>VWYH01004267.1:240238-463247 GCA_013399365.1 Pampusana beccarii | reverse complement strand
AAGAAAAAAGGAAAAAACAAGAAAAAAGGAAGAAGAAAAAAGGGAAAAAAAGAAAAAAGATAAATGGGAAAAAAAGAAAAAAGGAATAAATAAGAAAACAGAGAAAACAGGAAAAAAAAGGGGGGGAGAAGGGAAAAAAAAAGAACAAAAAAGAACAGCAGTACAATCCTCAGAAATGCCCGTGCTGCAGTCTCCACCCTCGGGCCAAGGCTCAGCTTTCCCCATGTGGCCACGTGGGCTGGAGGAGACACCAGCAGGACCCCAGTGCTCAGCACCCACCTCAGGAGGGGGTTTAACCGGGATCAAAAAAACCAAACCAAACCAACAAACCAAAACACCACAATTTGGACAGTGCGTAAGCAGCAAGGACGGCCCATGCCCCCCAGTGCCAGCCCCAGGCTGCTGCCGCAGGTCACCCGCCTGGCCCAGCGAGGGTCAGAACAGCAACGGGCTCAGCGGGGCCTGCCCTGTGCCCGGACCCCCGGAGCCGCCAGCACAGCGGCTCAGTCTGGCAGCGGAGCTGCTGCATTTCAGTGCCGGGGCCATACCGGGGCCACACCGGGAGCGCAGGAGCTACTGCAGGGATTTGACAATGGCCCTCAGGGCGTGGGGCATCTCCGGGACGGAGGGAGAAGAGCTGTAGAAGGTGTTGGTGTGATTTCTGCGCTGGTCTCGGAGGTACGGAGGGACAGACGAACTTTTGATGTGGAGGATCCTGGTGTCCATCACTTCGCAGTCGATCTGCATCATCACCTCGTAGTCCTGCCCGTTGATCACGTTCTCTGCAAAAGTAAGGAAAAAAGAAAAAAAAGTCAGAGTTAGCCCTACAAGCTAGTGACCTAATGGCATCAAAAGCAGAGCTTTCTGGACATTTATTTTTTCTGGAGCAGGAGCTGGACGGGGAACCCTTTCCTTTCCACAGCTCCATCTCACACAGCGCAGCCCCAGCCTGCTCATGACACCTTAAAGGGCCTGGGCCATGCTTACCATGTGCGGTCACACCTACATATTAATGTCTTTTCCACTTCTTCATCTGCACATAATTACCACCAGAGTTTGCCTTGTATAACATTTATTACTGAACTGTTGTTCTTGAGCCACTAAAGCGTAGGGGTGATTGAAGATAGGGATTACTTAAGAAAGCTGAATGTTTCACTTTCTTTCTATTGTTTTAAGAACACTGTAACCCTCTTGACACTGAGGATCTAGAGGAATTTCTTCACCAGATTACTGAGAAAAAAAAAAGTCAAACTCCTCTTTCTCAAAAGAATTAGCTGTACCTCACCACGGTGCGGGACCGCGGCACAAGGCTGGGCACGGCGCTGCTGCAGAGGCTCCGGGGCTCGCAGGCAGGGGCTGAGCACATGGCCAGCATCTGCTGCCTGGATTTAAAGGTGGGAGACTATTCCCTGCATAGACTCTGTGTCCAGGAATGCGAGAGCCAAGATCGGATTTCCAGGCACGACCAACCCTCGCTTTTCAGTCAGAAACGCTGACTGCCATCGCCAGGGTTTTCTTTCTGTGCTAAGGAGGATGGCAGATCACCTAATAGAAAGCGTATGGATCGGAGGAATGCAATATACATTACTAATTTTTACTGTTTTCCTGGATTAACTCTGACTCTGGATGACAGCTGACAACCGCGGCCGGACCCTCGCGTACCCCACACCACCTGTAGAAGCCATTAGATCAAGTATGTCTGGTACAGTAATGAAAAGCAGGAGCAAACCCTTGCTAAGGAAGCTGAGAGCCTGCAAGGGAAATCAAAGCTCCCACCTGCAGAAATGAAATGGAAAAAGCTCTGTACGTGCCACCGAGTTTACTGAGGCCAGGAGCAGCTGTGCGTGTCTCTGTGCTGCTGATCCAAACACCCCAACACGAGCCTCACCCCTCCCGGCCACGGTGCTGCTGATAAAGCCCTGCCATAGCTTTGGCTTTGTGTCCCCAGCTGGGACCCTTTTTGAGGCCACTCTTCCACGTCCCCCCTTCTCTCACGCTTTGGATGTGCGCTTGGTTCTCACCCAGGAGGCTCAGGACCAGACGGAGAGGGCTGGGCTGGTGATGCTGCTCAGGACAAGGCTGCATGGAGCAGCTGAAGGCGCAAGGAGAGGCTGCTGGGGGGCAGGAGCCTGGCTTTGGGCTGGAGAGAGCAAACAGGAACAGAGCAGCTCCGTGACACAGCAAGCTGAAAATGCAGCTCCTCAGCTCCCACGTTGCAAAGACGACAGCTTGACAGGACCTCGGCTACGTGAGAAATTGTGCTCCAAAGCCACAAGCGGGTGAGGTGGGATGGGATGGCAGCCAGGGCCAGAAAAACCTCTCGGCAAGGCAGTAAGACCTTCCCACTGCCCACAGCAGCCAGCACAGCGGGATATCACCGGGTTCCTTGGCATAGCAGAACACGGAGCAGAACAGCGACCCCCGAGAGCAGCCCGCGCGAGGGAGGGAGCTGGAGCTGCGCTGCGCGGGAACCAGACCAGCCCACCCGGCCAGCCGGGTCCCGCGGCTCCAGCGCTGGCACAGGCTCCCCCACGACTCCGTGGGCCGTGGTTAAGTCATCGCTCTGCTCCCCTGTGTGAGAGGTGCTGTGTCTTCTGAGGCCACCACAGCTGGGAGGAATCAGGCTCACAACGAGCCTCTCTGGCCAGACCCACCCAACTCAGACACTCACAAAGTGCCCTGCATCCTGCCCTGTGCGTGTGAATTAAACACAAGTATCTGATTCTTTCCCCTTTTGGATTGAAAGCACTGTCGATGAACTGCTGGAGGAAGCCTCTGCAAAGGGTCTCAGAGGGATGAGGACAGCAGTGGGAATGGCTCACCTCCCAACACAGGCATTTCTAGCAGCCTTCCTCATTACCATTAGCACCAAAACGATGCAGAAGAGGAGGTGGCATTCCCGGCAGAGACAGCAGTCGCTGCCCGGTGGTGCTGCTGGGCACCTGGAGCAGCGGTGTTCCCAGGGGCAGCCTGGGAGCCGCCAGCCCCAGGACGCCTGCCCACGGCCGGAGAGCCGGGCCCGGCCACCCCAGCCCACAGGGTGCGGGGGCTGACGCTCCCAGCAAAACAACGAGCAAACGTGACCAGAACGCAGCCGGCGCAACCCGATGTTTGGAAAGACGAGCTCACTGTCACAGGCACTGCAAAAATGATTCCACATGGCTCTGTCCTGAGCTCGATGCCATTAAACTGTTTCATGATCTGGATGAGGAATAGAGAATATACTTATAAGAGTTCTGGAAGATGTTGAACTGGAGAGATTTCAACCACCTTGGAGTACTGGATTAGACTGCATTTTCAATAAAGGAGAGAAGCTGTCCAAAATCTTCAGGGTGCATTTCAACCAAGGCCAGAGCAAAGTACAACGCTCAGGAGAACTGGAAAACACAAGTACAAAATGGGGCTGGGCAGAAGTGCTGCAGGAAAAGCTTGAGGACTGCAGAGGATCATTTTGCATAAGCCAACGGCACGACAGGACTAGAAATAATCAGCCTGATTTCAAGAGAAACGATTTTATCTTTGACCAAGTTTCTAACGATAATGAAATACAAGCCCTGGATTAAACTATTGGGCGACCATCTCTGTGACTGGGTTTTTAAGGGAAGGCTGGATGATCACCTGTCAGACAAGACCTGGGGTACCTGACCCCCCCCTCCACACAGGCACTTGCAGTAATAGAATCATAGAATAATTTTGGTTGGTTCACCACACCAGATTCCAAGGAGAGTGTCAGTGTTAATTTACACTCAGAGCCCCTTCACAGCCCCATCCATCCCACCCGCAGGAGCCCCGGCAGCTCTCAAAGAGCCACCGCATGAGTTCCAGCACCTGGTTGCTTTGCGCTAGCTGCACCAAGCTGACAATGCTGAAGTTTGGTTTAAAGAATGATTTAGCACTGAACTGCACAAACGATTCATAGCACAAACCAGAGCTCACGTCTGGGGCAGCACAGGGCTCCGCGAGCCTCAGCAGCTCCGGGCTGCGCTGCGGACGGGCTCGGGTGTCCCCAGACACCACCCAGGGGCTCCCTCCGCTCCCTCACTCTGCCACCCTCCATCCCACCCCCACTGAGCAGCCCCACTGTCCTAACCCAGCACATCTGGACAGTGTTTCCATCCAAAGGGCTGCTATACACTACCAAATAAGTATATAAACGAAGCAGTGTTACTGTAGCAGCTACAAAGACTAAAAATACACTCAGTGCAACAAGGCAGCAGGGTTCCTAAAATATTTACAGATCGCTTGTTAGACAGGATTATTTGAGGCAGGAGAGAAAGTTATATTGTGACCCAAATAACTTCTCTTTTTAAAAGCAAATTCCTGCTTGGAACTATTGCCAAGCAAACCAGTTGCAATGGTCCCACCTCCGCAGACCCAGCTGTCCCAGCCCCGACAACGGCGAAGGGAGGTCCTGGGCACTGCAGCTCTCTGGGTCTCCGAGCACCCCTCAAAACCAGCGAGCCAGCCATGGTCAGAAACACCGGATCCGCATAATCGAAGCTACTTTGACGAGCCACAAGCTGAGAGCAAGGGGACAGGGTCTCTGCCCACGCCTAAGCCACAGCAGCAGCGGTGCCAGGGGCTGCCCGAGGGGTAAGCGAGAAAGCTGGAGGAAACCAGCTCTCTGTGGCCTGCTAAGGAAACAACGGAGCCGCAGGAGAGATGGGCACTGGCCGTGGATGAGGAGCACAACGTGCCCCTGGCTTACACCACTGTGAGTTTTGGAAAAGGCCGGTGCCTGCAGGCGATGTGGTCAGCGGCACATCTGCGCCAGATGTGCTGCCAGACCTGGTCCAGACTGGGAGGTCTCAGGGAGAGGGAAGGAAAGCTGACTCTTCCCAGGGACCATTTCCCACCTCATCTCCCACCTCCCTCCCAATCCCCTTTCACATCAGATGCTCAACTCCCTTCTGAGAAAAGAGCGTGAACTACAGAGAAAAGGGTCCTGTGCGGACCCACCGTTCCTCAACAGTGGACCCACTGTTCCTGGCACACTGTTCCTCAACATCATTTTCTGGCTTGACTTCTTATAGTTTGACATTTAGTCTGCCAGAAATCGTGCTCTTTTTTCTATGCCCTCATTTGACTACAACGCCTGTTGTTTAAAAGAGATCTTCTTACTTCTATGAATCTACTTTAAAGCCACTGGATTTTTTAGGGACATTTTAAGCACTTTTGCACTGACCTTTTAACCTTTAGTCAGTCTTCCTATCATTTGCCAGCATTTTACCATATTAGTTCTTCTCTTAATATGTTTTCCTATTCTTATTTAGCCTTTGCCTTTTAACTGTAGTATGGACTTCTCTATTTCAATTTGTAGGTACTTGCTGATAAAAGTAATTTAACTATTTGACTTCATTTTTTTTCAAGAGGCAGCATCACTTTTTCATTGACATGGACCTCCTCCATCTCCCCATATCATTTGTACCCTAGGCTTAAAGTGTCTCACTGATTTAAGAGGGAAGGCTGGTGAGAGCCTGTATTCACTTACAGTAGAAATGTCTTTATAGGTTGGATGATATCCAAAGAGTGAGCTGAATTTTCCACCTGTCTCACTTGGATATATAAAATTACCTCATTTATTTAGATACTGTGATCAGCTCTTGCTCGTAGAAGAGCATTTTTAACACGAGGTCTGTGAAGATTCTGTCTGCGTGGGGCAAGCACTTTCCTCCATGTGAGCTTCTCTGATTCAATGCATTTGCCAGCTAATTAATAAAAAAAACCCAACCAATCATACACACATGCTGCAGAGTGCCCATCTGAACACAGCATGCTAGCAAAAGTGAGACCTCTGTTTCCAAGATTTCTGTCCCTCAGCTACAGCAACGGGAGGTTTACAGCTCCGACGTCCCAGTCTGCTCCAACACAGAGGCGTCTCCTTTCTCATGGCGAGGGGCAGCTCAGACTGGCAACCACTTCTTCATCCACTTCACGCAGAGGGCACGTGTGCCCTACAGGGATGTGCCCTGGTAGACCGTACTGTGGCCTTTCAGTACTTAAAAGGGGCTTGCAAAAAGGATGGGGACAGACATTTTAGCAGGGCCTGTTGCGACAGGATGAGCAGTGATGGTTTTGAACTAAAGAAGGGGAGATTCAGGCTGGACATGAGGAAGAAATTTTTTACGATGGGAGTGGTGAAACACTGGCCCAGGTTGGCCAGAGCGGCGGTGGATGAACCACCCCTGAGACACCCCAGGCCAGGCTGGACGGGGCTCTGAGCAACCTGAGCTGGTGAAGATGTCCCTGCCATGGTTGGACTGGATGAGCTTTGAAGGTCCCTTCCAACCCAAACCATTCTGTGATTCTACGGTGTCTTCATCTGGGGTTACTGCAGAACAAGACAGGATGCAGGCAGATGACTTACAACAAAATGGTGGATGACCAAAAACTGCTCAGGATGTGTTTTTCAAATGATTTCCTGTAGCAACCCTGCCACAAAGGGTGAAGCGCAGAAGATGCTCAGGAAGCACTAGGACTGTATGGAGAGGGTGAGGAAAGCTGCAGCATGGAGGACTAGACCTGGCATACAAGAAGGCAAAAGCCCCCTGGCAGCAGCCTCCTTCGAGACTGCAACACAAGCACTGAAAAAGCCCAGCTTGGACCGCTGCATCTGTACTGATCTCTAGGTTTACTCCAGCAATGTTCTCAAGACAGAACTCATGAATGTGAACCTCCTCTACAGCTCTGTTGCCTTTTTTTTATGTTTTTACAGGGTGAGCTCATTATGGATAATTATGTTTCAGATCACTGTAGAAATAAAGAGCTACCAGTAATCAGGGTTGGCCTGTGCATCACAAGCATAAAACTGTGTTTGCCACCTATAATTTAACACTAACAGGAATTATGTAATCTTGAATTTACGACATTTGAAAACATATTAAGGCAGATCAGCTGGGCTCGAGGCTAGAATTACGATGTGCTGCACAAACACCATTCAATGTAGCCGGGACAGCAACGTTAATCTCACATAACAGGATGAAAACTCCGATCAGCATCAGCATCCAGCGTTAACGAACATCTAAAATACAAGGTCTCTGCAGCGAGTCGCGTACTTGTTCAGTTCTAAACCGAATTTGGCTCCTTCTGCAACTCCATACTGGCACCCACACTGGCAGCTAATGTCATAGGTTTCTTTTTTCTTCAACTTTGTGGATTTTTATATAAGTGTGCCTTTTACATGGAAAAAACAATCTGGTGTAAGAAGTCAACACTGGCGTTGGAAATACTAAGTATGAAGTCCAATTAATTTATGACTCATTCTCTACCCCCTTAGTGAACAGCATGTTCCCAAGAAAATGCCATCTGTAGCATTTATCCTGTCTATACAGGGAAGACCAGTTGCACTGGGGCTTGGCCTGCTCTGTCACTCAAAACCCAAGAGATATTCTTCTTTGTAATAATGAAGCAGCAAAAAGGCACAGAAGATCCTCCGAAATCAACTTCCTGTTCTTCTGAATACATAAAAACAGGTTACTTATTTAGCAATTTAGGTAAACAGCTCGTTATGAAAAGTCACTGGGGAATAAGCCTTTATGATTTCATTTCTTGATCGTTTCCTGTCTAACTAAATAAACATGAACTCGAGTGACACAGATTCCATTACTTTTGTGTGCAGATTCTTGAATGATTTCTTTCATAATTTTTTGAATAATCTTCTCCTTCCTGTCAAAAACATTTATCAACAGACAATGGTTGGGAAAAGCAAAATCTTTCAAAGACAACCAAATCTGTTGAAAACTTCTTCTTTAATGTTGAACCTAGGCAATGATCATTTCTAATGTTCAAAGAAATGTAGGGAAGTTTGGGGGGCTTATTGTGTTTTGATAAACTGTGCTTTGTACCACCTTGAAAACAGATCAAGAGTGAGAATAGCAACACCTTACAATATGACTAAAGGTCTATGGTTAAAATTCCTTGATAAAACCTGTTCTGCCACCATTTTGCTCCTGACCTCCGCAGCACAGCTTTACACGAGCACAAGGGCTGAGGTGCATCTGTGGCACTATCAAACTGTCCTAACTAGAGCAGAGCCACGGTAAGGCAGCACGCTGCTTATTGTGACGGCACACAGGAGACCGCAGACTCGCCACGTTTCTCAGCCCAGGCTCAGCAATCACCTGTTGCTCTGGTTTTGCCCTGATCAGGCTTCACTAAACTACTTTTATTCCTCAACCCAACAGCTCAAGCAGCAGAAGGGCAGCCTTTTCAAAATGGCCTGTAGACTTACAGTGCAGAGACAAGCCCAGATATATATTCCTATATCCTGGTCTAGAGGTCTCGCTGCTTTGAAGGATCCTCAGTGACCACCTTAACCTGAAAAGCCACCCTTCTTTCATCTCACAGATAGGCTGTAATCCTACATAAACAACTTCCAGAGCTCATACTCTATAGCTTGTAAGGCTATGCTGAGTTCTCAGCAGTTTCTGCTAAATCCAGAGATAAAAGCAGAAACAAGGAGAGAAGTATCTGTACAGATCATGCTTATGTAGCCAAGAGAGGAGTCCTCTGTACCTACTAAAGTGCCATGAGCTCCTCAGCGTGGGGCCAAGGACAGGAGCTGCAAGAGAGAGCCACAGGGAACAAGGGTTGGCTTCTAACATGAAAAGAAGAACAAACCAACAGCAGCTAGAGGTAGCTGGGCCCTTCGTCTCGTGGAAACCACTCTGAAGCTACCCAGAGTGAGAGAGAAGGCTCCCCCAAATGTTAAGTGGCAACCTCCAGGGCAGCCAGCTGCCCTCAGCGGTACGTATTGTTTTAGACCGTCCCCATTTGATGACTGACTGGGAATTCTGCTTGCTCCGAAAGACAGAAATGGCATCTTTTGTTTGCTTGACCCTGGAAGGCAGAGGAAGTTGAAGACTTTATTTATTCAACCCCGAGACATGGGAACTTACAGAGTATTGTCACTTCCCAAAGAGCTCGTGTTTTTATTTTCCTTCTCAGCCTGTGTGGGTTCTGTTTGCCTTATGGATTTTCACAGACAGTTTTTTACCAGCCTCGGACATCTGCGAGCAGCTTTTGCATGAGGCTGTCAGCTGGAAGAACGTTCTTTGTAGCTGCATGCAAATAATCATGCTGCTGGATGGCAGAAATCCCTCCAGTTTTGATCCAAAAGCCTTACCACTAGATTTGTTATTGACCTTTTTGATTAGAAGGTGTATTATTTCAGAGCACTTTCGAAGCCTGTTACCTCAGTATGATGACGGATGCTAGGAAGGAAGGCTGAGCGCAGTGGCGGTGATCAGAAGCTGGCCAACACAACAGAGCACGTGCACTTTGCAAAGCTCACCATCCTGTTCTCAGCAAATCTCTGCCTTTAGGAGACTATTGTGCTGCTGTGTTTTGTGAAAGAAACACCCGTTCGGAGAACAGGGCTCCTTAAGAACCAGAACCGTGCAAATTACAGAGAATCAGGCACACAAGTCCCGTTGTGTGACATTAGACTAAGGACTTATCCAGAATATTTGTATAAAATTCAAAACTTCTCTGTCGTGGCTGCCAGTTCCCAGAAAACGAGCCTCAAATCTCACCAGTGGCTTTCCCATCACGTCTCTCGCTTTTGCTTGGCTGAGAGTACAGACACTGACCTCCAGTTCAGAGAGAGCAAAGGATGGAAGGACTTTCACATATAGGGAACTGTTTTGCACTGTGACCCTAAGAAGATAAAAGGCCTTTTTGGTCTTTATACTGCTTCCAAGGCCACCAGTACTCATGGTGAGTACACACCTGCACAGATGTTTGCAGCTGCTCCCACCAAGAGAAAGTGCAAGCTGTGAGAGCACCTGACCTAATCACGGGGAGAAGGGCACTAATTGGAGTGGCTTCTTGGGCTGAACGCCGAACGCTGTCTCCTGCGCTGGGCAACCGCACATCTGTTCTCACTGTGCGTGCTGCAAGGAGACGACTACCGGTGCTGTGCTGTGCGCCGTGGGCGCCCGCAGAGACAAAGGGCTTGTGCTTGGGGTAGGAAGAGCGGCTTAGCTAGGCTGTGCTCTATAGATTATTCTGATCCAAAGATCAATGTTATAACCCACTGCATTTTTTACAGCAGTTAAGTAAATACAGGGCTAATGGCAGATGTTTTCATTTAAACTTCAAGAAAGGCACCGCCTATATGTCAATTTGGAATGGGTGTAATGAGCCAACAAGACTCTGAATTACAATAAAAGCGAATTTAGGAATGAAATCTACTGGAGACTTAAACGGTCTCAAGTGCATAGTTATATTTCTAAAATAATAGCTCCAATCTAGCAATAACAAACATGACTTGCTTAAAAACAAAAGCCGGAGTTTAACTGTAAATTGCAGTTGGCTTTCACTCCCACGAGAAACTGCAAGATATTTCTTCTTGGAGTAACTTCTCAATAAAGCCACAGCAATGGTGCCCCCAAACCACGCACAGTGGGACAAGGACTAGCAAATTCTGCATTTTCCCCTGCAGGCTTACGAACCCTAAGGTCCTTGGGTCCCATCAGATTTTCTGTGAGAGCCGCCTGTGTCTGCAAAGTCAGGTTTTGTCATTGGGCAGAGGCAGATCAAGATGTGGGCTTGACTGGCAGTGGGACCAAGGGCAGAGCTGCTCTAGGGGCCAGCAGGGAAACGGGAGAAGGGTCAAGGGCTGCGGGAGCATCTGAGGAGGCTTCAGTACACAGACAAATAAAGATCCTGCAGAAGGAAGCAAGTGAAGAAGTTCCGACAAAGTTTCCAAGCAAAGGCCATTTCACTTGCATTCCCTTCAGCTCCTCTGCCAGGGCTGTGGAAACAAAAAGGAAGAGCAAGTACATGGCTGGGGAAAAGGTTTCTCTTGTTCCACAGAGGCCTGGCTGAGGCACGAAAAAAAGCAGGAGGGGACAAGTTCTTTCACTGAAACCTTTGCCAGCTCCTCCCAGGCAGACGCAGCCTCTTCGAGCCGTCATTCCTCTGCAGGTGGACAAAGAATTAAGGTGGGCTCAAAAGAAGAGCAGATTGCTGGGAGGAAAGCTTTGTTGTCAGCCAACTTCCAGATGCCTTTCCAGGATGTGCTCAGTCCCTGCGGAGGCAGAGTAGGGTGGAGGAGCAATGTTCTCCATGGAGAGAAATGGGTTCTTCTCCAGGCAGAACTCCGTAGGGAACAATCTCCTGCAGATAATCTACTAATAATCAAATTAAAAATCAAGCCAAGTTACCTACTGGCTCTTGTGTATCTTGTATTTTTTTCCTAGCATCTGGCTGAGTGTCACAGAAGCAGCAGCGCCTGGTGCTGTTGTTTACTTAACGCTATCCTTGTCTCATCTGTTTCAACATCTCTGCCCAAATCCCTGGACGTTTTGCTATTTCCTGGATTATGTTGATGTTCTGAAGAAAAATCCCAAAGAAATCAAGTAACTATAATTTCACAATGTTTCATTATTAATGAAGGATAAGATTTGTCACTGGATTCTGATGTGTATTTTCCAAATGATACTTACTCCAACTGAAAAGTTATTTCAAGTAAAACAAGACTCAGTAACATGTTAAGAAGAAATATTCCATAATTTAGAAACAGTTTGTTCTCCAAGCGATGAAGTGCTCATTTGCACGTGATAATTCAGCTCAGCCAGAAAACAATTTTCGTAATGGGCATGGAAAGGGAGTTTCAGACAGATAAATGCCACAAATGACTCTGATACATCTAATAAAAATTCCCTTAAGACAGCTGGTTATAGATTATCACACTGCATGGGAAAATGTAATCATCAAAATGTTGAAAGCCTGAACTGATATTTTTTTCTTAGTTCATAGAAATTCACATTGTCAGATGTTTTCAGCATGCTTGATTTTAACAAAAACATTTGGGTTTATGATTCACGTGTACAGTAAAACACACAGGTTTTAAAAAGGCATTACGGTACACAGATATTCAGAAAGTAAAGTTCATACTGTTACAGGGTTCACGACGCGTTTGCTGACTGTGACAGTGGCCCTGTGCCTCAAACGTGTCCCAGCTTGGCAGCTCTTCACCATACAATTTAAAAATACATTTATACAGCTCATGTCCTGCCTCTCATGTAGGACTAAAATGGAGGTCAGGCACATTTCTGTTCACTGATAAGCCTGTGCCCTCAGCACACAGCTGTTTTCTCTGCTGCCCTGCAGCACTGTAACGTGATGATAACTAACCCCGAGGCCCGGTGCTGAGAGGTCCCGCTCACAGCGAGCGTTGTGTAACAGCGGTGAACGGCCGAGGAAGCCGACGAGAGCCAGCCAGCATCCCAAGAAACCAGCGAGGCCAAGGAATCTGCCCTGATAAGGAGGTGCAGGAGGAACCCAAACGAGCGGAGCAGGACAGTCTCTACACTGAACGGGATCTCTGCAGCCACCAAGAGAGGCTAGATCACGTTCAAGTAACCCTTAACCTGCTGTGTATAAATCACCGAGACTGGATGGCAACAGCCCGGAGTCCTCGAAGGAGCTCGAACAAGACACGGCAGAACCGCTGGCCATGTCCGGTGACCAGGCACTGGTGACGTGCCAGCAGCCCAGCTCTGGCGGGGACTCTGGCAGCTACAGCCCGTAACGACCAGCTTGACTTCTTTTTCAAAGCTATAAAGACAGACATTTGGTCCAAGTTTGGTTTCCACATACAAGTCAGGCATATCCCTTCGAAATTATTCTCCTATCGTTCTCTTTCATGTTTTGGACTTACCATTGATGTTTACAGCTGGCAGCACTATAGACATCTTTGGTCTCCTGGTCTTGTTGTGTGTGGTGGCTGGCAATAACAGGTGGTCCTGCAAAAGAAGAGAAAATTGTGTTAAATCTGCCCTGGAAGTACAGAGCTGGGAAAATTCCTTTCCATTCTGTCTTACAGGCATTCCACATAAAGCTATTTACAACAGCTTAGCAAATTCAAATTGTTGAGGGAGTCTTCCAAAAGTCACAGCAATTGCTCATGCTGTGTAACTGAGAAGAAATCCTTATCGCATGCAGCAGAATATGAAAAAGCCTTGATCACGTGGAAAGAGATGGAAACTACTGTTAGGCCCTTGTTCAACAGAGTACTTATGTATTTGATTAAAGTAATTTAACTTCAATGATATTTAAACATGTGGTTAAGGGCTTTGCTGAATTCGAGCCTTTGCTCGCAGCGCTGTCTGCTTTCTATACAAATGTCATCTTGCTGCGTCTGTGTCGAGCTCTACAGCGCACGGCTCGTGCAGCAGGACTGCATCAGCCAGGGGCGTGAAACCGGAGCTCTGTGACAAACCTACCGGGGAAGCTTGATGGCAAAGCTGTGCTTTAGCAGCCGATCTCAACTGTGAGGCGGCTGCTGTGAGACAGCGGTGTCCAAACAAACCTCCCTGGGCCTCAGCAGCGGAACGTGCACCTGCAGGAGGTGCCCTGGACGTGGACCTGACCTGCAAGGAAACGTGCAGCCTTTCTTCAGGTTTTTTTGCTGTTGCTGAACTCAAATTGCTCAACTTGCAGCCTGGGAAAATACGGTTCCTCCTTTATCAGCAGAAGTTACAGAATATAAAGCGCCAGTCCAGGCACCTCCTGTGCGGCACAAAGCTGATCTTGGTGGACCAAAGACAGAGCACTAAGGCTGACGGAAGCTTCCCACGCCTTGCAAAGCTCAGCTTTTCTGACAGCAGGCTGCTTCACTGCACCACCTCAGCACACAGCGGGCGCCACCAGGGAAGTATGTTTGCTCTCTCTTAGTAATTAGGGGCAAAAGACTGTACTCATATAATTGACAAATTGAGTTTAAATTTCGAGCTTGGGCTCTAAGTGAAACAGAAACCTGCCTATCACTCTTTCACAGGCCCCAAAGAATGAATGGGAAGGTTTATTTTCCCAGCCGCTGTGTTTGCCCCTCTCCAGTCCCAGCAATGCCAAATTCACTCCCAGGGGCTCTGGGAAGAACAAAAGCCAGCAGGTGCCACCATGTCACACATGTGGAGACCAACTCGTGAAGAAGTCCTTGCATCTGTCCTAAAACCAGACCCAAACCTCTGCCTTTCGCTTTCCAGGATCCAGACAGCTATCTCACATGGTTAAAAAGCAGAAACAAGTTTGAGGCTCTCAGCTCATTTCATGCTTTCCCATTTGTAAAACTCCCACGATATCTTACAAAACCAGCACTCAAAAACTTTTCAAGCAGCTCTTTAGCTCCCTGGTTAAGAACAGACACACAAGTGCCCTGTGCTTTTGGCCAAGGTTATCTTCTCGGCAGATAAACCAGACTTCCTTCAGGACACAGTCGCTAACTTCTTAACGTCAGGGTATCTGTATTTTCCCCATTTTAACATCTAAACACTACGTCGTTACGTCTCAGAAGCAGAGAACTGAGTTACACACAAAGTTAAGTGTTAACTATGTTAAGAAATGCTGTAAATACACTACAGAAATATCAGTCTCCTTTTTTCCCACCAAAAAATTCCCCCAAAACCGAAACGACTGACCATGAGGAGAAAACATTACTTCAATAAACGACTGTAATTAAAAACATCTTGGTACCAAAACTATAAAACCACTCTGTTATAATTCTCAGACTACATATGTAATTCCCATCTCATTTTGGAACCACTGAGATTAAGACAACACTCAGTAAGACAATGAACTTTACAGAAAAACTGCTCTTGAAATTCAATGTTCCCAAGAGAAGAGGCCAAAGATAAGATGTCCATTAAAACCACATTTTGCAACAATGTCTTTGTCGTGATCTGACAACTATTTTTTAACATCACTTAAAAAATGCTTATCCTAGCTTTTCTCTTTTTCAGTGCTTCTGAGAATCGACAGCACCATCACCAAGCAAAACACGACTGCTGCAGAGATGATCACCCACGAATCACTACAAGTAACTACTATTCTTTGCTAACATATCTGAAGATTGCTACATTATTTGACGCTGGCTTAGTTTTGCTCTATAATGGCACACACAGTTACTGTATGTATAAAAATGTATTAAGCACAAATAGTCCACAACTTTTATTTGAAAGCAATAGTTAAGTATTTATATGCAACATAAATGAGTGTACGGACTAGTGATTAGGAAGAAATTAGACATTTAGAAACAGAGAATGTATTTCTAACATGTAAAATATTCTCATGTCCTATCCTGTTCTGAAGTCTGCTGAATCACATCCCAGAGAGGTGTGTGATGCTATTACTCATCCCTAATTTTAAACACTAGACAAAAAAAGCTAAAATTAAAATGCTGATTGTGATATTAACACATGGTATAAAACTGAAAATGAATAAAAGCAAATACTGCAAGTCAGCATCTGGCCCATGAGCTTGAATGTCAACCAGAGGCAGAATAAATCACAACTATTACCCAACATCAGATGGCCTTGGCTTGGGCCAAGACTTGCACTTAGATGAGAAGACAATTTAAATAGACGATGCAGACCTGAGACTGCTGGCAGAATGACTGGAAAAATATCAGCCTGGAAAGACAATATTTCAAATGAGACCCCAGCTTCAGCATTCTCATTTTGCTTTTGATCATCTCTACAGTTCAGTGATACTGAAGCCAGATGAGATGGACAGATAGATAAATATAGACATAGATACTAAAAATCCAGCCACAAATGCATTACCTTAATTTAATAAGTTGGGATGCAGAAACACATTTTTTCCTGGGGATAGTCTGGAGCTGTTACTTGTTAAACTTCTGATTAATAATCATATTTATTAAGTCCTTGCCAACACAAAACATTCAGGACACTATATTATTAGAACATAATTAATCAGAGTTGTAAATACGTAGGCACCTCCACAGAATCACTTTCCTCACCGAATCTTTTTACTCTGCTGGCCAATTCAGAGCCTGCTGATCTCCTGCTGGACTCAGCAACACATGGAACTGCAATAAAGATTTTAAGGCTTCTAACAGAAGATAAGTGTTGTCAGGGCTCTAACAGGGATTAAGCTCTGGAGCCTCGTGTATCTCTAATCCCCAGAGTCAACTGGCAATGGAAATCCTGTTCCACTGTGCTAGAATATTCTAAACGTAGCTGCTCCTGTGGCTTCAGCCTGGGTCTCACGATGTGTGGTTTGGTTCTCAAAGCCCCCAGATGCACGAAAATGTGTGGGAAACGGTACCTGTGAAGCTGGAACTTTGTTCTCGGGACAGCCACGGCTGATCTTCAGCAGCCCTCTGGACACAAAAGGAGGTTTTTGTCCAGGGAGGAGAACTTGCTGAAACGCACTCACGGCCTAGGGGCTGATTCTCATTTACCCCAGCACCTCCTGACTCTGCTGAGCACGTAGCACAGATCGTGGTGTAAACGGGAATCAGGTCCTGGCGTATCTGTTTCTGTTCTCCTCTGGGAGCTCGAAGAGGAGGCTTATGAAAGTTCACAAATTTGCAGAGGAAACGGCTGTACAGTTTCACTATTGATCCGGCTGGGCGATGGCAGCCATACGGTGTCCCGGGCACACCCCGCTGGATACAGCGCTGGCCCACCGGAGCACCCCAGAAGTTCCTGCAATATCGCTTTTGCGACCAGAGGACATTAAACAGGGCAGGGAGTGCGGGGGGGAGGGCGCCTCTGGAACCACCGTTATCCCACCAGCTCAGTCCGACCCTGGTATATGAAAAGCAGAGCGATGGTTTCACAAGCAGAAAAAAG
This sequence comes from Pampusana beccarii, assembly GCA_013399365.1. NCBI lineage: Eukaryota > Metazoa > Chordata > Aves > Columbiformes > Columbidae > Pampusana > Pampusana beccarii. The sequence continues at coordinate 446,643 of VWYH01004267.1, read as the reverse complement.
AGAGGAAACCAGTCAAAACCTCTACATAAACTGTGACTTGCAGCCACACTACTTGCTCATTATACCATGAACTGTGAAGCTGCCTTGTTTTTCAAGTTGATGTGTCTTTTTAAAAAATATTTTTAAAGGTAGACCTTATAAATCCAAACAGATTTACTGACCCCATCATGGATCCTTACGGGGGATCCAGGACATGTAAAGATGAGTATGGGAGTGAAAGACGGGATAATGACCACAAGGAATCCACAGAAATCCCGCAATAAAATTTCACAAGGTCTCAGCCCCTCTGCACTGGCTCTTGAGAGCCCACCCTGGGCGGCCCCAGTAGCTTTACTACTTTAGGTTTAATAATAACCATTTAACCTAATTCGAAAGAGTATCAGTTCTGCATATTTTAAACTTGAGGTTAGCTAGCATATATTAACACAGTTTGATTTTGCAGCATGCTAAAGAAGAGAGTTTGTAATCAAGAATTCAACTCCCAATCCCTAATCATAGAATTTACTTACTTTTCTAAGGTTTAAGTCTATTTTGGAGGGGCGAGCAAAGTATCACATAACAGTAAAGCTCACAGAAGTGATGGGAATAGAGCTTCTTTTTCTGCTCTCAGTTTTGCCAGAAGTGCTCCTATTCGCACTGATGCTGTTCCAACCCCAGGGCACAGGTGGTTTTTACAGCCCATACTTTGCACACAGCAATGAAGTGATAAGATATGCTTTTTATTTAAGCATTTTACCAGAAGTAGCTCAGTCCCATAGCCAATAAAATGTCTTGTAGTGTAAGATGACACCTTTCTGACGTTCCCAGACAAATTTTTATAAATAACACCTAACTGCACTCTGAACACTTTCTGGTCACTGTCCCTGCAGAAGAGGGAGTTGCTATCCAATTTACTTCCCACATGAGAGACCTTTTAATGAAGAAGTCTTCAGTGCCTTTTATTGTCAGCTGTGCTACTGCCAGATGCAATACGGCCTCGGCTCCAAACCTAAGCTGACTGGAAGGCGCCTCGCTGCAGTCAGAGCGCCTTGTGAAAACCCCAGAGACCTCAGAGGAACGGAAAATTCACTCTGTCACGAGGCTCCTTCGCAGGAATTTCCTCCATTCCCTCCACTGGCTGCACCGCTGCTTGTCTGTGAGCAGGGCTCGGCTCTGGGGGCCACGCGAAGCGTTTTCCCGGTGTAAAGGAGACCAAGTGGGAAGGAAGGAAGGAAAAAGGCCCTGTGAACAAGGAGGGCACAGGACAGACTGCCCAGAAATCCAGCCAATTAAACTCGTCTGCAGAACTGCTTTGCAAGGCCCAAAAGCAAAGAACAATGCATGCATTTGCTATGATGTAATTTTGGTTTGGCAGCAGATTAAAAAAAAATTCCTAAACCCAAAGTAAGACGATGTGAAGAACAGAATTCTATGTTTAAGTAAACAGTTTTGGTTAAAATCGTATAGGAAGGTTTTTAAGGACTTGAAAATGTTTTTGCGATTTGTGCATGTGTTGTGGAAATTAGTTGAGTTTCAAGATAAACTGGAAAAGACATGTCTGTGCAAATGGTTGGCTCGGGTCTGAGCTTCTGTGAAGACAAAAAATCCCAGCTTGTACCGGTGCACAAGTTCCTCCTATTATGCTTGATAAGGATCAGATTTTCTGCGAAAGGCTCTCTCAATCGAACTAGCATCATAAAAATTAAAAAAGTTTGCTCCAAAATATTTGAAAATAATATTTCTCTGCCATTTTCTGCCCCTCCCATGGGCTATATAAGCACAGAAATGCAGTTCATCTGTAACTCCCAGTTGAGTCTGTCAATTATCTTTGTAGATCTTATAAAGTTGTAAGACCCGAAAGGAATTAATTGTTTTATTACTACTACCCATAAAAAGAAATTCCCCTCCTTCTCTAATTCACTGCAGCAGAGTTCTGCTTTCGCGCAGCATCTGCAGGCTATTAGTTTTGCAACTGCAATCTGTAATTGCAAAAACATGTAATTTAGGTAGGGCATGTGAATAAGGTCCAGTAAAACCAAAAAGGATAGAATCCAGATTCTTTGCTTCTCTGTCAAAATGTTAACCCAAAGTTTCTATATTTGCTTGCAAGACCTCAGGTCTTCTACAGAAGACAAATTCTGGATTCCCAGAATTACTGCCCAGCTGGAGACTCTGCCCCAAAAGAACACACACAACACAAACTGGAGGGGGCAATGTTATCACCACAAACACCTTTTTTCTGCTGCTCTGCCTTTGCAGCCCTGTCACATACACAGAGAGCCAACCAACGCACAGAAGTGATGCGGTTTCATGGTCACGCTCCTTGGATCCAGTATCCCGAGATGGACCAGACTGTAAATCCTCATTTCTCTCTAGATCAGACTCCCCATGAAACAGAAGCTGGATGGGTAAAGAGAAATTTACGTCAGACTTTCTCCAAATCTTGGATCAACACAACACTGCAGCTCAACATCCATTTGCTAATACAGCTGTCTTCTTTCTCTTCCAACCGAGTTCAAAGGGCAGTGAAGTACTCAATGCTCTGATCTCCCTTTGTGGTGAGACCTCCATCCTCAGAGGTGTTTTTTGCCTGTTGGTTTGCATAACTCCTATTTATCCCAGCCTGACGAGCTTCCTTCTCTTCACATTTGTAGCTAAGTTTCACTTGTAAATCTCAATTCTGAGCCCAGTTTTGTTGCCAAGTGCCTGCTCTGTTTGAATTTCTAGTGTTGCTGAGGAAGATGTAAATCAATTTTAGAAACAGACTTCATTTTATAAGGGGAAAGAAAAGTCTATAAACATTGAACATTTTTTTCCTGAAAAAAGAAAGCCTTAAACCAAAACAAGAAAACAACCTGATGGAAAATGGTCTTAATCAGGTAACTTTATGCCTTTTAACTCACACTTGGTAGCCAAAAGGATCTTGGATGCCTGATGTGGAGGATTCTTCCTTATCCTTCCCTGAAGTTCGGACTGGCCGGCACATCCCACAGGTGGCTGCGCAACCTGTCCGCAGGGCCTCGGGAACCGGGGGCTCCCCCACAGCCCCCGCAACGGCCCTGCTGCCTCTGCCACCTCTGCTCCCTCTGCCCCCTCTGCCACCGCCCAGCCCTCCTCCGAGTCCTCTCAGCTCTTCGGGCTGTTTTTCTGCCAAGATGATAAAATGGCTCAAGAACGGATCTGACAAGAACATGCACAACCAAGGAAACATTGACAGCAGGAACTCTCCTTTCTGCTGGTGGTAAACGGTTTAATTGGCTCACTGGCCTTTACCCTAAAAAACTCCTGGAAGCTGCTCATGTAGCTGGGGAAGAGAAGAAATCATGCCGTTTTTAACACTGTGAAAGTACATTTAAATTTTTTTTTTTATTAAAGTGCTGTGGGAACTCCAATAAGCCACCAAAATTGACAGCACTGTGATGGAGGCAAAGCACTATTCACTTTTCATGACCAAACCAGCAGTTTCCTTAGAAAAAGCATTCACTTGTGGCAACAACAGTTTGCTTGGACCCTGGCCTGCAGCCTGGCAGATAAAGGATAAAGAGCGGCATAAACCGGCGCAGGAACATCACGCTCCTTATCCAACTCACGACTGCGCATGTGAGTAACTGCCTGTCTGCCACAGCAATTGAATTAGCGAGATCACAGGCACCAGATTCGATTAAAGAGAGTGAAAGGTCAGCTTTGGGAAGATAAAAATGTAGAGAGATGCTTGCTTGCACTCAAAAGGCACATCAGGCCCTGGGCCTGCCTCTCTTCCTGGAGAGCAAGATGTTTTCTTCTATCAGTACTTGCCAACTCTCAGCCACATCTAAAACATAATGGCTCGAGCAAATAGAAGCCTTTCATCTCCCCACTCAGGGTGAGATTAATTTTTTCCAGCTTTAGCTGTCTGACGGAGTTGTCCAGGCTCCCTTTAAAATCTGCAGAAGGAGAGAGGCATCTCCAGAAGGAAATTCAGTCCATGCAATGGTAGGTGTTAGGGATAGGTGACAAAACTGTAGAAGGGCTTTTCTGCCTCCACTGAGTAGAGAAGGAGCCTTGCATGGTGCTTGAGAACTTGTGGTGCCTGGCAGTCCACAAAGCAGCAAGGGCAGCCCGTGATAACGGTTTAAGAAAAAAACTCAGAACCACAATAACATCCAGAACTACAAGAAATGCTTTTGCCTTCATGTATTCTAATTATGTACATTTTTGCTTGTGAAACAAGAAGTCTCAAGCTAATTTCAACATTTTCTGCCAATATCCTGCAAAGCATGATGCAATCATATCAGAGAACCACAGAAACCGTGTTTCCACAAATGTGGGTTTTAAAAATGAAACGATCCATTGACAACATTTCATGAAGCCACTGGAGTTTCCAGCTTTTCTAACTGTTTCAAAATACAGGGGACTTGCAGGTCAAAGAAAGACTCTACTGGAATTCTAATAATAGAATAAAGATGTGAAGAATGATGCATTAAGGTTTTTAGGCAAGTAAGTACATCAATGCACTCTTAGAAACTGAGGCTACGAACGCTGTGGCAATAAAACTGATCTCACTATGTGGACATCATCAATTGCATGGGCACTTTTTTAATCATTCAAACCAGCTCCCACATGAAACCTCCCCTCTTCTTCTTACTACCATTGTGGTTTTAATTCTACATAAAAAGACTGAACATCTTGGACTCACCCCAATTTCTGCAAAATATCAGAGAGGTACTGAGCACCCCAAGGGCACTAACTCCTAATCCTGTCCTCCAGCACGGCTGGAGAGTCACTCAGCTTGGCATTAACCAATTTAACGTGGTCTCTATTCTGTTAGCCCAGCTGATCAATGAACAGACTAGTAATCAGGCTCTCAGCACCAGGGTATACAGAAGAGCGAGAGACCCAGGCTACGTGGTCCTGGTGGCTGCGCTCCCTTTCATTTCCATTCCCTCTTGCCCTCTGAACCTCTCCCAGCTCTGGGAGCTCCCTGAGCTGCACAAGGCACAGGGAACTCCAGGCAGTCCTCTCCCCCTCTGATCACACAGAAACCTGTTTATAAGCATACCAAAAGTGCACACAGCCCTCTAACAACTGCACATGCCGTTACTGGGAGGGAACCGCAGACGAGGAACACAGCAACTCGTCCTTCGATGGGTCAGATTCAGTGCTGGAATTTCATACAAGCCAAAGCAGCTGCACCAAGACTTCGTCAGGATGTTTTTAAACAAAAAAGACACTGCAAGCAGACAAAGGTGATTTGTAATAGAGTTGGATAAAAGGTGCCATATCCGAGGTACAGGGCTGTGGGTTTATTTTCCTTCTTTCAATGCAGACCAGTCTTGTTCTTAGGCATCTATTTCCTATGAGAATTAAGTTACTGGAAGTGACTTTTATGAGCAAATAGGTACATTCTTACATCAACTATCAAGATTCGGAGAGACTTAATAAATCACAAGGGCTGTCGGTTTTGATCCATGTGAAGAGGTCCCAGTCCACAGGAGGATAAGGGACGGTGATGGTCATAACGGCCAGGGGAGCCCTCACGAGTAAAATGCTAATTATTTGAGAACATAGAGGACATCAGGCTGTTCTCCCTGACAAGGCCTGCAGCCATACCCTCCTGTTTACAGATGCACGTGAGCCTGAAGCACATACACACTTCTTATACGCATTTGTTACAACCTTTTGACAAGTCATAAGCTGTGGGTAAATTCCTCATCCTGACCTGCCACACCAAACCAACACTTAACCAGCTCCGCACCGAAACGGAAACAGCCTGTCACGACACTTCAGCAGTTTACCCAGCCGGCTTAACACTCCTTTTTTTAGCATTTGTAGTATAACCTCTCTGTTTAGTCTGAACCTAAAGAGTTCCTTTCTGCTTGTGCAACCGCAGTTCTTTACATTTTCTCTTATTCTCCTAGAGCCACATTTAACTGCTTTTGTCAACCTTTTAAACCAAGAAAACTGCTGCATCTCTGCTTCTTCTCCAAATGACAGCGTGTTTATGCCCTGTTTCATTTCTGTACACATTTCTGTAAGTTGGCACTTCAGAAACTGAGCTTGAGAAGTTAGGAAACTCTTTGCCTAGACGGTATGCGGCACCTCGGTTCCCTGCCGGAGAGTTACAGCTTACAGCTGGTAAGCAAATACCAGACAGATGGTTTAGCAAAAGCAAAGAGAAACCCACAGTGTATTTCCCTGACGTCAAGGAAAGACCCCCTTCGGGACATGCTGGCCCCAGACTACCTGAGACATAAAAATGGTTCATTTTCAACCTGGTTTTCCAGTAGTCACCAGCCCAGGGATTACCTACTGAGTTCCTGATCCTGATAAAAACGCGCAGGTCCGAGTGCTCAGGGCTGTTCCTAGAAAGGAGGAGAGCTCCACGCCGCGTTCCTGGAAAGGACATTAAACAAGAGCCTCCCTGGTGCGAACAAGTGACTCAGCCCAGGAACCTCCACACCAGCCAAAGCTTCAGGGAAGGAACCAGCAATGAGGAACAGCTTGGGAATGTCCACTTCTAGGGCCTCAGAGGAGAGCATTGTTTAACACACAGGAGCCTGGCTGGACTTAGATCAAGAGAAGAAGGTCGGTGTACATTCCTCACACAGAGCCAGCTCTGTCTGAGCACAGCTTAGACTGTTTCCCTCAAACTGGATATCAAGTCTCTCTGAGACTGCTATCACTGCAAACCTTATTTTGGATGGTCACGACACCAAGGAACAATAATAACCACTTATGCGATGCTTAAGGAGCTTTGCTAACCCAACAGCAAGGGCAGTGGCCGGTGGGAGCTCACAGACAGGTTTCACAGGCCTGCTCTGCCCAGGATGCCCGTGGTGCACACGCTGTTGGAGTCGCTCACGTGCTGCTCTTGCACAGCTTTGCCTTCTCTTGAGAAGTATTTCTAGTGCCAGAATTATCCACAAGCACATTTTAATGTTTGCAGTCAAAGCACAAAGAGGATTTCCTGAACAGTGGTTTCCAGCACGAAAGATCTCTCAGCTTAGCCCAAGATATTCGAAATTCTGAATCACTGACCCAAAGCCGTATGGTTTCCATCAACTATGCTGGCAAAGCTGGAGTTTATCCAACTCCATGGTGAGGAGGAAGCCATACCAGGCATGGAGCAAAATGGTCTCATTCTTAGATGCATCTCTCTGCTTTAACCATCAGACACAAAAGTCCACCCTACTAGGAGCTGGTATGGAAGTGTATTTTTAAATAATTACGTGGTGAGAAGCTGCTGCGGACAGAAGTAAAACACGCCTATATAGGACTCTCTAAAAGAGCATTTAGCCATAGAGCACACACTTCTGCAACAGCCCCATCCCAATGCTGTGACAAAACACAGTGAAAAAGACAAGACCACACTGTGGAGAAACTGCTCTACTGCTTTCCAGGATTCAGAGAGAGGAGATTTAGGTGCCAAAGAATCTCCTAACATGCCTTAGCCCTTTATGAGAAGCCAGACAATTTCTGCAGCTACTACTCTGTCTTTGCACCAGCCATCCCAGTAGATAGGCCACAAGCAACCACGAGTCCCAGAAGTAGAAAACAAGTTTTACATTTCACTCTCAAATAGTTTAAAAGCCAGTTACAAGTTTCAAAGCCAGTTTGAAGATTAAAAAGTACCGTTAATTTTATTGCACTTCTTGTCCTAGGAGTGTAAGTGATTTAAAAATAAAACCTGGAAGCCACAAGTGTTCTGTTTGGTCCAGTGGGAGGTGATGATAATCTGTACACGCTCATAATAGCACCTGGGCTCTTACTTCATAAAATAAGCTTTGTGTGCTGTCCAGCTGAAAATCTGGCAAAAGGATTAATTCAAACTGGAAGCAAATAACTTCATCTGACCAGAATTAACTCTAATAAAAGTGTGCCTAAGATTTTAAATAACAAAATGTAATACTATCATAACATTTGCTATAAAGTGGGATTTCTACTTAATGAAATCAAGAACATCTCAGTTCTGCACATTTTACTTCTATAAGGATTCTGTCTATGGCTGTCATATAAAAACTGAAAATGAATGGGAAAAAACAGCAGTCTGAAGCTGTGAAAGTGTGAAATCCAACTAAGAAAATAAGCACGGGTATTTCGAAGTGGTCTCCGCATATACCATGACTCAAAGCAAATTAAATATAATGAAGGTCATTATTTCATCTAGAATCTCACTCCTACCAAACACAAGTCAATGCCTTCCCGGCTACTGCAGCTCCAGACTTGAAGGTATCATTTATGTCTTCATACAGTTAGGGCTCGGTCAGCATCGATTCCATAATTAAATACTGCTACAGATCATAAGCAAGATCCCATCTTTCCCTTCTGGGAACTGTTCATAACAATCTGAGCCAAATTTTCTTCAACAAATACCATGCTATCACTAAAGAAAAACACATTATTATCTGGCATTATTAAAGCATTATTAATGCATTATTAAACTTGGGTTATTTCCTGAAGGAAAGGAACTGCTTCAGAGCTGCATTTCCACTGCCTGCTCTGATGGAATGCACACAACTTGTTTGTGGATAAACTTGTGTTCCTACTCACTTTGTTGTCAAAAATTGTCTGTTCTCTAGTCTTAACAAGCGAGATACTGCTGTCACTTCCTTTACCGAGACATTTCCCACTTTATAACCACATCTTCCTCCCACACTTCCCAATTACACTGCTCTAGCCTATGTCCACACCAATTTCATAAGCAGTGGGTCTTTCACAGAGGCGTTCCAAAACCAACAATCTTCCTCTATTCCTTGCCCACAACTCTTTGTCTGTCAAGCATGCAGCACATTTTAAATACATGTATACTATTACTGGTCACGTCTGTCTGCAACCGCTTGGGGTTTTGGAGACATTTTTTACAGTATGTTTTATTTTCACTATAATCATCTACAGTGTATGTTGTCCTTCCAAAGACTAGTTTAAAAATAACAAAGTATTAGTTAGGCCTGGGACATATAAGGCTGAAAGAAGTTCAGTGACAGTATTGATATGATTCATGAAGTTCCAGTAACCATACAGAAGACAAACGAATCAAGGCTGTACACACAAACTCAAGAGTATCCTGTGCTCCATGCCAGACATATTCGAGTGACTCTTCTGTCTCTGCTTATACATCTGTCCTCAACACCACATTCATTCTCAATGTTATTTGGAGCACGGTGAGGTTCAAAGGGACCCAAGGAGATAAAAATCAGAGTCACTAAGACTTTGCTTCCAAAACGTCTTGGAGGGCTATGAACAGAACAGACCCTTCCAAAGGAAACAAAACCCCACTTGATGCGACAGGCGTCACCTGATACACAGAATATGTACCTGATATACAGAAGCATCACTTGTGAAGAAACAAATTTAGCTTCAACCTTGACTAGGTCATCTTTTGTATTACAAAGAAAGATACTCAGCGTTAGAAACAGTCTTACGGATACACATAAAAGGCCAGTATTGAACAACTACTACACTTACTCTGCGAAATGACACCACGTAGAATGTATCTTCCCTTCTGCGAATAGCTTCAAAAAAGTCTTGGTAGCTCCTTGGAGAGGCATAATACACTTGCAGCTCATTCCCTGAGTTCCTGCTGAAATGAAGACGGGGTGAAGGTAATTATTTTAGACAAGAAAGCCAACTTCAGTGAGACAATGACTTTAAAGACCTGCTTTCCAAAAGAAGAGCAGCTCTTAGCCTGTTGAGGGCAGCATGAGGAACATTAAACACAGGTGACAGGGAAACTACTGGGTATTTTTTGAAAGTTCAAGGTTTTAAAGGTCTTGCTGCAGGAAACTTTTCCAGGCTTGATTTTGTTCATGCTTTTGAGGGTAGCAAAAACCTACTTGCTAGCTCAACTGAAAAAAAAGGTTTCAAGTCAACCTAAAGTGTCTGAAAAATTGTGATGACGTCTGAAAATAGATTTTAGCAAATTTTAGAATGAAATGTCATTCTGAAATAATTAATCAAAACATCTAATAATTTTTTTTTAGTTAGTTATATTTTTTTGTTTTATGCTAAGGATCCAAACCACTCAAACTGAAAGAAGTGCAAAGTTAAGCATAAACAAAGCTTTTCATTTACTGTCAGTGACATTCCCATCATCTCTCTCATCCACCATTTTTACATTTTGTGCCTCTTTGGTCAACTCAAAGATTCCTCTTGATTTTAAATTTAGACAGTGGAGCAAAAATAAGATATTCACAGAATTCTGGCTTATCTTTTACACGATTCTTGTCTTACATATACCAGACATAAGGAAAAGACGTTCTGTCTAAACTATTCTAAGCAAAAACACTGGCAAGTCATACAGTCATGGTACTTATCCACTGTTTATCTTGGAAAGGTGAGAAATTCCCAGCACGCCTTGCTATCACGTACACTCCCCCAGTCCCATTGAAAACATATTTAATCAACTTGGAAAGCTGAATTTACACAAACCATTAGCTGGACCTTCAACCAGTCATTTTAATCCATTCCCACTTTAATAGCATACTGTCTGTCTGCAGTATTTGTGGCAAAGACACTGATCAGGCTGTTCCTCCCAATCTGTCTTCTGCTGACCCAGATTTTAAACTATGGTGGCTGACTTAGATTATTTTGTTACATTTCTAAAATATACACAATTATGCACCCAAAACAAGGTACAAATCTATCATCAAGTGATTTTCTTGAGCAGCAGTAATAGTAGACTGTCATTATCTCCTCTTCTCCTGCAAATACATCCTGTCGCAACCAAAGGGCTGCAGCTGCCAAGTCAGTTGCCCTTTAACAGGATTGGGATGTAAGTCCTGGGGGATAAGGGCAGGCGTCTCTACCCTATCTATCCTCTTTAGCTGAATTATGCAAGTGAGGAATCAGATCCCATCCTTCGCACACAGGAAACAAAGACTGGAGCTAATTTGAGCTTGATTACTCATTCCTAAAAACACGTAGGCACACCAAACCACTCCTGAGATTCGGCATTGAAGTTTTACTGTGATAAAAGGCACCGCGCCCACGCGTTGCTCAGTAAAATACATCCTGAAAACTGAAACAGGTCCCACAGATCCGTTTGCTCGCCCACACTCCAGAAGATACAGCTAGACTGAAAAAGCAGGCTTTTATAATTCTAAATCCAGCCATGAGAGAAAGTTGTTCCAAAGCATTTCGAAACCACTGGGTTTTTACAAAGCTCTCTTGGGTCCAACACCAACTCCAAATTCCAAGTAATATCAGGGGATTACTGGTATTACATTGCACTTACCTTTGGGCATTTAGGAGTACCCACTATGGACTGCTCCATGGAAGGAAGGGAGGAACTTAAGATCTCAAAACAGGTGCAAAGCTACCAGTTGTTTTAGTAATACCATACCATATTACAAGAAAGTATCACATTAAATTGTGTATCTAAAACAGTGGTGCTGAGTCTGGCCATTAAAAATTAATCACTGGTATTAAAAATCAAAAGCTTTGACTGTACACGCCACAAAAAGGTACTTCTACTATTAATAAAAGCTCCAGGGACACCTACAAACATGTTATGTATCAGGAAACCTACAAGTGCAGCAGCGTCCAGAGCGCACCGGGGTGCTGGGCTGAGCCAGTCAGGCCCTGCAGTGTGGGATGTGCAAGGAGAGACGGGACAGAGGGACCTGCGCTTGTTCAGCCCGGAGAGAGGAGCAGATGGTCTCTTCTGACAGAGACACACATCAAACCTGAACACAAACCTGCTTTGATGAGAAGGCTGGACTAGAGACCTCCAGAGGCCATTTACAACCTAAACTACCCCGTGACTATGATTTCATGGAGCCTCTAACAGCTGATGGCTCTGGGAGCAAGTGGAAGTCTGTTCTGTGTTCCCAGCAGTTGCAGGACAGTCACGGCCTGCAGCTGCCATGACTCACTGGCCCTGTTCATTTAAACATCACTCATCTGAAAAATTCTCACCTCCTTCTAGCACAGATTATTCCATACAGAGCTGCAGGATGTTGCAGACTGTTTCTAATAATCCAGACTTTTTTTCAAGAGTAATGCAAGCATTTATATTAAACTGCCTTATGCCGGGAGGCTTGTTTGTCCAGTCCTCAGTTAAAACAGATGTCCTTCATCTGCCTGTAGAACTAAATTTTTTTTTTCTTTTTTTATTAGTCAAGACAACCCAAAATTTGGCAGCCTGGTTTCCATAATACTTGCCTGCAGCTTGCTATTTTTTCCCAGGCTGATCCTGCTCTCAAAGCCACAACGCAAAGAGAAGAGCCACAGCTGTCTTACTTTCAACAGCAACATTTCAGGTGTTCTTCTCAGAAAAAAACAAAAGTCCCCTTCATACTCCACATTCTGCTCCCACACTCGTTTTTGGCACTTCAAAGCAAAGATCCTTTTAAACAGGATCCTTTTTAAACACTGCCACAGAGAATTCAGGAGAGAGAATTTTCATTTCCTTCACCTTTTCTCTCCAGTTCTTCCTGTACCCAGGGAAAAGGGACAGGACAGGTATGCAGGAAGGAGGGCAGGGCAATCACGAAACTTCGTGTGATTGTGTTCTAATAATCAGCAAGGAAAATCAGGAGATGAAAACAAACCATACAAACAAGATGTAATGATGCATTAACTCTGTTAAAATAATTTGGTTCTAGCTATAATGGCTCTACCCTTGAAGACAGTGAGAGAAACCTTCCTCTTACTGGACTCACAGCCCTTTGAAACCTTCTTATAAGCTAATGATGTTCCTCCAGATAATCCCAAGACAATTCCTCCTTTTTTTCCCCCCATAAGATTAAAATCTGTTTAGGAAGGGGCCCTGCAGAGTGAGGTAATGATTTTCTTAAGACACATTAGTAGAAAGACCCCAGAAGAGTGGAGTTTAAGTGTAGTCTGAATCATTAGAAGCAGTTATTTTTCAAGGTACAAAAATTAGGCCAATAAATGTAGCTAGCACCTGACTTAATCATGACAACAAGGTGAAAACTGGCATTTTTCACCTGCTGTTGGTGAAAAACTAGGTTTTTAAATAGAAAGCAATAACAAAGCAGTTGCTCTGCCTTACCTGAGGCTGGTGTCTGTGTAAGGCATGGCCATTAGCTGGGAATCTGTCTTCTGACTGAAGGAGCTCTGAAAAAGGAGGAAAATAAAAAGGTGACACAAACTGAAAAAATAAACATTTTCTTGACTTGGGGCTGTATAAAACATGAATCACATCTGTAGAGAGTGAATATATAATGGGGTGCAGAGGTTAATCAGTTCCCTGAACAATAAATTTACATTTTTTTCACTGGTGAAATGTAAATAACTGAAATAGCAACCAGTAATCCAGCTGGACGCAAAGAAAAAGCAAGTGTTTTAATACAGTCAAATTTAAAGCCATACATTCAGAGACTGAGAAGTAAAGCTGGCACCACACACAACAGCTGGACATATTGTGTCATCCACGTGCAAAACTGGCTCTCACTGATGTCAGATTTGCGGAATTCTCCTCGGGTCACACCCACTTTGTATCTCTGCTAAAACACACGACCCACAACACGCTTCTGGCGTTTGAAACACCAGAAGCCCCCAGACTTGCCCAGCTTCCATGTTCTACTGTTCTCCTTCGGACACCAGTGAGAAGAATCTGAAGTTTAACATTCAATAGTTTTTCTCCAGAACAGTGTGGCATTTCCCACATTGTTAAGTACAATTCCTTTTAAGCCTGTTACTAGCTCTTAATCAAGTGAAACACTTCAAAACTTCATGGTCTTAATTTCATCCTCATTATCGATATACCATGTAGGTGAAAGGGTTTTAAAAAATAGGAAATATGAGCACAAATCTCGTAATTCTGTACTCTTACCAAAAACGTATGCCTTTAGTAAAAATCTGAAAAAATGAAACAGAAATATTTCAACAAAACCAATCAGCTGTGCCCCTTACCCATGAGCCAGACAAATGTGCTGTAGGATATACTTCTCTCCGTTAACCAGCTGTTTATCCTTATCCTGACACAGCGTTACAGAGCAGTCATGAAAGTAATTTTAGAAAACACTGAACATTTTTTTTGATGACTGCTAAAAATATTTAAAACTTTCAGCTTGAGTCCAAGAGCAGCAATGGAAGAACTTTGACAACATAATAATAAACCAAACCCAGCAATTTAAAATGGGAAGTGTTTGGTACCTTAATTACAGGCACCATTGCTACTTTCATCTATAATGACAAGTGCAGATAAGTAAGAGAGAATATTTTATTATGTCGTCTGAAATTATCTTGTCATGCTATTGACTCACCAGTACAAGCCTGCCTACCTGCATCACCCTTGCTTTCTGCTGTTGGTTATTTGACAGCCTTCTAGATCTTGTTCGTTCCACTTCATGTCTATGAACCCATCCTCGAAGTTCGTGATTCAGCCTAGAAAAACCCACAGCATTAACAGATGTTACAAAGAACAGTGGTAGAATTCTTTAATTTTAGAAAACGGTTTAAACTATCCACTATAAAGACACTGCAGATCACTACTCTTTCACTTTATGATAACTTATTTTAATACCAGAGTAAGAAATTACAATTGCAAAATTAAATTTATGATAGAATTTGTAAGGAAATATCGATACAGTATTGGGATCATGGATATTTCAACATAAATCAGATGCAGTACTTTCTTTCAACCAGTGAACAGCAATTCTGAAATTACTGGAAGGACTATTGAAATTTAAAATCGAAAGTTGACCAGTTCAAGACAAAATATTGGTTAAGAAGGCTAAAATACAACAAATAAATTTGAGAGAAAGAATGGACACAGCAGAATGGAGATAAGGTTAGTGATGCACTCATATCTTTAGAAAAAGCGGAGCTACGTGTTTTCTAACAGTCAATAAAGCACATCTGCAACGTCAGGTTAAGTCTGCTTGTATCAGAAGCTGAAGAGCAGGATACCATCTTCCATGTATTTCAGATGGAACAGCCTTTTAGCTGGACTTGATTTCCATATTATGAACATTACCACATATGAAGTGATTTCTCTCTGGAGACATGAAAAACCTCCAGGCAACCAGAAAATTGTTATTTGGTTATTGCTAAAAGACCAGTGTGAAAACTGAGTGAAAATCATTACTAAAAACATAAAAAGATGCCAAAGATCCAAGTCAATCTCCTGTCTCCATGGCAGTAGACACTGGAGAGCACAGACACTTCCAGAGGCACTGGCCACACACTGGATGAACACTATGAAGGGACAATAACAGCATTCACAGATATCTGTCCAGTAGCACTCACCTAACACACAATTTATATCTAAACTCCTAATAAAAGCTTAAATGCTCAGAAAAGGTTGTTTGCTCACCTCAGCGACTCTGTTCGGTTGATCAGGGGCTGACAGGGTGGTGGTGGTGGTGAAATATATAACAGTGGTTCTTCGGAGACTATCATCAGTGCTTTGTTCTCAGATACAGAACCATCATACCTGGGAAAAAAAAAGAAAAAGACATCAAGAAATCCCTGAAACTAGTCCTTCATGAGCCTTTGACCCAGTTCAGAGAATAAGCACTACCAGCGGCAAACTCGCAAAGGTCACAGCTGCTCCTAAGGGAGCTTTGCAACAGGTGAATAACAATTTCTATCAAACATTCAACGGTCTCAGTCAATTCTCCAAAGGGGTCTAATAGCACTCAATATAGGGAAGACACATAAGCATTAGCAGATGTTGGATCTCTTCCCAAACAGGCCAGATATTGAAAGAAAACAAAGCCTGAAAAATATTCCTCATAATATGTAAACTATGAGATCTCTGCAGAGGCAACTTTCTCTTTCATTCCAGAGTTGTACAAGATTTGCTACAGAAACACTACATTTATTGGCCACTAAAACTATGCAGATGTAAAGACCATGAGCTATATGATAATGGAGCAGCCACAAACCATATTACAACTGAGTGGAGAGGATTTAGATCTCCAACAGCCTCCAGAAGCTAGCCTGGCTTTGATAAAAACTGAGAAGGAGCATGTATTGTAATGCAAAAACCCACAGCACTCTCAGCAACAAAGCAGACTAATGCTCCTACCTCCTGAGAGGTTAACTACTTATCACCAAAAACCTGTGATAAGTTCCCCCCTTGGCAGGGTATCAATATAACAGCATTAGTCCTCTTGGTTTTGAGAAACTTGTAGCTCCTAAAACTCAACTTCTTTCTGAAAAATCAGGTATAAGAGCTCATGAAAGCCTTATTCGCATTCCTCTCCCTTTCTCAGCTTTCTCTCCATCTTCACATCTGCTTCTCCTGTTTACTGCATCTAGACCTGATAAAGGAGAATATGCAGCAAAGAGCTCACAGCTTGCTAAAAAACAGGATGAAAGAGTGAAAGGAGAAGGTACAGGCAGCAACATATCCTCCTAAGAGAACCACTCGACTACTACATCCCATAAGTCATGGTCTAAAACTTGCCACATAGGACACAAAGCCCTCACCATGGCTACAGCCTTAAAATGCTCTTGATTTATTGCCTTCTTTCTGCATGGCAAAATACATTAGGGCTTTCTGCACATCTGTGGCTGGCTTTGTTCAACCAGCCAAAAGACTCCAATAGGATAAATCTTGTAAGGGGAAAACATGAGCTGGATTAGCCAGACTTCAATCTGGAGACAATTATATTTTCACTTATGCACTGAATGCTAGAGATCTAGGAAGCTTGGAACTATAGCATGAAATAATGGGTAAACATGAGTATGGACACAGAGATTGCTAAAAAAGTACAGTGCTAAGTGCAGAATATGTTCTCAATTGTGAACTTCTCTTGAGCAATTTAGAAAATAAATACTGCAGCTTGAAAAGTAAGGAGAGAGAGATGACAAATACCATAACTATGCAAGCTAAAATAGAGATCAGGGAAAAAAACAGACAGATGAAGATGTGAAGAAGGTCATGAAAATCTCCATGACACACACTTGTTTATATGCTCTCTTCTACCACACTGTTCCTACAACTACACAGCATAGTCAGGTGCACACTTCTGAAGCTCTGTGTACTGGGTTATCTCAGAGATCATACTCATTTGAAAAGCAATCTGGTAAACTTTATTAAATAATAATTTTTTTTTTTAAAAAAGATATCAGCTTTCAAAACACTGTGTGTGTAAACTCAGTTCCTCTGGAACAGCAGCAATAACCCTGGCCAAAAAGATTATCAAAGAGAAGGACAGTGAGGTCTAAAAGCACCATTGCCCTCTGCCACTTAAAAGATGTTAAAGGTTTCCATCTCACCTATTACTCCTCTGTGGAGTGTTGGCCCCAGGTATTTTCGGAGCTGTGCTGGACTCCTGGCTAGCTGAGAACTCCAGAAGATTTCTGGTCCGGTGGCTGGAACTTGCAGTGGAATCAGCTCCATTGGGATCCTTTTCAAACACACTGGAAAACATAATAACCATAGCAAAACATATTACATATATAAAGGGTCTGCAAGACACTTTACTGTAAGGTGTTAAATACTCAAGTGGATAATTTTTGGCTGCTGCTATGTTACATCGATAAGGTTCATGTCACATTTAACTTAAAAACATGATGTCTTGTGTCATTGTAGTACTGTCATTCAAAACATCAGTAGACAGAAAAGCGTTTCTGTTCTCTTCTTCAGGATAGCAGAAATATTCCTCCTCTGACATCTCAAATTGACATGGGGGGGAAAAGCATGACTTACAACCAAGAATCCCTTCAGCAGCTGGAACGAAGGACAGACCTCTCCTGCAGAGCTACATCTGGAACAGCTGCCCACCTGAGGCGTACTGAGCCGTACAGGCGCCAGGCAGAGCGAGCTGAACAGGAAGGGTCCTCAGAGAAAATCCCAACACCAGGACACTGAAGACAAAGTCAACATCGAGCATTTAAAAACATCAGGTAGAAGAGGCTAGAACAGCGAGAAGGAAAGGCAGATGATGCCATTCTGAGGGAAGAAAGTGCCTGAAAAGCAGTATTTTCAGCTAAGCTATCAATAGTTGTTTAAAAAAATGATTTAATATGACAGATGGTAAAAGAATGGACTTTTTTTTTTTTTTTTCATTCTGTTGGGCTACAATATCAGAATTCGGAAAAGAGAGAGCACTTTGGCATATCTGCCCTGAGCAAGTCCTCCTATTCGCAGAAACTGAGTTATTGCCCTACATTAAAAGTCAAGAAAGACTGAACCCGAGAAATGGCTTTGCTGGACAAGACAACCAGTTAGAACTCAGAATCTGGAAGCTTTTCTGTTTGGTCACACTCACACACCTGGGGTGCCTACCAAGGCTCTGCAGCCTGCATTTGCACATCCTGAATACCATGAGTATTCAACAGTTTTCACACAGCCACAAACACTCTGTCCAAGCTGGCTGAGCTGTCAGCCTGCCTAAGACGCAAAACCAGATCCAAGGGAAAAAAGAAAGAACCAATAAATAGTTTGTGCAGATGTTTTTTCAGAAGTGTAGATAAATTTGATTATAGAAGGGAAAGAAAAGCACCACCCCGTCATAGTTTCTCCAGGCATTCAACGGCACCTGATATTTTAGCTGTATTTTTACTTCTTTGGTTTGAATGTCAGTTTGAAAAATGTGAAAGCAAGTCTTGCCAGGAGCCCAAACTAAATTTCATTTGTACTTCTGGCTGAACAAACCCCGTGCACTTCAAGTTTTGAGTACTGACATTTAAGTTGTACAGTAATTTGTAGACAAAAGCCAACAGTGATATCATAAGAAAGAGTTTTCTGGGGACAGAACCATCTCTGAGTATGAGCTGGGATGTTTCCAGCAGGCTAAAGTTGACATTGCAAGGAGACACCAACTGAGGACCTTGTCCTCTTCCTAACTGATTCCAGACAAGGCTGCCCCAGTGCCAAACGCTCTCTATAAAGTATTTCTCTTTTCTTACTCCCGATGAGGGCACCATCTGCCAACAGCAAGACACCACCTTCTCCTGCGGGGCGCTCCAGAGCTTCCCTCCGCAAACACGGGCTGGCGAGAGGAGCCCGGCCTCGCTCCTCGGCGGGGAAGGATGAGAAAAGCAACCCAAACCGGAGAGATGATCTCTGTGCAGGACAACACAGCCAGGCCAAGGCACAACCCTGCCAGGACGAACATGTGGCCGGGATCAGCAAAGGACGGAGGAAGGAATCACTTCCTGCTCCTGCAGTTGTGGTTTGTAAGAAAAATCAAGGGTATTCTATTATTATTCAAGCACCGACACATCAAGAGAGGTTCTGAAAGGTCTGGAACCTGAAGCCAAGTCCAAATTACTCAGCTTGTCCTTTTCCTCTCCATTTCTCTCTCTCTCTCTCTCTCTCTCTTCAAAAAGGAACTACAACACAAAGCCAAAGGTGTGCTACAGAAGCAGTTTTCCAGCTTCAGGCCATTTCCAACACAAATGTACACTCCACTCAACATTGAAACATATTCTTTCAGTGTCACGAGCATTATAGTAAGTTTCTCATATTAGATGTGTTAAGAGGCACTTGTGTCTTGCAGAGCTGCTTCTGTGTTTGCTAAAACACGCAGAGGGCTCTATATTTCCTTGGCAGCCGACAGGAGCTGGCTAACATGGCACTGCTGTGCGCCTCTTGCACTCATCTAACAGTTTTCTCTTTGCATTTCACCCGTTCCTCTCTACTAGTGTATAAGAAGTTAATAGACTGTCATTTGTATGTATGTTTGTTAGGATACTTCAGGTATACACCACATGGAAGTCTATTAACCTCCTGAAGATACTTGGAAGGCTATTGAGGCTTGCGAAAAGCAGAGAAGCAATCCTTTTCTGTCCTTCCCGAGTGTGAAAAAGCCCAGGATTAGATGAACTGAGAGTAAGAAATTCACCCTGTTGTACAGCCCACGATTTGTGGTTCGCTGTTCTCAGAACATCTTTTAGAGATGCCTCAGCAGTCGGCACAACTTTAGACAACGTTATCCAGGCTGCAGCTGATGAAATCACAGGCCACAGGCACCAGGTCTAACGCTCCGAGCCCAGCTGGAAGGCGGCGCTGGCCAAGGGGGGAGCCTGGCTGGGGAGCTCCTCCTCCCTTACACCACAAGTCATCGGTGATTCCAGCTAACCTGCCTCACATCACACCGGAACGGAGCGAGGAAGGAGCACACAGACAGTCAGGAAGACTGTTACAGCAAGACGAAGAAACATATACAATATACAGCTCAAACATCTCTGCAGCAACACAACACTCACCACGTGTGATCTTACAATAACCAGATCGGCTCCATGGCCCACACAGAAAATGCTCCTCTTAAAGGAACTAAAAAATTATTTCTCTAACTTTCTGACATCCCACCATATCCCTAGCCTCATAATTGCTGTAAGACGGGTCTGTTTCTTTAATCAAGGAGTCCAGCGTTAAGGCTCAAACAATAGCAAGCTTGCACATAAACACCGCTGAATGCACCAAACCTCAGAATAATCCCATTTCCCCACACACCAGCTCGAGATTGCTCAGCTCAGGTGAGGGCTCTAACCTGCACTGACACCAACACAGGTGTCCTCAACGGATGGCGCTTCCAGCAGCTCAAACAACGCACGCTCTGAAAGCTCAGCAGGCATCAGTGGTGCTGCCTGGCCGCCCACAGACTCGCTAGGATGCTCATCCGGGCGATGGTGAAAGACTTGTGTTGCACTTACTTCATGTTTACAAGCAGATCATGCAGCGTGCAGCTGCACAACCTTTGGGTGACTTCCTTATTTTTAGTAAAAGATGATTAATCTTGCCACTTCTGGGTTTCTTTGTAATGTTTGTGCAACCAATCTAAGAAATGAGACACACCCCTAAGTCTTTTCAAGAGTCAAAAATAACTGCTTCTTCATTCGTTGCAGTCTAGGACAACAGTGAAAAAATCACACTTCTCAGCTGCCCAGGCTGGTGTCTTTATTTGCAGATTGCTCACTGGATCTAAATTTTTAACAAATTATTCAGTTTCCAGGATAGTCTTGGAAAGTAGAGGAGAGGCCATCAAGACACTCTAGAGAGGGCTTCCAAAACCAGTTTAAACAGACAGATACATGCAAGAAGTATCCCTTTTTAGTCTCTGCTCTTCCACGGATTTCTTTGTAAAGTGTCTGGGAAGCATTTCCTTCCCGCTCTCTGGTTCCCATGCCCCACTGATACACTTTGAACAAGAGAGGTGCTTAATTACCACTTCAACTGATTAAGGAGAGGGAACAACCTCTTCACCATGGTCAGGACTGCAAAGCACTGGAACTAACAGTGGGATTTCCAGCACTGGCTACTAGGAGCAGCTTAAACTCAGCTACTGAGATTAGCACTGGTATAAACAAGCAAAAGAGCTCTCAAAGTCAGTGACTTTTTTTTCTAAAAAGATTTTAAACACAGCTCTTTATTCTCTATAGGTACAAATGGAGCAGCAAACTGCTGTGCGTGGCATTGATGAACAAAACGCCAAGGCAAGAGAAATTAAAAGCACAAGATCTAGCTTTTGTTGCCAGAAGGATTCTGAAAGAGGAAACATTATACCTATGAGTCTTCCCCGTGCAAGAGGAAGGGACAGAAGTCAGGTTTCAAGCTCAAGGCTTTAAAACACAACACTGTCTGTATTAAAGACTCAAACAAAAACTGCAGGCCAGCAAATGTGCTATGCAGAGAGGAATTCCTAGGCCGCTTACCTCAATGGACCATAATTCAACATTATGAAAGCCAGCACCACCATCACACACAGGGTCCTTCTCTTTGGAGATGACACTTTGAGCTTCTGGTTCTAGACAGGGAAAAACAGAGAATACGTGCAATAAAAAAGCGGCACAGACAAGCAAAGGTATGTCAGATGCTAAATACACCAGATGGTGCTTGCTTTTTAAATTTATATTTGCCTAGTTATGTATAAATACACAGGACTACTTTAAAATAAGCATCTTTTTTTTTGTACGTTACACTCAGCTTCTATCCAGTCTATCTTCTCAGTGAAATCTTTAGAAGCACCAAGAACCATGCAACAGCCGTTGTGACCTAGAGTTGGTGAAAGTCCTGCCCGGAGTGGGAGGCTGGGCTAGAAACCCCCAAAGGTCTGGCAGTCAACATTTCCATATTCTGAACATTTCCACCCGAGCAACTGTCTTTATATAAACAGTCAGATCACCATCACAACCTCTTACCTCTAATACTACTTCATCCAGCTGCCTCTTCAGTGTGCTGTTCTCTTTCTTGAGTTTCTCGTTCTCCAGTAAGGCTGCCTCCAGCCTCGCCTCCAGTCCCAACATGTATTCTTTCTTTTTCTTCCGTGACTGAAAGGCTGACTCCCGGTTTTTGATCATGCGCTGCTGTCTTCTCAGGACATTGACCTAAACAGACAATTCAGAGGCCTGTTAATGATCTGCAAGTCAAAAGCGCCTCTATTTCACGCATAATTCCCTCTCCTCTCATTTGTCAAAAGTCTGCACAGATAGCTTCTTGCACTCTGCTTCAAATGAGCCGAAATGCTCAGCACAGAGGCAACTAGGACTCACGGCACACCTCCAAGAGTTCTAGCTCGCAGATAATGGAAAAGCAGGTCCTGTGCTCTCTCTGTTTTCTCCTGCATTCTCGATCTTCTATGTGTAGGGGACACAAAATGTATACTCAACCAGCAGTTTGATGTGATCAATCAAAAAGACAGAAAATACATATATACAGGTCTGCAAGGCAGCAAGAATGTCTTTCACCTTCACTTTACCACAGACCATTTTTAGGCTACCATCAGTCATCTGTTTTCTTAACTAGAAAGTCCCACGTTTTTTTCAGTCTGCCCCGTATGGAAGCTATTTCCATACTGGTTACACCTGTTTCTGTATCTTTTCCAGCTCTGCTATATAGTTTTTAAGATTCTGAATACTGTTGCTGACCTCGGATGATACATTCTATGCGTATCAAGCACTTACATGGCAGTTTAAATGCAGTGTCTGCCTGCATCTGTACTAGCATTTTAATTCAGATCAGGCCTGTGGCTGCAATGCACATTTCCTGGTTGTCCCACTTAATATGCTTTGGTTCACATCACAGAACAGTCTCTGATAGAGCACACAAACTGGATTCCTTCTGGATGAAGCTAAACCAGCAAATATACTCCAGGAGGGCAGATAACTCATTCCAAGCACTAGCAGGCATTCGGTCTGCAAGACCAGATGGGGACAGTTCAAAGTAACCCCTCCCATCCTCCAACCGCCTGGAGGACTCTGATTTTTTTTCCCAAGCAGGAACAGTCTATCATCTTTTACCACTTACTCATTTCGTGGTTTGCACTGAGTGGGACAACCCAGACTGAAAGCATCTTGGTGCTGACATGGATAACGATGATCGATACTGCAGAGCCATACAAAACTACTTGAAATTCTAAGTTTAAACACTACTCTGTTGATTTCCTTCTGTTTTATTAAAAACAGAAGACTTCCATCACATTATTAAGCTACAACAGGATGTGCCTTAATGATGTTTACACTGAAAGAGAACTGAATGCTCTATCTTAGACCGACCTGAATATGCTCCAGTAGCTACCAACAGATACACTGGAGTAATCTGCATCTATCACAGCATAAAAGCTAAAGAAAAAAAGATGGGAACTATTCTAGAAGTATCAGTGTAGGAAAAAATTAACAGGTCACAGAATAGTAACATTAACAAACTTAAGATAGTGTGCTCTGGTTAAGGTCTCGCTGCTTAAATCACCTTAACTACAGCTTCCGACTCTCTCCCTGTATATACCCGCACACAGACAATATGTTACTCTGGGGCTTTGGTGTCTGCAAGAAAAATTGGCTGCAGGTTGTTTGAAGAAGTCGTTCTTCTTTGTGATACTGCAGCCTGGTGACAAAGACTAAGAAAACACGTTACAGTGCACTAACGTTTTGGGCTGTCTCCATGTTGATCTGATTGCTTTCTGTAAAGATCATTTATTATATGTCTAGTCTGACACCAACAAAAGTCTGTGAAAGTGAAGCTGTTTGTACTTACTCCAGCTTCTCTCTTTAGCAGAGGATAGAGGAGGAAAAGATTTTAACATATTCTCATTAACACTAAGCTTTGTCTTGAATTTTTTAAGTACTACAATACTTAATAAAACTTCTGCAGACACATAAAAACTTTAGAAAAAAAGTATTCAGGCTAGCCAAGGTCTGCAGTGTATAGAACTCAGCAATTTGAGGCCAGGATCATTGCAACTGTCCAGAGATGAAATAAGTAATGAGTTTGTGCAGCAGCTGTGACTTGAGTTACGTGATATTCCAAACAAGCAGTTACATTCCTCTTATTTTTAGAAATAAGTTTTGCATCATGAAGTCAGAGAAGACCAAATTGTTCACATCCATTCTTGTTTGCAGACCCAGCCAGGGTTATTCACTACTGGACAGCTTTCGACTGTCTGGAACCTCTGGAAAATCTACCTGCTTCCCTGGAGAAAACACAGCTACACACCTGACTACTGACTGTCACAGATGTGTATACGAAGCGTGGTGACAATAAGGGGGTTTTGTCAATTAAACCTTATATTCAGACAATGGCAAGGTGCCAGGCCAGTCCTGATGACAGGGAGTCACAAATTGAAGGACTGCTGACAGGTCTCTTCAGTTTGACTTTCCATGGTAGGCAAATACCATTTAAAAGTGCAGAGCCCTTAACTGGTCTGTCTACTGACAGATCTTTGTTGGCTTCTTGCAAATTCAAGATTAGCTTTCCACTGCAGTCTGGCTCATGAATTATTTGTAGCAAATAATTCTTCATTTAAAAATACAGCCCACAGAAAAACACAAATAGCGATGAAAATTTAACATCAAGCACAAGTGGCAATTCTCAGACACTAGGAAACCGCCTAACAACATCCCAGAAGGCACATCCCTTTGAGAAACAGTGTTGTGCGCCGCTAATAAGCAGGTGACTATACTGCAAAATTCCACGTGAACGGACACCAGTGTTTTCCCCCTCACACTGAGAGATGCAGTAGCACCCTCAGCACATGACAACTGTGCTTGGAATGCCACACGGGAGAATGATACCCTGAGAGTTTAAAAGCCACAAATAAGAACCTTCAGTACTTTCCACCGCCACGCCTTCATTTGGATGACAAAATGCAACCCAAGCAACTCCAAAGAACTAAACCAATTAACATCCAGCTTGCTACCTAGTTAAGATGTCAAAGCTGAAGGGGAAAAAAAGTCCCACATATCTCAAAAGCCACTTCTGTTTATATCTACTGCTTATTGTTAGCTACTGTGGAAAAACTTACTTATCTGAGCAGCGATTGTTGAGACTTTACCCTTTTTCTACTCATTCAGTATGAGATCAAAAGGGAGCCCAAATAGATTAGGATCATATGAAACTCAACACCTGACTTTTTTAAAAATCATGAGTAAAATCTGGGGAGAGATAAAGGGGGTGGAAAAAGAATCAGACACACTGCTGATATTTCCAATTCACCTGCTTCCAAAGGAGAGCTTTTGTTATATGGATTAGAAAAATGGTTTAGCACTAATCGAAAACCAGATATATCAAATCTTCCCGTATGTAAGACAGCTCCAGTCATTGAGAGCTTACAGTTGAGAAGACAAGCTAAGTCAAAAATATATGTCTTCTGCCACAATGCTTGCATACCTGGTCTGCAGCTCCAGGCAGGCCAGCAGACATCAAGGGGCCAAATGTACCCCAGGCCAAACACCCTGTTTACTGTTAGAAATCCTATTAAGTAGAGCCAAAATACAGTGCTGTCTTCCTGACCCTCTAAAGGGACCTGGTTCTCCCATTACATCCCACATGCAGGTAATTGAAAACTTTTTCCAGGCGTTGGTTATCAGCTGTCATCACAGTGAGAACTTACATCCAGTCCCATTGCTGGTGCGGGGCTTTGAAGCAAGGGCTTAGTCACTGGTGTTTTGCAGCTTGTTGAGCCATTTCCAGCAGCTGCAGGCAACGCGTTCACCGTGTGACTGTGAAGTGGCGTGGTCCCTCCGGTGACAGCGATGACTGGTGGGGAGGCAGGAAGCACCCCAGGAGCCTGGAGCTGCACCACAGTGGGCTGGGGGAGCACCACCGACTGACCTAGAACACAAGAACAGGAGTGCTCAGCGTACGATATGAAATGGATTGTACATGACCAGTTTGTAGGGGAATACTGAGACAGGAGGTAGAAAGCCTTGCTTCCTCTCCTGTCCCACATGATTCATCTCAAGTCCAACTCTTCAGCATTAGTACCTTCCACAAGATAGCAATGGTAAAGAAAACAACTCAGAAGTCTGCAGGACTCTTAACCCACCCTGCAAACCAAGACCACACATATTACAGGGATCCACTAAACCAACTCTCTCTCAAAACCCCATAGCTCTTCAAAGTTTATAAAAGTCAACGCTTGTTAGAAACATTATTCATTTCAGTATTGCTAACACTTGGTGCACTTGAGCAACCTTTTCAAAGAACTTAGCCAGTTTACCTCAATCCTTCTTCTTCGTTTTGTCCATCCCTACTTTATTGCTCTATTCAGTGGAAAACCTACTATACAGAAGTGACTCATCCTACACAAACCAATTCAGAAACAGCATAGAGAAAGAAGATAAATGAGAATCAAGTTACTTTCAAAACATAAGTTAAAACCACAGTTCACACTAAGACAAGACTATTTTTTTTTATAAATGTCTTATGTAAGAAATTTTAGGCACAAGCTGAACAGATCTTAAAGAAAAGCAGGCAGAAAACACACCGCCAGTTAAAGTAGATACATGGCATGGAAATACTTTCCCAAAAGTATTTCCTCTATAGTGCCTCACAGAAAATACTCTCCTATTTTTTCTTCAGGGAAAAGGAGAAGCTGCTCTTTACAGTACTATACTTATATCCAAAAACTCCATATCCACAACATTCCTCATTCCAGATGGTATTTTATCAGCTGGAACATCAGTGGGAATATAAATTCGGTCATGCTGACCGTGGTCCAACAATCTTAGGCATGTTGTAACACACGTCAGCATCTCCAGCTTTGGCTTAACTCCTGATGGATGAGCAATTAGTAACAAAGACAAATTTTTCACTATTGCAATAAATTCTAGACACACGCCCTCAAGTATTTGCCTCATTTTCCCTCCACGCTTCAGCGCCTGTACAGTCAACCACAAGTGACTGCAGCCATCAGCTGGTGAAAACGAGAAACTGCATCTGACAATTTCAGCAATACATGTATGTCCCTGCTGCCTCAGCTGAAGAGTAAAATTACGTTTGGGATTCAAAAACGAAGGTTCGAGCTACTTCAAAAATCTGTTACAGGGCAACAGGAGGAATGAAGAATTATTGCTGGGCAGGAAATCACTTGTCTCATGTTAACATTAGCAAGCAGCTGTAGGCAACCATTCTAACCTCTGACAGGGCTTTCTTCAGTCTTAGCAGATTTCACAATATCCTATAGAATGCTGTTAAGTGAAATAAAAAGCCATAAACTCATGTTCCCACCATCCTGCGGCAGAGTTTCATGTGGGTAAAAAAAACCCTTTTCTCACTCCTCCCAAGCTTCCACGCTTCATTCAAGCCATCCTAACTGATTCTGCTGGATCTTCCTTTGGTTACAAGAGAACAGCACTGTAATCTCACTACACACCACTTGCCACCACAGGCAAAGGTCCCTAGAGATCCTTCCAAACCAGCAGTTTTTTCCCCACAGCTGCCAGTGCTCAGCATAGTCTCTCTTGCTATACTGTCTTCCTTTCCACACAATGCCCAGGTGAGTGCTGGTTCTCACATGACTATTTGGGAGAGGAATAAGGCCATCTTCTCAGCCTAAAGCTTTTCTAGCAAAGCATCTAGGACCTCTCTTTTTTTCCCTACCCCTCTCATTTCGACCACCAAAATCAGCTTCACTCTAGCAACCACCCAAACAGACAGTGTTTACCCCCAAGACCTGGCTCAGTCACAATTCATTTACCTTTAGGGGGTGCTGGCTGGATGTTAACAACTGGCTGATGCTTTGGCAGCGGCACAAGTGCGGGAAGAGTCTGAATAATGATGGTTTTAGCTGGGATGCCAATGTTAGCCCGAGCCTCAGGGACAGCTGGCAAAAGGGGTTTAGGTTGTATCGAAGGCCTGGATGCTGTCTGACCACACCTCTTCAGGGTCTTCACAGAATTATTTGCTAGGAAAGGAAAAAGAGTCAGAGTTGGACCAGAAGGTATAAAGAATTCAAGCAGAAATAACATGGCTTTAGTATGGTTTTTTTTACTCATCTATAATATTTGTTAAATATAAACATATTTGATAACAAATTCAAACCAGAAGTGACAGGATATACTAGCATCTGTTAGTTAAACATTGATACGGAAGACAATACACACACTATCTGCAGAATCAAAGTAACCCAATCTTACATACCAGACCGAGAAGCGATGCCGACAGGAGGCTTCTTCCCTCCATCTCCTTCAGGGGATGCAGGGCTTTTGCAACTCTTGCTGTACAGAGAGATAGGAGACATCTGGGAGCCACAGCTGTAGTCCACATCATCCTGCAGACAGAAAGTACATGAGATGAATGCTTCAGAAACACATAAAAGTGTCTACTAGCAGCTCAGAGTATAAAAGCCTTTCATCACATCTGTGTTACTCCTTCAGCAAATAGGAGAAAGGTTTCATTCTAGAGTTTTATTCTGATCAATGCTAAGTACCACTGAAAACCACAGAAGTTACCTCTCCTTATCAGCAGAGTGAAGGAGGGTAGAGGCCAGCAACTTCTAAATTTCAGAAAACATTTTGTTTGGCAACCAGACCAACACACTCAACTGAGGAAACAGAACTGAACATGCTCTTTTTAGAATGGGGCACAGCAGGAAAAGAAGGAAAACATCACTGAAGGGAAATTTCTTATGCAAGTGTTAGAAAAACAAGCTGTTTCCTCTTATGCCATGAAGTTGGTCAGACAAGTAAACCACTGGGCTTTTTGTTTGTGGCAGCTGGTTCTGAATGAGTTCTGCTATCTGTGTTACAGAGAGGTTTCTGCATACAGGCACATTCTGCACTGGAGAGTCCACAGACAATGGAGAAGGGACCGAACAACTCGAAGTGGCTGGTGACAAGGGTTCTGTCTTCACACTTGCATCTGCAAGAGGCAGATAAAGAAATATTACTGTACAAGTGTTTAACAACGGGTGATCAGTAAAGAACACAGTGCCCTACACCAGCTATTTAGTTCCTGAAGCAAGGCACAGCAGAAAACACAGCAAGATTAAAGATACTAAACAGCTTAGCTTGTAGGGCAGTCATCATCAGCTATACCCATGCTACAGAAACAGCACGA
This sequence comes from Pampusana beccarii, assembly GCA_013399365.1. Classification (NCBI taxonomy): domain Eukaryota; kingdom Metazoa; phylum Chordata; class Aves; order Columbiformes; family Columbidae; genus Pampusana; species Pampusana beccarii. The sequence continues at coordinate 417,485 of VWYH01004267.1, read as the reverse complement.
CTTCTCATCACAGAGCTAAACGCTGCAGAACATCAAATAGTTTCACATACGTTAACACTGTCCTTAAGTTACAACAGCTCACCCCTGTGGGGTGGGGAGTAATAGTCACACCTGCAAAATACAAAAGGTAAATTACCTGCATAAGCATGGCCTGTGATATTCCAAAGATCCGAGTCACAAGACATCAAATCCAGATCAAAATGAAAGTTATAGAGATCATTTTCCTGAAATGACAGTTCAGAGAAAGAAACAATATAAAAAGATAACATAAAATGAAATCACGAGCCATTATGTCCATGTTCTTATAGCTCCAGAAATCAAAACAGGGAACTTTACCTCTGCTGGGCCAGTGACAACACAGCTTTCCCTGGGCACTGCACCTCGAGCTTTCACCTCCAGCTCTCCCCCGGCTTTTAAATCGCAGTTTACCGCCAGACCGATAGCCCCGCGGCCACGGCGGGGTGGAGGACGAGGCCTGCGGCCCCGCCGCTCCGACAGCTCCAGCGCCCACGAAACCCACCGCGCTGCCCCCGCGGGACCCCGCCCGGGGGGGACCCCGGCCTCCCGCCCCCGTACTCACGTCGGGCTCGTCCCTCGGGGGCTCCCGCGGCTCCGCGGCGCCCAGCAGCTCGCTCAGCTCCTCGCCCAGCACCGCCTCTGCGGGAGAGACAGCGGCCTCAGCGCCGGCCCGGCCCGACCCCGCCGGGGAGCCCCCACCGCCCGGCCCCGCGCTCACCCCAGTCCAGGCCGCCCCCCGGGCCCGGCAGCAGCCCCGCCGGCTCCCACTCGACCTCCGCCGCCATCGCTTCCGCTTTCCTCCCGAAAACTACGTCTCCTTCCGGGCAGCGCCCCGCCTCGCCTACGGCGGCCGCGGGCGGACACGCGGCGTACCGGCGACCTCCGGGCCGCGCGTGGGTCCCCGCGGCCGCTGCCTGCACCGGAGCTTCGGCTGCAGCCCCCGCGGTCTGAGCCGGACCCGTCCCCACCCGCGCCCCAGCACACGAAGGCGGCTCGCTAGACACAGACGTTTATTCAGGGCCCGCTGACACAAGCCCGTGGCCGGAAGCGCGAGTGGGGGAGCCGCGGGGGACTGTCCATGGGGAGGCGGGCAGCTCCGCGCGTGGAAGGGGCTGGCAGCGGGTGACGGAGGCGGCGCACGGCCCCTGGCTCCTCTTCAGTGCCCTTCACGCGTGGGTGGTGCAGGCGGGCACCTCCTCTCCCCGGGAGCGGGGTGCACACGTCGCGTGGGTCGGGGCTACAGCCGGGGGCGTGGGGTCCCCGAGATCCCGGCGGCGGCTCCTGCTGCGGCGGCAACGCTGGGGACGGGCTGGGGCTCGGTCAGCGCCCCGCTGGAAGCACGGGGCAGGCGGCGCTGGGGTCACCCCCGCGGCAAAAAGCAGCGGGTCTCCTGTTCTCCCGGCCGGGGGCAGGTGGTTTCCAGCACGCTGTAAGGGCACAGGGTGCCACAAGCGCCTCAGCACCGCTCACCTCACAGGTTGGCGTCGTACGCTGCGTTGGTGAAAATGCCCGGTGATCCCAGGTCACTGGAAAATAGACATGAGGGTGGCACCTTGGGGATGAGGGCAGGAGTGTGAAGGGCACGGGTTAGAACAGCCCCATCCCCACCGGAGATGCTCCCACTGTCTCTGCAAGCAGCCGCACATGGGCAGAGCTGGGTGACACAGGGTGACTGCAGGGCTGTGATGGGCACGGGACAGACCCACCTTCCTGCGGAGCGTGGCTCTCACCTGGTGGGGTTCAGGAGCTTCTTCTTCTCCTCTGATAACGGTGTCGAATGTCCGCATGGGTAGTACAGATAAAAAAGAAATAACCAGATCTGTTTAGTGAAGTACTTGAGAAGCTGCAGAAGCAGCGTCTGAAACGGAACCAAGTGTGACAAGCACAGGATGGAGCAGGGAGGGGGACCTGGAACAATCGCCTTCTTCCCCTTTGCAATTAAGATGGCTTTTTGCCTCTGCACTCCAAAGCTGGCCGCTGACACTTCCAGCTGGACAAACTGCCAAGGAGGTGCTGCCAGACCAAAGCGACTTGCAGCAAATAAAACAAGTGTATTGAGGCAGTCACACTGTTAAACTCGTCTGATCATCCCACCCTCCCCTGGCACTCTGTAACCCCCTGGTCTGAGAGCCCCCAGCCAAAGTGATGCTGGGTTGCAAGAGGTGTTTCTGTACCTCTGTTGCTGAGCCGCTTGGCAAGGAGGGCGATGAGCGTCCCCGAGAGCACGATGCCGGCTACTGCCAGAGCCGTGCCGCTGCTGTAAGCCAGGACTTGCTTTAAGAAGGGGGCACCATCCTCTGAGACAGATCCGCAGACCCACAGGTTAGAAAGTTGTCAGAGGGACTTCACAGCACCCAGGCTGCTGGGGTGCCCCCTACCCCATTCAAGATATGCTGCAGGAAGCCAGACCCCCCCAGCGCTAGAGGAGCAGGGGGTCCCGCCGTACCTGCACAGGCAGGGGGCTGCCTGGTCCAGTTCCCTGTGGCTGCGCACCTGAGCACCTCTGCTCCCATCCGAACAAACCCCTCCTCGCAGGAAAAGGTGCACGTGGAGTTGTACGTGAAGTTCCCATGCACATGAGAGCAGCTCAGCTGGCCGCTGCTGGGGGGCTCCAGCACCGGGCAGCTGATGGCTGGAGATAAAGCACAGCAGCAGCATCAACAGGACAGAACTGGTGGTGGGATGGGAAATGTAGGCTGGGGAGGAAGAGGATGAGCTGCCATGGACTGGGGGTGCTAAGGGGAAGGGAGTGCTGGGGAAAGCAATCTGCTACAGCAGAGCACTTTCAGATTCATGTGACCACAAAATCTACCTTTGCATTGTGGGGTGTCCCCCGTCCAGGTCCCCATGGCCATGCACTCGCGTTTCTCTGGCCCCATCAGCACAAATCCGGTCTGGCAGGAGAAGGCACACGTGGAGCCAAAGGAGAAGTCCCCGTGGAGGTGGGAGCAGGCAGCCTGGCCCATCTTGGGGCTGGCCAGGGCTGAGCATTTGATGGCTGCAAGTGTAAAGAGGCACACTTCAAGAAAGAACCTGCTGGACCAAGAGGCTGGCAAACATCCCAGTGTCACCCCAAGGCCAGTGACACCCTGAGCTCTGGCAGCAGCTCTACCTTCACAGCGTGGGGCATCCCCAGTCCAGGTCCCCGTGGCCGTGCACTCATGGCTCTCTGGCCCCATCAGCACAAACCCCATCTGGCAGGAGAAGGCACACGTGGAGCCGAAGGTGAAGTCCCCATGGAGGTGGGAGCAGTTCAGGTGTCCCCAGTCTGGAGCACTGAGCATGGGACAGGCGATGGCTGCAGGGTAAACAGGCACACTTCAAATAGGAGCCTGTGGACTATGGGGCTAAACTCTTGTAATGAGAGGACCAAGACACCCAAGAACATCCCATGGTCACCTCAAGGGCTGTGACACCTTGCATGGCAACTTCACAGCGTGGAGTTGCACAGCAACTTCACATACCTTCACAGCGTGGGGTGTCCCCAGTCCAGGTCCCCATGGCCGTGCACTCACGGCTCTCTGGCCCCATCAGTGCAAACCCCGTCTGGCAGGAGAAGGCACACGTGGAGCCAAAGGAGAAGTCCCCGTGGAGGTGGGAGCAGTTCAGCTGTCCCCAGTCTGGAGCACGGAGCTCTGGGCAGGTGATGGCTGCAGGGATAGATACACTTCAAATAGGAGTCTGTGGACTATGAGGCTAAACTCTTGGGACCAGAGGACTAAGACACCCAAGAATATCTCAGGCACAAAACATGGCCTGTGCTGCATTGAGCAGCAGCTCTACCTTTGCATTGTGGGGCATCCCCAGTCCAGGTCCCCGTGGCCGTGCACTCACGGCTCTCTGGCCCCATCAGCACAAACCCCGTCTGGCAGGAGAAGGCACACGTGGAGCCGAAGGTGAAGTCCCCGTGGAGGTGGGAGCAGTTCAGCTGTCCCCAGTCTGGAGCACTGAGGACCGGGCAGGCGATGGCTGCAGGGTAAATAAGCACACTTCAAATAGCAGCCTGTGGAATATGAAGCTAAAGTGTTGGAATGAGAGAACCAAGACACCAGAAAACATCTCATGGTCACCCCAAAGCCTGTGACACCTTGCACAGTGTCTCTACCTTTGCATCGTGGGGCATCCCCAGTCCAAGTCCCCATGGCTGTGCACTCACGGCTCTCCAGTCCTGCCAGCACAAACCCTGTCTCGCAGGAGAAGACACACATGGAACCGAAGGCAAAGTCCCCGTTCAGATGGGAGCAGTTCATGTTTCCTCGGTCTGGAGCACTGAGCACCGGGCAGGTGATAGCTGCAGAGGTAGAGATATACTCCAAGTGGGAGCCTGGGCACTGCAAGGCTAAACTGCTGGGACAAAGAGGCTGGGCTGACATTAGAATGTTCCCCAGGATCAGTGACACCCTGAGCTCTGGCAGCAGCTCTACCTTCACAATGTGGGGTGTCCCCAGTCCAGGTCCCCGTGGCCGTGCACTCACGGCTCTCTGGCCCCATCAGTGCAAACCCCGTCTGGCAGGAGAAGGCACACATGGAGCCAAAGGCAAAGTCCCCGTGGAGGTGGGAGCAGTTCAGCTGTCCCCAGTCTGGAGCACTGAGGATGGGACAGGTGATGGCTGCAGGGCAAAGAGACACACAAAGTAGGAGCTTGGGGACTGGGAGACTAAACTGCTGGACCAAGAGGCTGGGGAAAATCCCAGTGTCACCCCAAGGCCAGTGACACCCTGAGCTCTGGCAGCAGCTCTACCTTCACAGCGTGGGGCATCCCCAGTCCAGGTCCTCGTGGCCGTGCACTCACGGCTCTCTGGCCCCATCAGCGCAAACCCCGTCTGGCAGGAGAAGGCACACGTGGAGCCGAAGGTGAAGTCCCCGTGGAGGTGGGAGCAGTTCAGGTGTCCCCGGTCTGGAGCACTGAGCTCTGGGCAGGCAATGGCTGCAATGAGAGAGCAGGTCTCAGGGACAGGATAGATGAGGTTAAATCTAGGGATTAAGAGTTGAATCCCAGTCAAACAAAACACTCTACGGTGATATGAGCCACCGACAGGAAGACTTGCCCTGCCCCTGCAGGGTAACATACCACAACTTTCTCTCCTTTGTGGCTTCCTGCCCTGCTCTGTCCCTCCCAGCTTGTATCTAACCTCATCTCACGGGTCCTCACCCCCACTCAGGGCAGCCCAGTCTGCTGGGATCCACCCTTCCCACAGATGGAGGTTGGCAATCCCCCTTCGCCCTTCTCTGAGGCCCCCCAAGATGCTGAGCAGCTTCCCAAGGTGGTTTGGGGTGGGCTTGGGGAGATGCAGACGGTGCCACCGAGGTGACGGAGGTGCCAAGACACCGTCCTGCCCCACGCTGGGTGCACACAGGGTGCTGACACCTGTGTGTGATTCAGGAATAGTGAGCAAGTGCTGGGACAGCCTGGGAGAGCAGGGGGCTTATCCAGAGCTCACAGCCGCTCTGCCCATCGCAGCCTCATCGGGGAACTGCTCCCCACATGCAGCACCGGGAGCCGCTTCCCCAAACGGCAAGGGCACTGCAGGCCCAGCCTGTTGCTTGCCTGAGCAGCCTTCCCCCAAAAAGCATCAATGCCACATCACTGCGTCCCCCAGTCCCTGGCAGGCCCTACCTGTGCAGGTGGGGGTCTCTGCAGACCACTGCTGGGAATCCAGGCACCGCAGCGTGCCCGCCCCTCGCCGCTCAAACCCCTCCCGGCACCCGAACACACAGGTGGAGTTGTAGCTGAAGTCTCCGTAGGGATGGCTGCAGTTCATGAGCGCTCCCTCGGGTTCCAGCTCAGCACATCGCACAACTGGGGGAGACGCAGCATCGCCAGCCCGTTAGGAGCATAACGAACCTGCCCGCCTTGCCACTGGGGCTCAGCCACCCATCCGGGCAGGAGGGATGGGAATGAGAGGCTCACCGTCCTCACACTCGGGGCCATGGAAGCCAGGGTAGCACTGGCAGCGGTAGCTCCCGATGGTCTCCACGCACTCGCCGCGCTGGCTGCACGAAAAGGGCTGGCAGGAGGCTGTGCACAGACAGGATGGTCAGCAGGAGCCAGCGGCCACCCTGCCAAGGTCCCCAGCCCACCCCGTGTGGCTCCGTGCTGCAGCCCCCCCGCTCACCCTGGTAGCACAGCGCCTTCTTCTTCTGCTTGCAGCTCTCGTCGTTCCACTTGCCCGACTCCTGCTGCCGCTTGATGTAGATCTCCACGCAGTCCTGGTTGGAGCGGCGGTTGTTGGGCTCCCCGGCTGCCCAGTTCTCCGCCTCCTTCGTCAGCACCTTCTTGGTGCCCACCCAGGTCCAGGTGCCGCCCAGCTTGCGGATGCCGATCCAGTAGTAGCGCCTGTGGAAGGGCAGGCTCGCGTTGAGGTGCTCAATCTCCTGCTTGTTCTGGATCGCCACCAGGTCAGTGAAGAAGGTCTGGCAGTAGTTCCTGGCCTGCTCCCACGTGTAGTCCCCCTGGTCACTGTAGTGGTATGTCCAGGCACCCACCTCCACCCACGTCACTGCACCTGCGAGAGACGGTGGGGACTGGGATTGATGCAGAAAGGACGGGAACCCAGTCAGGGATGGGGTCCCTTGGGACATGAGGCTGGCCAAGAGATACCACTGAGGGGACAGGGCAAAGGGACAAGAGTGGGTGAGAACGGGGCTCTGAGGGTACCCAGAGACCTGGGTGGATCAAGGCATTGCAGAAGGAGCTGAGGTGGGACAGCGGTGATGAAGGTGAGGGAGATGGGTGAAGGCTGAGACGGGAAGCACGGGATGGGGCAGGCAGAGCACTGGGGCAGGAGAGCCCCAAACTGTGATGCCAAGCACTCCTTCAGCCAAGAGGGGGAAGCCCAGCCCCACAGCCTTACACCCCTGGCCACAAAGGTTTCCCAAAGGGGAAAACCCAACACCAAGGTGGTTCCTTAAAACATGATTCCTTCCTCAAGCACACTTCGGTTGTCTTGCTTTACACTTCTACATGAGAGTCAGGGTGGAGCGAGACAGAGCAGCAAGCGTGCCCTCATCCCCAAAGGCATTTGGATCCAGAGATGGTCTGAAGAGTCTTGTAAAACTCAGTATTGCGAAACAACATCTTGCAAAAGTCAAGTTCATGTCCTGGTCATGCCCACCAGCCAGAGCAAAGCCAGAGATTAACTGAAACCCACACCCAGAAGCGAGGGGCACTTTGCTGAAATCCTGTTCTTATTTACAGCGTTTTGCACCACAACTTGATGCAATCAAAGGGTTTTAGCTGCAAAAAAACGCTTCCTCCCTCCTCCCCAGAAGCAGGTATCTCCACAACTGCAGAAACTGATACAAGGATTGTATCTCCATCTGTGCAGAAAGTGAGATGGGGATCCAAGTTTTCTCCAAAGAACCAGCCTGGGGTACCCTGTGTCTCAGGAGAGTGTATCACACTGCGGTCGTGCAGGCAGTGTTCTGGGCATCGCAGATTAGATGCACATCTAGGGCTTCCCAAGTCTAATTAGGGCTCTAGTTTGGTCAATAATTACACATAAATCTAAGCAAAATTCCCATAATTTGTCCGTATCTCCTTGTGAAAGGGCGAAATATCCACTTCACTTAGCAAAACCAAGTCTGAGGAAAATGTTGTCTTCAACAGCAGCTCTCCTCTTCACCCCTTTCCGGTCGGGGGCTGCAGGACAGAGGCTCATGGCAGCTCTGGGAACCTGCCCTGTCCTCAGCTCCCGCCACCCGTGTCCCAGCCCTCATGGCCTGCTCAGCACAGCACAGCACAGCTCAGCTCAGCTCAACGCAGCACAGGGCAGGGCAGCCACTGCTGCCCTCGCGTGCCCCATCCCCAAACTGAGAAGGACCAAGGGGGCCTATCTGCTACACACCCATCCTCCACATGCTTTTCTACCTCTTTCCTCCAGCTCCACCAGTAACAACCTCTCTGCAGCACAGCTCACCCCTGCTCCTTCCCCTCAGCCTTATGTTACCTTTCCCAGCCCCACCTGGAGCTGAACCGCCAGGTGGGTGCTGTTTGCCTGTGTTTCGACTGCTCCGCTCCCCTGGCAGACCCCACACCTCCCCCAGGACTGTGCTCAACACCCACCACACTCAGGGTGCCTTTGCATTTTTGTTTTGCCCTCAGAGCTCAATCTCAGCCTCCTCCTGACAATTCTGCATTTGCCCCTGTTCCTCAGCTCAGTCACGAAAGGTCCTTTGGAAAATAATCCGTAAAGATCCTTCAGCCCATGGAGGATCTCTAGGGACAGAGCGGGCACCGGCAGGTTTTGCTCTGTGCACTGCCGATATGTGAAGGAAATATCCTACAGGCAGCAAAACCAAACTAGTTTCTACTCTAATTTCTTTTCCTGATGTCAGCAGCTTTAACTCTGCATGGTGCTGCCTCAGCTGTGCTCCCAGCCCTTGCACCTGTGGGTGCTGCGGCTACGTCTGTGCCCACCGAGCAGGCAGCTTACCCCATGCGATGGCAGCGATGCCCAGGTAGCAGATGCCACAGGAGCCCAGAGACCGTGTTCTCCCAGCAGACCGCAGTCCCGCAGCAGTGCCCTGTGTGCCAGGGAGGGAGGTGTGAGCACATCTGCCCCAGGGGGGCTCACGCACCCCCACTGTTCCCCCACGCCACAGACCTGGTAGCCACAAGCGCATGTTGCATGTGCCAGCAGGCACACAACGTCCCACCAGCCAGGTACGGCTCTGCTGCAGAAAGGGTCCCCCACTTTTCGGGGGCTGTGCCTGCCATGCAGTTCACTCCTGGGGAGCCCCGAAGTCCAGGGCATGCCCTGTGCCCCCACCCCTCCCGCCCCCCGGGGCTGGCATCTGCCTCCGCAGCAGCGCCCTGTGCTGGCACGGCCTCGCTGCCCGCGGCACGGTCTGTCCGGGCAGCCCGCGTCTGTCCCACAGGTCCCCGGCCGTGGCACTGGTTCCTGGCAGCACCTGCCCACAGCCCTGCCCTCCCCTGCCCCCTTTGCTGGGCAGACCCCGACTCATCCCCACAGAAGGCAGCAGCACCTACCATGCCGGTGCCGCGGACGCACGTTGCCCGGCTGCCGGCAGCGCGAGGCGTGTCTGGCCTGGGCGAGCAGCGGTGCTCACACTTCCCCGAGCACACGCAGCCTCGCTCCCTGCCCTCGGCCTCTTCCCCTCCCGCCCAGCCCCACTGCCAGCCCGCATCCTGCCCCACGCCTCCGCCTGCCCCACCACGGGGCTCTCCCGCCCCCGGAGACGCCCCCGCTCCCAGCCGGGGCGCAGCGGGGTCAGCCCTGGCCGCGGCTCCGGCAGGACTCAGCTCGTCACCTGCCCCACGGCGTGGGACCCGAGTGCGTCCCCGCAGCGCCACGGGAGCCAGCCCACAAACCCGGTCTGCCTGGGCCCCCCGGGAGGTGCAGGAGTGTCCAGCCCATGGTGCCCAGGGCGTTGGGACCCCTCCGACCCACCACGTCCATGTCGCAGTGCCCGCGCTGCTGGGCCGGGGATGGAGGAAGGACGAGGTGTGATGAGCAGGAGCTCACAGCCTCCCCTCTCCTCACTGGCAGGCGTTTTGCTCTGGCTGTGAATTTTCACATACCTTTTATAAACAGGTACTTACACAATGTATTTTCCTGTCTTTGCCTTTAAGTCTTTACGAGAATGGTCCAAGAACATGCCAGAGGAACTTCCTGTGAGTTGTTAATATCCCTTATGAACTTCCATCGATGCCTCAGGAACATGCCTGATTGTGTCCACCTCCCCTTGGATCATTCTTGACTCATCATAGATCTTTCCTTACCCCATTCTGCTTCTAAATGAGATTGCCTTGGCAGGGTTTTCTGCAGGAATTACTCTTCTGATTTCCAGCCAAAGCCAAAGCAAGAGCCATGCAGGTCACATGCATTTTCCAGTTCCAGAGAAACAGATGCTGCTCCAGTGGGATTCGCGTTAGACAAAAGGAGGAACTCATCCCACAAAAGCCGTAACCCACCACAATGACTTTATTATACTTGGCCAATATAAATGCAACTCAGTTCCTGTTTCTGGATATCTTCCTTGCAAAATGTTTTGCTGCAACTGTCTATTTTTATGGAGTTGCTGAGGATGAGCCTGTATGTCCAGTAATTCAGAATTGTTTGCTTTCTAGCAGCCCATGTGCAGAGGAGGGGCAGTTATGGCACGGGAAGAAACGGGCAGAGAGGCTGAGGGGCAGCGGATGGGGCAGGAGAGCATCTGCAAACGCTGAGGGTCACCTGGGCAGGGTGGGAGCCGCCTCTCCCATGCGTTGAGACCAGCTGGGAGCCAGAGGGGCGCTCACAGGCTGCGCCCCTGCCGGTTTCACTTCTGCTGAGGCCCGATACGGTAGGGCAGAGCAGTAGAAAAAAAATATTCCCACCTTTGTTTTTTTAACTACAAATAGTTTCTGATATTGTTTTCAAAACAGAACCAAGGTGGTTGAGATTCAGAGGCTGCCACTGCGAATAGTGGAATGTGGTCAAGTTCAAAGCTGTTTGTGGGGTCAGGTAGTCTGTGCCTGTGGGTACCTGGGCTTGCAGGGGGGGTCCTACATCACAGGGCCGGTACCAAAGTTTGCTTTGCAGGGAGTAGAAAAAGGTACATGTGGTGGGAGAGAAGACCCAAATCAGCTCTGCTGGGAGCTGGCTGATCACCAGGAGCCCTTTCACATCTCAGGTGGTTTCCAAGGCTGGCTCCCCAGGAAGGATTCAGGATGCTGCAGGGCACACGCTCCCCACCGGGTTCCTGCTGCCCCGCTTACCAAGGAAAGGCCCATCCCCGCCTTACGGGCTGAGCAGCGCCGGGATTTCCCAGGCAGCGGGCTAGCGCATCCTGTCTCCCTGCCCCTCCAAGGGCACCGCACAGGCTGCAAGCCAGGGCCTCACACAGCAGCGGCTCAAGGGAGCGGCACAAAGTCTCCCATGTCACCTCCTCGCTGTCCTTCCGGGCCTTGCACGGATCTGGAATGGAAATGTGTCTCCTTTGCTGTGTCCTGGTCCTGAGCCACAGACGGAGGTGATGCTCTTGCCCGTGAGAGCCCGGCTGCGGGCTGTATCTGTGGGGAAGTTGGCACACGTGCCATCTCCAAACCATTGCCAAGGGTGCTGTGCAGCCGGGGGTGCTGGGCAGCCCACCCGCAGGCTGTGACCACAGGGCTCGCTGCAGGGGAGGTGGTTCAGCCGCTGCAGCCACCGCTGCCTGCCCAGGCTGGCGCTCTGCTCCCTCTCGCTGTGCTTGGCCGTGCCACGGGCAAGTGGTTGTGCAGAGGGCGGGCTGTTGTGCAAGGGACAAGACCAGGCTGTGCCATGCATGGTGTCCCCAGGGAGTGCCCGGGACCCGATAGAGTAAGACCCTGGGGACAGACGGTGCAAGGGACACCCCATCACCAGCACACCGCAACCCCCCTGCCCAGAGGCAAACGTGTTGTTTTCAGCAGAGGCTCTCACCCCAGCCTGTTTCCCTCCTTGTGCAATGTCCCAGCAAACCACAGAGGAACCGAGTCACCCTGACACAGCCCACCCAGCTCAGCTGCCACCAGCGATACCTCGGACACCTTCCTGGGGAGCCCCCCTGCTGTGGGAACGTGGCGCGGTGCCTGTGGGGACCCACACCCCGCTGGGGTGCGGCCCCACTCCTGCCACCCCCCACTCCACCCTGGGGACCAGGGCAGCTCTCCCCAGGTCCCGCAATGCCCTGGTGAGTGGAGGCTTTGGAGGCACCTCCTGCGCACGGGCAGGGGACAGGTCCCCACTGCAGGTCCCAGGGGGTTCTTGACCCAAAGGGTGTCCCCAGGCTGCAGGGCGCCTTTGGGCACATCTCCCAGCACGACGCCTGGCCTGCAGCCCCAGCAGCCAGGCTGTCCTCCAACCACGCTGGAGGTGCCTGATAAAATCTTTCTCACAATTGGGAAGTGTTTGGCCACAGGAAGACCTGTTATCCAAATACCACCCTGGCTTGGAGGGGGTGAGAAGGTTGCAAGGATTAGCTGGGACCAGAAGGATGGCGATGCTTCCCATACAGCCCAGGGGCCATGGCACCCTGCACCCCCCCCCACAGGGACTGTGGGACAGCTCAGGCTGTGGGGTGCAGGGGTAGTTCTGGGCAAACCACTCCTGCCCATGCCGCACGGTCTCTCCCAGAGACGTTTCTTTGGTGTCAGTTCTAGGACAGCTTTCTGCCTCTCAGCTTTCCCCTACCACACTGGTCTTAGAGCAGCTTTTCACAGGGCACCACTGCCAGCTGGTACCCCTGCCCACGCTGCCTGCCGGCTCCCTGACGCCTGGCAGCACTAACACCCGCCTGGCACCGATACGGGTTCACCAAACAGGATGCCATGGGTGTAGATAACACCGAGGTTATCTCACTGCTGCTGTGGTAGGGAGTAAACAAGCGGCTCTGCCCACCGGGGGAATCCCAGGCAGTGCCTCTGCCCTGCCAGCGCGCCAGGGTGGGTACGGGGTGCAGCGGTGCAGCTCCAGCGGTGCAGCGCCAGGGCCGCAGCCATGCAGGCAGCCCTTGCCCTAAGCCAGAGCAGAAGCACCCTGCATGCAGATCTGCTCCTGGGAACCGTGACTGCTCTGCCTGCACCCTGACTGGCTCCCACAGCACTGCGCGTCCCTGGAAGGCTGGGATGGGCCACCAAACCCGACGGGCCCTCCCTTGATGGCACCCATCTTCCCGGCATGAGAGCAATACCTAAGGTGTCACGCTGGCTCGGCACAGGGGCCACCCAGGCGTTGGAGGCGTTGGCAGCGGACGGAGCAGGCCACCAGCACCACGGACATCACCAGTGCTTTCGCCGTATGTCTGGTTTAATGCAGAACTTTCAATATTCCTGTCTTACAAAACAAGCCCAGAGACAGATTCCTCTCCGTGTCACCTCCGTCACTCCATGTGCACCATTGCCCGCTCCCCTCCTGCCCCGCTCTTCACAGCACGGGTGGGCTCTGTCCTCCTCTGCTCCTCCTCGCCCGGGCCGGCGGATGAGCACACCCAGCCCCGAGAGCCGCGTCTCCAGCCAGGGCCGGTCACCGCAGAGCAAACAACATGCTCTCCTCTGCCAGGAAATCCCGTGCCATCCCCGCTGTCACGCACTGAGCCCGGCTGCCTTTCACCCCAAGACAGAAGCATCCTTGAGGGCGTCCTTCACCTTTTGGCAGGCTAAGGCTGAGCTTTCCTCTTCTCATTCTCACCTCCCTGCTTCAGCACTGCTGGCAGTTTGATGCGTTCTCCTTGAGATCTTGATTATCTTTCTGCTCCAAGAAGCTTGTGCCCTGTGACTTGCCAATCTATTTAAATTGCTGATTTATCTTCTGCAGGTAGGCAGGCTCTGGCACAATGTGCATTTTAAGGTCTTTTTTACATCTCAAACACTTTGCTTTTGTGGATCTATAAACTGCCCTGTCCACGCTGCCTGTGATGGTGCAAACCACCGGGCTTTGCCCTGTACAGTGACCCCAAGGACAGGGTAGCCCTGTCTGAATTGCCTCTGCCTTGGCCATCCAGCTTTTCATGCATGGGGTTGGTGATGCTTGCTGGTGTTGTCTCTCTCTAACAGTTCTGACTTTTGGGACAAAACCCTGCAAGAAAAAAAACAAAAGCTAAAATAACAAAGGGAAGGATGTTCCTAACCTTGTCATCTTTGAAATTAATTCCTCATCCTCTGACCTTTCACAGCTCTGCTTTAGGAGCAAGATGATTACAAACACCAGTTTAACTGTGATTAGGCCATGGGCAGAGGGGTCCAAGCTCTTTCATAGCTGAGCAGCAAAAGCAAAAGGTCTTTACTGCACTTTTCTGCTAGGACATGGCAAGGCAACACAGGGAGTGCTTTCCTAGCTTCTTTTACCCTTGAAAGGAAAAGGACTGTTTTGCAGAGAGGCATTTCGGGTGGACTCACCCACCTGAGAGGACACAAGGCAGGACCTTCTACCTCCACCCATCCCTGCAGCTCTACCAGGGCCTCGGCTGCCCCCGCCCCACGCTGTGACCGTACCTGGCTCCTCGGGGACAGCAGCGTGCAGGGGGCCGCTTCCCGCACCGCCTGGCTCCAACCACAGCCGCAGTCCCTCCTCTGCTGCCTCTGGCGCTGTCACACTGTTGTCACACAAAGGCTTCGCAGTGCCCAGCAAGAGCTAGAAACCGGCTTTTTCTCTCTGGGCGCTGACACTCTTCAGCAGTGGCGTGGGGCCAGGAGCAGCGTCTGTCCTGACGGACACAGGTGCGGGCAGTGAGTGGAGCTGTGCTGGCTGTGGCACCCGTCCCCTCTGCGGCGGGGATGCTGTGGGGATGCGGCACCTGTCCTCTCTGCCACGGGGCTGCTGTGGGGGTGTTGTGGCGTTGCTGGGGGATGCTGTGATGTGTCCGCTGGCACGCAGGGAATTGCTCTCCACAATAAGCCGGACGAGTCCTGCCCCAGGGAAGTCCATGATGACCACCCCCCAGCACACGGGCTGCCCCCTGCGGTGCTGCAGGTGCTGGTAGCAGCGGGGGTTCACAAAGCGGGCCACCTCCTCGGGACAGGTGAAGAGCCCGTTGCCGGAGCAGAAGGTGAGGTGCATGGTTGTGGTGTCCCCAGCGGCCACCCTCTCCAGGTGCCGCTGGGCCCGTGCCCATTTGCGCTCCAGCGAGAGCACGTTCCAGGCATCACTGATGTTCAGCTGCTCATAGGGGATGCCCAGCACCTCCTGCGCCAGCGCCTCCAGCACCACAATCTTCCCCCGCACCTGGCCCAGCGTCGGCACCTCCTCCTGGCACCACACATGGCCCTGTCCCTCCTCCAGCAAGCAGCGGCGCAGCTGGGCAGCAAAGCCGGGCTGAGAGAAGATGGGCAGCTCCTCCTTGATGCGCATGAGCACGGCCTCGCCGGGGTGGGCACGGAGGAAGCGCAGGGTGCGGCGCAGGACGCCCCGCAGGCTGACCTGCTGGAAGGTGCAGAGGTGGTAGACCTGGAGCTCACCTCGCACCAGCTTGCAGCGCACGTCCAGGAAGCGAATGCCGGCTGCCAGCTGGGCCTCCAGCCCCCAGCTCTGGCACCGCAGGCGCCGGCCGCCGAACAGGCTGAGAGAGTCGTGGGTGCCAGGAATGGAGAGGCAGGAGAGAGGCAGGGCACCGGGGAGCCCCGCCATCCAGTCGGGGCAGCAGGCTGCCGGCTGGGGTGTGCAATCGAACGCCACGCTGCGCTGGCGCTGTGCCTCCATGCCAGCAGAAGAGCGGGTGCCTCAGCACCTGGCTGGCCCCACCAAGCCCTGATGTGGAGGAGAAGCAGACTACAAGCCGTGGGAGCACTGCATGGCCCCCACGCATCCTGACCCCACCCCTCCCTCAAGCACTCATCCCACTACCCCCAAACCCCAGTATGTCCCAGCCTCCCCCTCCTGCACCCACCTGGGTTTGCCTGTGGCTGCGGGGTGCAGCCCGCCGGATGGGGTGCGTGGCCGTGGGTGCCAGCGACACACTGACAGGTGGAGCAGGATGCCGGCCATTAACCTGGTGACGCTCATGACGCGTGTCCTGCCTTGCACATGCATCGGGGATTCATCCTCAGCCCTTGGCCAAGGGGAGTGCTCAGCAAACATGCCAGGCTGGAAAATCGCCTGGCTGATCCCAAAACCAGCCACTCAGCCTCTGCACCTCCCTGCCCAGGAATCAGGACAAACAGGATTGGGGTGCTGTGGGGCCCCCTGGCACTGCCTGTGGGAGCAGCTGCACAGACCCCCCAGGTACCCACGCACCCGCCCCAGAGCCATGCCCAGGGTTAGCTCCCGGTGATGATTGCCATGATTGCCATCGTCCCCATCAGCGCCACAACGTCCAGGCAAGATCTGGAGCAGGGGGGCTGTGCTTGCCAGCACACCCCAGGACCTGCTCAGTGGGGGCTCCCCAGGGAAGTGGGCTCCATCCCCTCGCTCCTCAGGCACTGGGGGCTGCTCCCGGCGGGCAGGGCAGCTGCCACCGCTGGGCTGTGAACCCCACGGCTGTGGCTGGGTCCGGAGCTGGTGCCCAGGTGGGTCGCTCACCTCCTGCTCGGGGTCACAGCAACACGACACCCCGCTGTGTAGCGCACACTGCGCCCCGCAGTTTTTGGGGAGGAGCCGCCCGGCAGGTCACAGACCCCTCCGAGCATCCCTCCCGGGACACATCCCCTCCGCCTGAGCAGCGAGGGCACGGACAGCCTCCCGGGGACGCTCTCTGCCGTGGGCTCTGCCACCGCAAGGAGGCCGGGCGGAGGGACAGGAGCGGGGACACCAGCAGCCGTCCCTCCGTGCGCGCTGGGAGCAGCAGCGAGGCGGAGCGCGCGGTCCGTGGGGCGGCCGGGGGGACAGAAGCCGTGCAATGTCCCGCAGTCCCTGCAGAAGCGTTTGAGGGCAGCGTGCGGCACTGCAGCCCGCGNGCGGCCGGCGGCAGCGCAGCCGCTCCCAGCGCAGCCGCTCCCCGCCCGCCCCGCGCGGGCCCAGCATGGCGGCCAAGGGCGGCAGCAGCTGCTTCGTGCTGGGCGCCTCGGGGGAGACGGGCCGGGTGCTGGTGCGGGAGCTGGTGTCCCGAGGGCTCTTCGCCAGGGTGACGCTGGTCGGGCGGCGCCGGCTGAGCCTGGACGAGGAGACGGGAGCGGCCGTGGTGCGCGGGGCGGGGGTCCCGGGGGAGCGGGGGCGCCGGGGCGGGCGCGCTGACCCCCGGGTTCCCCGCAGGAGCAGGCGGTGGTGGACTTCGAGCGGCTGAGCGAGCACGCTGCCGCCTTCCAGGGTCACGACGTCGGCTTCTGCTGCCTGGGCACCACCAAAGCCAAGGCTGGCACGGTGAGCAGGACCCCCGGGGGGGCAGGAGTCCTACCTGCCCTCTCCCTCCCATGCTGACCACGCTCTCCCCGTTACCTGCAGGCTGGCTTCATCCGTGTGGACCGGGACTACGTGGCGCAGGCAGCAGAGCTGGCACGGGCAGGGGGCTGCAAGCACTTTGTCCTGCAGTCTTCCCAGGGGGCAAACCCGCACAGCCGCTTCCTCTACCTCCGTGTGAAGGTGAGGGGGAAGCTGGTGTGGGCTCCTGATGCTTGTGCAGTCGCAAAACGTTGGGATGTTTGAGAATGAAGTAGGAGCTGAGGTCCTCTAGAGATTGGAATGGCCATGGGTGTCCTGCTACTGGGAGACAAAGGAACAAGAGAATGGGGCTGGCAGGGCAGCCGTGCAACTGTCTTCATCTGAAGCAGCACAGCACCTGTATGCAGCATCCACCTCCCTCTTCAAACCATCAAAAGAAATTCTGGGGTCTCCAGCCCTACTCTGTCTCCCTGACCTCAAGTCAGGATGGCATTACAGCAAAGCACAGGGGTTCATAGCTCTGTCCAGGTGAGGCATGAACTATCCAGGGGTAGAGAGTCCATAGGCACTCTGGGTGCCACCATACCTGTTGCAAAAGTTTTCTGCCCCATATGTTATGTGCTGCAGCCCCCAACATCTGCTGGACTCCCTTCTGTCTGCCGCTGCCTTGTGCTGGGACCCCCAGGCTGGACACTGTGTCCAGCGGCTGTCTCAGGAGCATCCAGTTGCAGTTAGCATGGTGGTTGCAAGGGTGCGCTGCTGCCTAACAGTCAATGTGTGCGCGGTGGACACTTGCCCCACGCTGCCTTTTCCTGGAGAGCTCCTCACTGCCCATATGGTGCCTGACCTGGACCAGCTTTGCATTCACAATAGTGCTGTCTTGCCCACAGCTCAGCAACTGCCCGCAATTCACGGGGTGGAAGGGATGGTGCTCACAGTCATCTTTGTCTCCTTTCATCCTACCCAACTGCTCTGACAGGGAGAAGTGGAGAACCTGGTCCAGGCCATTGGTTTTGATCGCTGTACCATTCTGCGACCAGCGTGAGTAGCGGTGGAGGAGGGAGGGCACAGGACTCGGGTGGAGGGTCGCCAGGGCCTCCGTGGGAGATGGAGGGAGGGAGAAAGGTTGCATAAGGGGAGAGCTGTGGAGGGAAGTGGAGAAAGCCACCAGGCGCACACGCAGCTCTGGGCCAAGCACGTATTGCTTCCCAGTGCTGCAGGGAGCAAGCACAGCAATTCCTACAGCCTGTCCCAAAGCCAAGGTCGCATGCCATGCAAGGAGAAGAGGCTTGGGTTGAGAGCAGGGCTTGGGGGACATAGGTCAAAGCTTATCTCTGCACAGAGCTTAACGTTATGCAGGAGGCATACTCACCTATATCCTTTCAGCTATACTACGCTCTTGCTGCCTGGAGAACTGCTGTCCTGCTTTTGGCAGCACTGTGGGGACCTCAGACATGTTTCGGGACCCTGCCAAAGCCCCTCAGCCCCCATGCAGGTTTAGCAAGCTGGGCTGGGCCCCTGGCATAGCTGGAGAACCCAGATTCTAGGTTTTGTCCAGGTGAGTGTTTCAGTCTGACGCATCTTTACCTCCTCACCCTGCAGGATCCTGCTGTGCAAGCGCCAGGAGTCCCGGCCCGCGGAGTGGGTGGCCCGTCAGTTTCTGGGTGTTGTGGCTTGGGTCTTTCCCACCGCTTGCTCGGTGCCTGTGGAAAGGGTGGCCAGGGCTATGGTGGCCTGCGTGCTGCAGCCCGGCGAGGGGAGGGTGGAGGTGCTGGAGAACGCGGCCATCCACAAGCTGGGAAAGGAAGTGCCGCAGCAGGGCATGTAGTGCAAAAGAGATGGGCAGGAAGGAGCTTGATCACCATTCAGATGCTCTTCTGGGCTGAGGATGAAGGCACAGGTGGGAGAAGAGTGGGGTGCTTGCATTGCTGATGTGGAGATGGCGGTGTGCTTCCTTGCTTGGCAGCCGATTCCATCAAGTGATTGAAAATGCAGGTGCTGGTTGGTGGGTGAAGAGAAACTGTTCTGCTGCCTGGATCCAGCATGCCAGTCCAGGTAAAAAGTGGTGTAATCCAGGCAAATTCTTGAATCCAGGCCTTAAATAAAATCCTATGACTGGTTGGTTTGTGCTTTGTGTTGAAATTGTGCCTGCCACTTGCACATCACCAGCCCAACCACATCTGTTCACAGATCGCGTCTTTTGGTGACCCTTCAAGGAACACGTGGGCAAGTGGCCACGCTGTAGATGGACAGAGGAAAGCAGGGACAGCAAGTGCCCGTGCTGGGGCTGCACCCCCCAGAGCACCCAGTGGCACCGGTGTCACTTGGATAGCAGGGCTCCGGGGAGCTCAGCAGGTTTCTGAGCACTCCTGGGTTGCCAGCTCTGCCCGCAGTCCGGCTCTGCAAACACACAGCGTGTGGCTTGTCCCTACTGATCTGCTCCAGGTGCACAGGGGCTGCTCCAGGGACATTGGTGTTCAGATCCGGGCTGATGCTTCAGTAGCATAAACACCACACAAATACTTGCCTTGACTTGAAAACAGTTGTCACCGCTGGCTCCTCTGGGCTCTCCTGACAGACACAAGTGAACCAGAGCTCAGCCTGCTCCTGAGGGTGCCCTGTGTTTTGGAGACGTGAGGCCGGCCCTGCGCACATCTCGGTGGGTTTGTCCCTGCCCCGTGCTGCCGTGGGCACGCGCGGGGGGCCGGCCGCGTCCCAGCAGCAGCCCTGGGCGTTCTCAGGCTTTGTGCTCGGGGTCAGGGAACTCGGCAGCTCCGCAGCTGGGATGCAGGACTTACGTGACTTCCGAATTCCCAGCTGGCCGTGGTCCCAGTGCTCCGGGTAATGCTGCTTTCCAGGGTTTTCTCCTCTTCGACCTCACCCGTGGCTCCTGTGTCAGTGACTTGGATGTGGCAAGTGGAGGGATCCTCCATGTCCTTCCTTCTACGCAAGCGTTTTAGTCATCGGGCTGGACCTCAGAAGCTTGGTGGAGGCGGTGGGATGCTGTAGCCCCACACTGTGCTAATGGGGACCAGAGGGAGGGCTGTACCTGAAAAACACAACCAGGCACGGGGTTTAGTTCAAAGGTAACAAATGAGGGGCCGCAGAGCTGTAATTACTGATCAGGCTGTCCTGGTGAGAGCAAAAGCCAAGCCTTTAGAGTAATATTAATGTCAAAAAGAAAATGAGAGGTAGGCTGGTCAGAAGTGTCACAAAAGCATCTCAGGGGTGTTGAACTTAGGCAGCACACAAAGGCTGTTGACGCAGCATTGGGTGACATAGGTGTAAATGTACAACAGCGCTCCAAGAGATTTTTTTAAAAAGATGGTGTGCTTATACTGGGGAGTGGAAATGAATACCTGAAGTGATAAGACTGTAAAAGAAGTGAAAATTGCATACAGATGAGAAAAGAAGAAAAGAACACAAGCTCTGGAAAGTTACAGGTGAAAGTCAGGCTACAGAAGACTTGAGGAAATCATCCTAAAGGTATAAAAACTAATCATGGCTGTCTGAGAAGCAAAAAGTCCTCCAGAGAGCCTTGGGGACAGGATGTGGTCAGGCTCTCTAAGAAGAAAAGGGCCATTTGAGAAAGTCTTGGAGAGTTACTTGCATTGGCCCTTGCTGTGAAGGAGCACACACTAGCATCATTCCTCAGGGGACAAACATTTGCATCACTGTTCCAAAGTATGTGAGGGGGGCAGGAGCGGGAATAAGGGTATTTTTAACCCAATTTTTAGAACACGTGGTTAAAAATCTGCCAGAAAGAACACTCAGATGAACTGCCAAATACTCACCTGGGTGAGAATTAGTGATCCCTTCACCAAAAAGTCAATGCTGTTAAATATGATGCTAATTTTTAAAATGTTCCAGTGGGAACCAGGAAACTGCAAAGCAGCAAGGCTGCCTTCTATAAAAGGCAAGTTGCTAGAAAGGATAATAAAGTCTTGAAATAACAGGGCCCAGGATAAATCTGGTGTAATGAGAAACTCCATGTGGCTTTTGAGGGGCCAGTTGCAAGACACAAACCTAGAGCACTCTTGGAGGAAACCAGCCATGGCGTACACAAAACAATCTGGTCCTCAGGGCGCACTCATCTCCAAAAACCTCTCCCAGAAGGGCTCTTAAACAAATTAAGCTGTCGTGGGAAGAAAAGGAAGATCTGGGTAGGTTTTTATTGGAAATATTTTCTTAGCACTCTAAAGCCTTGAAATGGACAAAACAAACATTTCTTACTGGACAAAGGTCTGCGGAAAATACAACCTATTTCCATGTAACCCTTGCTTCTTTTTCAGTGTTTCAGAGAAGTCTCTGCTAAAATGCACAACTGCAATCCCAGCACACGGTGTAGTTTCCTTATCACCCTCTCGCACAGTTTCAGCACTCGGTTTGGACCTCAATTTCCCCACCTTGGCCTGTGCATTCGTTAAACCCCCACCCTGCCCAAAGCAGCTCCCTCTTTCCAGAGGCACCGGCCCCGGCTGCAGCTGGAAGGGGAGCACGTACGGGTGCTCGGTGGCTGCTGGACAAGCATTCACACAAACTGCCTGACCCCACAGATCCAGGCTCCCCCAGGATTTTAACGCTAATTTTATTACTGAAGATTAATGAGAAAAATAATTATGTTTGTTCCCAATGGCTCGGCAGCCAACTGCGGGGCCGCAGGGGTTCCCCAGGCGGCCCCACGGCCCCACTGTCCCTCCCAGCCCCGGAGCTGCGAGAACCGCCAGCACCCACCCCTCACGGCCACCCGCTCCCAGCCGTGCCGGGGGGCCAGCACCCCGCAAACGGCACCTGGCCTTCGAGGAGTTACCAAAGCAGCCACTGAGCTGGCAGGCAGCGGCCTGGCCCTGGGGACCCCTGGTGACACCCCTGCTAGGACAGGAACGGCCCTGGCACGCTCTGGCCCCAAGGGCAGCTGGCACAGCCCAGCAGAGATGCTGAGCTTGCATAGGAGAGTGAGGGGCTGCACCCCAGCTGCTGGCAGGTGGGGCAACTGGGCTCTGGGCATCCCCAAGCTGGCCTGAGGCACCTCCGTGCTAATAACAGAGCCTCCCCCTGACTCTTCTGCGGAAAGGGCAAAGTGATAGCAGCCTGTGAAGGAGTGAAGTGCCTCCATCCTCTGCAGCTGCTGTTGTTTTCCTCCTCTCTCTGCAAGGAGTGATGGTGGCTGGTGGGCATGTCAATGCCAGGCAGAGAGAAGGGGCAGCCCCCAAGCCCCAGGTCTGGCACCCCTCCTTGGGTGCACCTGGGGGCCTCTAATCAGCCCAAGCCCAGGCAAATGTCATTTGAGCATCTCATCCTCTGAAATTTTAGGGTGCACTTTTTTTCATTCAATTTCCATTACAAACCAGTCAAAAGCTAACCCAGGCTCTCCAGGGAGACGTGGTTTCCAGCAGGCTTCTGTCTTTCTATTGCTGTACTCACATGCTGAAATACAAACGCCAGCTTGCTGCATAATCACAGAACAGCAGGAGACAGGATCATAATGCAGGTCCAAAGTCCATCCAGGAGCCAGAGCCAGGCACACCTCTGATACTGCTCAGGGAGGGAAAAGGGGCTCAGGGCTGAGCTTAAATGTAGCCCCAGGCTGAGGGGACAGGTGGGGCTGGTCAGGGCGATGGAGGCCATTAGTGCCCCTGGGGTGTGGACAGCCAGGTCTGCTGTTCTGGCTCGGAGCTGTGGGTGTTGAACAAGACATTCAGATGCACATTTTCGCAGTCAGCTGGGCAGCCAAGGTCAGGGATGGGCATGTGGCACATTTCCAGGGTGAACCCCGCGCCTGAGCAGGAAGCCCAGGGGATGCCCTGGCTGGGCTGGGGTGGCAGCCGCGCACCCTCTGCGTGTGCCCGTGCTGGAGCGGGCGCAATTGTACCCGTGTGGGCCGGCAAAGACTGTGGGGAGCCACCGAGCCAGGGCTTTGGCTGCAGAGCCCCTCGGGGACAGGCCGGTCCCCACGTTTGACGTGATGTGGCTCTCAGCAGGCAGCCTCGCCTTGGGTTGACCCGACACTGTGCCTGGCTGAGGCCGAGAGAAACTCGTGCCACAGATGTCACAACCGCAGGGAGGCTCTGGGTCCGCGATCGCGAGTGATTGGAGCAATCAAAGAGACCTTACCCGAGCAAACAGCGCAGCACCGCACGGCGGCCGGGCCTCGGTGAGGGAAAGGCTGCGTCCCGAGGGGCAGAGCCATGCGGGGGCGGCTGGGACCGGTCCCTGCTCAGGCCCCAGTTCCCACCCTGTGGGCAGCTCTGGGCTCTGGCCGCTGTTTTACTGAAGGGAGATGGAAAAAGGGTCCACATTCTCCACATAACAAAATTCTAGGTGGGAATTCTTTTTGGCCTCATCAAAGTGTCACTGCCAGACAAAACCAGAACTTTTACTATGATTAAAAGGTTTTTTTCTTTTTTAAGCTTACATTCAAATGAATTTGTTCTGGAACAAAAGTCACTGCTACCCACCAGCCGATAACCACTGTTGAAGCTGTAGATATTTTGACATTAATTATAGCCTTTAAATCAATAGCAAGACTTCTTGCAAGCACTTTTACTTTTCTGAAAGTGACATTTTTCATTGGAAAAAAACATTGCTTGAATGAAACATTTCTACCTGTCTCTTCTGTATACTGACCTGGAGCCCGATACGTCATTAAGAAGAAAGCCTGTGGGCTTCCTGAAGCCCCCTGGACAGCAGCTCGGTCCCTCCAGTTTGATTACCTGATCTCACCCCAGAAAAAACACATTTTTAGTTTTTCCCTCCATGTGAGCTTAGAGAGAAGAAAACAAAATCCAGAAGCCGCCGGGGCCGGCTGCGGCTGGACAGCCGGCATTGGTTACGGGGCTGGCGGGGGTCCAGCTCCGGGAGCTATATAGGAGCGAGAGGGGCAGCCGGGCTGCAGACGGAGCTGCCGCTGCTGTCTTAGCCATTGCTCACACTTTTCTCAGAGCCGAGGAAAACCACAGCCTGCCAAGATGTGCAAAGGATTAGCAGCGCTGCCCCACACGTGTCTGGAGAGGTGAGAGCGGCCAGCCCGTGCGGGACGTGGGGACGGGGCGGCTCTTCCCGCGGCACAGCCCTGCCGTGGGCAGCCCGTGTGGGCCCCGGGATTGCCCAGCTCCGAACCGGGGGGCGGGAGGGCTGCTGGCGGGGGCTCAGCGGGATGCTGTGGGTGGCTGGGACCCTCAGGCAGGCGAGCTCTGGTCCGGTCCCAAACTGTCCCCTCTGGGCTGGGAACCTCTGCTGGGGAAGTGCCCGCGGTTCCCCAGCCTCAGCTGTTCCCCTGAGCAGGACCACACCATCCTCAGACCTTCATGTTCACAAAAGATGAAAGGGAGGAAAAAGCAGGAAAGCGGTTGCCTTTCTGAGGCAAAACCAGCCCTGGCTCCAAAGTGCTTTAAAACCCTCTTTAACTGCCTGTGTCTCCCTCACATGTGGATTAGCCAGTCCCGGCCCCACTCACAAGGCTCGGCTCTATGCAAAGCGCCTGCTCTGCTCTGCTTGTGGCGCCCATCCTCATCCCCACCCCGCTGGCACTTCCCTCTAAACCTGCCCAGGGTGACAGTGGTGTTTCCTGGGCTGCTTTCACCCCGGGGCAGGCTCCAGGCACTTCCACCCCCACCGAAATCTGTCTCCTGGGGGCTGGAGGGGCTTTGGAAGGGGATGGGGGAGAAGCAGAGGCGTGAGGGGGGCTCCCTGTGGCACCGGGGTGCTCCATCACTTGCTTAAGAAGGATATTTGTTAAAAGACTTTACAGTGAGTTACCCAGTGAGGATTTCCTTGCAGCTGTGAATGCCTTAGCATGGGATTTTTGATGAGAACGAGGGTGTTCGCTGCCGCGGGGTGAGCTTGGGAGAAGTCGCCCTTCATCAGCTCGAGCTGTGCCGCTGCAGGCTGACGCCACTTGCCCAAAAGCAAGGCAAATTCCCACCACAGGCATGGACAGGAAGGCGGGCCTGTGACAATTTCTTCATTTGAAAAGTGTCCTCTGACCACCCTGTGCACCCCCTGTCTGGACTCTTGCTGTTTGCTGCGCCACGGGCAGCCGAGCAGCACTCTTCCAGGTGTGCGGGTGAACAACACAGTTCTTCTCTGCTCTCACCTTTGCTGACACTCTTCTGCTACTTTCTAATACTAAATTAGGGGTTTTTGTATTGCTCTATGAGGAATTTCAACAGCCACTTCATTGCCAGTCTCATGAGAGCCTCCTGCCGCTCCTCTCGCCAACCACCAACCGCTTCTCTCTGTACAAGTGACACATCTAACAGCACGGTCGCAGCCTGGGTTCCCCTAGGGCCATCCCCCTGAGAAAACACACCATGTCCCCTGTGCGTTGTCTCCTACCTTTCCCACGCTGTCAACCGCAGGATCACCTTCGCCCCTGCGGCTGCCTGGGGTCTGGAGAGCGCATCCACAGTCCCCTGCAGACCCAAGGGGCTGGTACCCCCTGGCTCTCCCCAGGGCACATGTTCTCTGGCCTCTTCAGAGAGAGACGGTGGCTTTGAAGGAATCTTTTCCTACTGCCAGAGCCGTGTTGACTCCTCTCCAATAGACCATATTTGTCCATGTGTCCACCACAGCTGTCTGACACAGCTGCTGCTGACATACCCGTACAGCGCCACGCTTGCAGCTCTGTGGCTCCTTGAATCCCCCTCGGAGTCTCTTTCCCCCCCAAGGGGCATTCCCTCTGGCACCCCCCTGCCTCGGGAACAGCAGCAGCTTTAGCTTTCAGCTGTAGCTTTAACCTATTCGAGCTTCTCTTTTGCTTTGTTTTTAAAGCTGGAGTCTCTCCTGGCCCTCCCCAGCAGCCTTGGTGCTCCTGATGTGTTTGACAGAGCCCATATTTTCTTTTAACGCTTCTTGGAAGCTGTTTCTCAAGACTTTTTCTTGGCTTGCTCCTGTGTGTTCTCACACTTAACCTTCCACAGTTTACGGTCCTCTTGCTTTTTCTCACTCAGGCATAGCTGCCGGGGGTTTGAAAGATGTCTTTTTGTTTATAACTGCCTTTTTTATCCTGCTATTTAGCTGTTGCTGAAGTCTTTAAATAGTCCTTCTCTCGCAGCAGCCTGCAAGCACTCAGAGCCTTTTTGGCTGTCCTTTCACAAACTTCCTCATCTCTACAGTCTCCCCATGTTCCACTAAGGCTCCACAGCCAAGAAGCTGCTCGGGTGGGGAGGCTCTTGCTGCTGTCCCCACAATGGGACCTGCGGGGCCTCAGCAGGGTGGGTGGCCATGGGGGTCCATCAACAGCCGTGGGATGGAGCCATCTAGGGAGCCCGGTTGGGAGCAGCAGGCAGTGGGGCTGCAGTGTGGGTCCAACATTTATCCAGGAGACCAGGCTAGGGAAGGTGGCCCCAGGGTTGCACTTAAATGGAATCCCAGTGCAGGGTGTGGGGCTCAGCTGAGGCTGCTTAGGGCCATTAAAGCCCATTAAGGCCCATTAGTGCCCTTTGAGCCTGACAGATGTTGGCCATAAGTCACTGTCAGAGGGTGGGAATTGGAGAGCAAGATTTTGAACCCGGTCCCAGTGCTATCCAGGAGAGCACTTGCAGCTCCGTAAAGCTGCTGTCTGTTGCATCCAGATCTTGTGCATGCGTTGACCTCATTGGCATCGGGGTAGGGGGGTTCCCAGGTCCTGCTCCCAGCCTGGTCTTTCCACCTCATTAGGCCATGTGTTAGATTTATTGGAGGGAGCAGGACAAACAGTGCACGGCAGCATCCCCATCCCAGAGACTTCTCGGTGTGGGGAGCGTGGGGATCTCATCACCCTTTGCATGAGGTCCTGGTCTTTCCAAGCAAGATTCAAGTTTTCTCAGAAGCAAGAGCAACAGAAGCCGTCTCTGTAGCAGCTGACATTTTCCATGAAAACAGTTGGGTTCCCGGGTCTGCGCTGCCCCGTGCTGTGCGCCCGCTGCGGGTGGTCCGTGCAGACCCAGCCCGGGCCGCTCGCTCCTGTGCAAGGGCGGCTGTTGCAGGCAGGTTTCTGCAGCAAAAGCGGGGGGCAGTGGGCAGGGGAGCAGGGCCTGCACCGGGGCCCACAAAGTCAGCCCTGGGGGGCGGGCAGGTGGAAAAACAAAACACAGAGAGAGTTTTACAAGGAGGAGAAAAAAATTGAAGGAGTGGAAATGAAATAGCAGACATAGCGAGGGAGCGACCATCAAAGCAAGGGCTTGTGAAAATAAACAGCGGAGAGTAGGAGCACAACGAGCCCTGGAGCCAGGAAGCTGCAGCCTGGCTGTGACGGCACAGACCCTGACCCTAACCCCAGCCAGCCTGCGGGGAGGCCGTGTGTCCCCTGCTTTCATCCACACCCCGTGCCAGTGAGCCTGGAAGTCACCACACGCTGCTGTGCCAGGGAAGAGTCCTGCCCTGAAAAGATGGGGCAATGGGGGTGTCTATTTTCACCCTTTTATTTGTTCAGTCTTACGCAGCACGCCTGAATTTTCTCTGCAAATCTTGGCTTGCTCTTGATACTGACTCTGAGCTGCAGTCCTGCCACAGGCCAGGACCTGGGGAGGGAGAGCACCCTACTCCAGCAGCCACTGGTGCTGTGGGGCTGGGGGGTGCAACACGGGATGGGGCTCAGCGTGGGGCGGGCACGGCCGTGCAGCCCCGCATGGCACCCCGCAGCTGCTTCATCTCCTCACCAGCATTTCCTCAGGACGTGTCACTATAGAAACCGAGTGCTGCACACGCATCCCCTAATTCATCCTCAGAGCAGCCTGCCAGCTCCGCTGATACAATTATCCTGGCCACAGATGGGGACAAAGCAAAGAGATCAAGACCAAGAGCTGCTGCTAATTCTGAGTGCCTGGCTTGACATACCTCAGCCAGGCACCTTTACAGCATTAGAGTCCATTTGTCCATGTGTGATTAATTACATAGCTTCGTACCTCACCAGCAGCTGTGCTGGGGTCTGCACCAGAGCCCATGTGGGCGCAGGGGCCATCCTCACCGCCTCATCCTTCTGCTGAGCTGCTTCTGCTTGTCCCCTCCCGCAGGGCCAAGGAGATCAAGACCAAGCTGGGCACACTGCTCCAGAAGCCCGACTCAGCCATCGACTTCATCATCCCCTACCCAGAGAAACCAGAGAAGCCACCCAAGGCCCAGAAGTGAGTACCGCACCAGGGCGGGCTGCACTGGCCCCCGTGCCCGGCCGGAAGGGTGGGTGTGAGCCCGTTTGGGGTGCAGAGGAGCTGAAGCCCCTGCTGCGGGGCCTGGGCTGGGCACAGCGCGTTTCACGAGGCAGACAGCTCGCGGCATGCTCCTCGTGACCTCGTGGCTAGGGGCAGGCTCTGAGAGCTACGTCAGGGCAGCATAAGACGTGTCAGGCAATACAGCTTTATGGAAACCAGATTTCTCACGGAAACTCAATTTACGTCTGATGAGATTTCATGTTATTTGATAAAGGTTTTGCCAGAGGCATACAGCACTTGGGTTTCTCTGAGTCACCCACCTCAGCCCAGAGGTGCCAGCCTTGCCCAGCCTGGTGGCTTCAGCGTGGTATCCTGTCCCCAGGCTCGGTGCGCGGCCCCACAGCACGATGCCAGGCTCTGGGCAGGTCTGTGATGATGACACTGTCTCATCTTATTGCCTTTGTCCTGAGCCCCTGCTCTCCGGCACCAATCTGGTTTAATGACAAAGCAAAGCAGAGGAGAAGCCAGAGAGGCCGATGTGCTGTGCTGCAGTATTAACACATTTTCCATTTCTGCTTTAAAATAATGAATTTTTAATTTGCATCAGTCCCTCTCCCCACACTCCCCTTCAGCCCAGGCAACATTAAACTAGTAACCCTCCACCAAGGGATTGCTAAAACAACCCCAACACGCAGATGAACGCTCTGCTCACCCTGACACGAGCCCGTAGGGAGCTGTAGTGACTCCGATGGCTGCAGCACGTGGGGACACTTACCAGCACAGTGCCGGCCACAGTGCTGCCCCGCAAGAGCTGCCCTGGCCAGGCAGGCCAGGCAGGACCCCAGACAGACAGCAGGTTTCATACACAGTCGCTGCCATGCCCCAGATGCCCTTGAGGAGGAGACACATTTGTCCCCATTAGCTGTCCCTGCCGAAAGCCGGTGAACAGCTTCGCTCCTCGCTGGCTGGAAGAGCTGTTTTCTGCTGCACTGCGTCGTTGTGCAGCCCTGGTATCATTCACCCACAGTTAATATCATCCCTGGGACAGTCAGCTAATGGAAAAGTGAATTTGGCAGTTTCCAGGAAATCTGGATTGTGTTGAGTTGCTGCAGTGACTCTCCCCCTCACCAGGGGCGGGGAGATGCCTGGGAGGAACACGGGAGCAGTGAGAGCTTTTGATCCTTGACAGCAAGTGCAAATGTGATTCAGGGTTCAGAAAGTGAATGATCATAGACCCCACCATGGTCTTTACCACTGGGTACTGTCAGTTTGATGACAAGTAAGGGCTAGATACCCAAACTGAGCAAACCTTGCATTTCTGCCATTCTCCTCTCCCCGCTGGGGCCACCTGTGCAGGGTGGGAGCACCTGCACTTTCCCCAGCCCCACCGCTGAAGTACCAAGGCCCCCAGGACCAGCAGGTTGTCCTGCCCACCGCTCCCTCCCTGGCCCCAGCCCAGGGGATGCTCTGCTCACCCAGACGGATCCAGACCTTCCATGTGCCCCTGCGGCAGCAAAACGAGCTTGAGCTGCAGCCCTGCCCGTGGGGAGCGGGGATGGGCCTCCGTGAGCCCAGTGCCAGCGGGGTGGGGGCTTCCATTCCCCTCCAGCACCGGGCATCACCCACTCTGCGCAGCAAGGCAGAAGCCCCGTGCCCCAGGGCAGCTCGGTAGAACTCCAGGCTTAAAAAAAACAAAGCCAGAAAATAAACAAACAAACCCCAGCCAAACCAAAACAAACCAAACCGCAGCCCTCTTTAGTCACATTGGAATAATTGCATTTAAAAAAAAAAAAAAGGAAGAACCATGCACGTGAAAACATGGAAGGTTTTCACTGGGGACGGCTGATCTGAAGCCAGTGTCCCGCCCCGCCATGGGAACGGGGTGGGCTGTGGGGGTGGAGGAGCACTGACCCCAGCCCGGTGTGAAAACACAGGGACGCTTCCCAGCTGCCTGCAGAGCCCACTCTGCCCTCCCGTGCACAGGCACTGGGGCAAGAGCGGGACCTGTGGTTCAGAGGGAACCCGCTTTGCAGTTCAGCCAAGTCTCCAGTCGAAACACAGGGGAATTTTCCACCCAGCCCTGTCCTCACCGCCCCGGCCCTCAGCTCTCCCAGCAGGACGGTACTTGCACTGTGATGCAGCAGCATCTCCACCGCTCAGCTTTGCCCTCCACTCTGCAACAGCCTCCACAGCTTGTTACTCCATTCCTCCCTGTTTTTAAAGGAATTATTAATTAATTTAAAGGAATTATTATTAGGATGAGCATGGACTACCTGGGCTTTCTTTACTCCCTTCAGGCCGTCACCAGAGGAGGCTCTGCAGTGGCGTGATTCCCTGGAGAAGCTCCTGCAAAACCCCTGTAAGTTCATGTCCCCCAGTCCCATGTCCCCCCATCCCTCCAGGAGCTCAGCAGGGGCCCAGTGTCCCCGGTGCTGAGCGAGGGCCTGTCCCCCGCAGACGGGCTCGCCAGCTTCCGCAGCTTCCTGCGCTCTGAGTTCAGTGAGGAGAACGTCGAGTTCTGGGTGGCCTGCGAAGACTACAAGAAAAGCAAGTCCCCTGTGAAGATGGCAGAGAAGGCCAAGAGGATCTACGAGGAGTTCATCCAGACTGAGGCACCCAAAGAGGTCAGTGGCCGCAAGGCAGGAGATGGTACCAGGAGGGATGAGGCTGTTGCCCTGGTGGCCTCCATCCCAAAGGAACGTGATGGCTGAGGGGTTCGGAGGGCTGGTCCCTTGAGGGGGGGCAGCTCCATCCCCATGGGCTGCGTTCCCACCCTTGGCAGCCCCAGTTTGGATGCTCAGCCTCTGCTGGGCTGTCTGCTGCCACAGGCACTTCCAGCTCATGCCTGTCCCCACAGAGGGCTTACAGTGTTCATAAGGGATGACAATTTACAGTAATGCTCCCCCCAGAGTTAGATTTGCTGCAGAATAGAGCTCATCCTTAGAGATCTGCCACCAATAATTCCCGCAGATAAGTGAGTCTGCTTCAGTCCACACCCATAGCCTCTGCGTGGTTGTTGGTGGGACAGAGCAGGCAAAGGGAGCTGCCACCCCCACCCTCACAAAGGCAGGGTCCCCATCCCTCTTACCCTCCCACCGCAGGTGAACATTGACCACTTCACCAAGGCTGTGACCATGAAGAACCTGGTGGACCCCTCACCAAGCAGCTTTGACATGGCCCAGAAGAGGATCTTCGCCCTGATGGAGAAAGACTCCCTGCCCCGATTTGTGCGGTCAGAGTTTTATCAGGAGTTAATCAAGTAGCAATGCGGCAGGGCTGCGCGAGGCGTTCCCCGCGGGTGGTCCCACTGCTTCTGTCTCAACACCCGCCCCTTCTCCTGCAGCTGCTTTGCTTTCTTGATACCACCCTCAAAGAGCACCCAGGGGTGTTGCTAAACATCTCCCCACGTGTGTTGGACTGCCAGATGTCCTCATGTCTCCTCTTCTACAGTCTCCTTCCTCTCCCACGAAAGAGCAATTAGCAGAAATCCCTGGTGATCCTCCCTGGGTTTGGAACCCTGAAGGGAGCGGAGCAGCCCCAGCCCCGCAGCGACCGGGAGCCACTCGGGCAGCCAGCACATCCCTGGCACTGCGGGCTCAGCTTTAGTCAGAGCTGCCAGCTCTGCCTTGTTAGGACTCATTAGGACGTGACGATTTTTCTCCCACTTTTGCCTGTATCACTGGTCTGCCCCAGGCTCTCTCCCTCCTCCCAGCTTCCCAGGGCATCGCTGAGGCTGCCCAGGGTACCCAGCAGGCGCTCCCCTCCCCACAGCGGGGCCGTGGCCACCGCGGTTGGCATCACCTGTTTTCAGAAAGCAGCTGTTCAGCAGGGACAGCGGTGGCTGGGTGGTGGGGACGGGTTTTGGCAGGACAGGGGTGCCGCAGATCCAGGAACGGCGCCGTAGGGTGCACCTCGCTGGCAGGAGGGGTGGGCAGAGCGAGCCTGCGGCTTCGCTTGCCCCGTGGCTCACCTGGAGTCAGCTGCCAGCCTGTTCGCTTCGCACTGAACACTGTAAAGAGGATAAAACAAGATCTGTTTGTTCAAAACACCAGGACTGTTTAGCAACCCAGACCTCCCGCTCGCTCCAGCACTTCCATGACGTACTGAGCTCACAGCCTGCGCCCGCGTCCCCCGTGCCTGCACGCAGCCCGAAACAGTGCCGGTGGCTTGGATTGCAGCTTCAGGGATGTCGCTGCAGCCATTTCTTACTCTGGTCGCTTCTCTCTGCAGTAGGCGTGCCAAAGCGACACTTCCGCACAAACCCAGCCAAGGGCATTGGTTAGAGGAGGAAGGAAAATCACAATGGGGGAAAAAAAGCTGCAATTGCAACTGCTCAGATCCAATTAAAAAAACAAACAAACCAAAAAACCATGCACACACACACACAACCCCAAAACAAACCAACCAAACAAAAAATACCCCAAACCAAACCAACCAACCAACCAACAACAACAAAACCCAAACTCATTATTAGAAATATGAAAAATACCCCTCCTGGCTTCTTGAACAGATGGCAAACTGCTCGCTTTGTGTAGTCTGCACCTCTCTCTCCTGTCTCCTCCCCTCTGCCCAGGACATGTGTTTCCATAAGACTGTCTCTTAAAAACATCAGCTCTTTTCGAATGATTCAAAGCCAGCTCACTGCTACCAGCAGAAGTCACATCTGAGGCTGGGGCAAGGGCACACGTGAAAGGCGGCTGGGCTGGGGTCTCATTTCAGCCTCGAGGTGAACGCAATGAGCCCCTGCCCCGCGGGCCCTGGCTGTTCCGTCCCTGCAGTGCGTTGCTGCCGCAGCATCCGCGGGCCGTGGCTCGCAATAAGCCACCTCAGCCGGCCACTGACAGATGCGGGCAAAATAAGAAGCGACCGTGCCCCCAGCAGGCGTCCTGGACCAGTCACCCCCAGGCTGCTCAACCTCAACTGCGAGTCATGAGACTTCATGTGAAATGCAATAACATAAACAACGGGTTTGCCAGCCTCTTCAAGACTTTCAAAATCTGATCAAATCCCACCAGCCCCAAATATTTATACATTGTCACTATGGCAATGAAGAAAAATACATCCCAAGCTGCAGGAAGTGGGCTGTGTTTTCTAGGCAGGGATGGGGATGCAGGGGAAGGACGGAGGCCACCACAAACATGACTTTTTTTCTAACTCTGGAGCAAATGGCCTGGGAAAGTCGGTGCTGGAGCAGCACGGGTGATGCTTGCAGGGCATCCCCCTGGGGCAAGCCTGGGGTGGCTTGAGCAGCCCCAAAGAGCTGCAAGGAAGCCCGTGAGGCAGGACAGTCCTCTCCAAGGGGTGCAGGGTCCCCCAGCAGCACAAGGGGGGCAGGAGCAGGGCTGGGCTGGACGGGGTTGCTTGGCCAGCCCTTCTGCTGAGGATGCTCCCACGACCTCTGCCCACGCACCCCCCTGCACCCTCCTATCATCTCCATGAACTGGTGTCAACACGAGCAGGTTCAGCATGTTCAAGCTCCCTGTTTACAGTGTGACTCACAAAAATGCAAAACCAAACAGGCTTCCCTGCAGACAGACCTAGATCTTTCATTTTTACTTAATCCTTTGGCAGCTATTTCCAGATACCCTCACATGTTTCGCAATTAAATGCCAACACTGACGCCGTAGAGGTCGGGATGCTGCTGGAGGTGGGATTGCTACATGCCATCCAAACCTGACACATCACTGGCTGCAACAGCAACTTGTGGGGCAGGGAGAAGGTGTCTACGTATGTACGTGCGGAAAAGAAAGGTGGAGGCTGGATTCAGGAGAGACAAAACAGCTCTATTGGAAATCCTTCCCCAGCTCAGTTTTTGCTAAAATGCTAGAAGCCTACATAGGGGGTGATTGAACAGGTGCCAGTGAGCTATCGGATGGCCATCAAATGTGGTCCCTGAAGTGGTTTTGAGTTGTGTTTGTGTAGAAGGGTCATTTGGCTAATTACTTAGGCAGGCTTGACCCAGAAAGGTGGCAATGCCTGTACCCACCCCATGGCTGAGCTTTCCATGAGCCCTGAGGTATTTACAGTCGGGCTGATACCCACCATCACATTTCTGGTAGGAAATACTTCATGTATTGTATCACTCTTGCTCTCATGAAATTTGGTGTAGGTATGAGCACTATACACACCACATAGTACATCTGTAACCCTATACTCGTATGTAAGTATACACACACCCATATATACATACTCCTAACGTAGGCATCTGGTTCCTCAGCAAGAGTCAAAAAGCAGAGTTTCTGGATGTTGTGCCTGGGCTCCATCACAGAGATGAGTGTGTGGGGGTTTTAGCACAGCCCCAGGTGCTGTTGAGGGGAACCTCGGCCACCCGCCCGAGTGCAGGTCACCTTCCCAAGCACCCTCCGAAACCTCCCGTGCCCATTGCTGCCGGGTCCCCACGGCGCGGTGCAGGAGCCGGGTCTTGTGCTCCCCCAGGGACCCCAACCCCTGCCGTGGGGCAAGGCAACCCCACGCTGCAGCCAGGGTCCCGGGCGCCAGGTTCTGCCTCCGTGCCCCCCCCGCGCTCCCCACCGCGGCACACGCGGAGGACGGCTCCCTGCGCCTGCACCGCTCCGGTTAACGCCAGGGGATCGTTTGCTGGGTGTTTTCTGGTTACTCCAGCGACCCAGCCCCTCACACCCCGCCGGCCACAGTGTGAACCACGCAGCTCTCTCCCCACATGCCCAACCAGGACTCTGTGGTGCCGCCTGGTCCCAGCACTGGGGGCTGCCAGAACCTGCGGGGCAGCGGCGGGGGCTGCCCCCTGCCCATGGGGCTGAGGGTGTCCAGGGCTTGCCCAGGGTCCCCCCAGCCCTTGGTCATTACCTGGAGGGTGCTGAGTGCCGTGGCCAAGAGCTGGGGCGAGGTCAGGAGGGGGATCGGCTCCGCGCACCTGCGAGAAATGGGTTTTCAGGCTGGCGTTCCCTGTGTGATCTCCACAAGAGATCTTCATGCAGGGAAGACACAGGGCATCGGTGTGCAACTGGGGAACTGGTTTTGTTAACTCGTATTCTTGTACCACTCAATAATCCACACATAAACATGTATTTCTGCTACTGTCTCAATGGACTATTCGTTTTGTCGCTTTGCACTGAAGGTGCAGCGTTTCCTTACCCTCTGCAGAGCGCTCCTAAAACTTGTGCCCAAAAGCCCTGGCAAGACCAAAGCACCCAAGAGCTTCTGCTGCAAAAGATGTCGTGGTTTCTCAGGAAACTGAAAAGAGAATAAAAACATCCCCCCAGGAGGCTGGTCCGGAGGAAACTCCCCAGCACAGCACAGGCCCCCCAGCCCCACCGCCTGGGGCACCACAGGGTTCAGGCCAGGGCCGGGTTGAGCTCTGAGCTAAACCGCGTTCCCCTCCGGAGCTGCGGCTGGGAAGACACCTGCAGTGAGGAGGTTCTCCTTCATGTTCCCCCTCTAAGGCTCGCAGGGGGGCTTGGTGCTCACCCCAGCCCCTCGGCAAGGACAGGTGGTCCCTGTGCTGAGCTCAGCCAGGTACAGCATGGACCCCAAAAAGCCCTGCACCCCCAGGCTCACAGCGCCAAGGGTATCTGAAGGATGAAACAGCTGTTTCATCTTTCCATGATTTGAAACAACCCCTGAGCGAATGCCATTTGTAAAATTACTTTTTAGAATAACCTTGGCCAATGAATTGCATCTCCATGCATTTTCTTTGGTTCACACAATTGCATTTTAGAAGGGACTAATGCAAACATTTTTATTTAGAATGTATTCATCATTATTTAAATATCAACAC
Source organism: Pampusana beccarii (assembly GCA_013399365.1). Lineage (NCBI taxonomy): Eukaryota > Metazoa > Chordata > Aves > Columbiformes > Columbidae > Pampusana > Pampusana beccarii. Next base: position 381,807 of record VWYH01004267.1, on the reverse strand, counting down.
AGGTTTTGCAATAGTTATCAAGAATTCCCAGTACCAGAGGAAAATAAAACATAGCCACATGCTTGGCTACGTTCAGAGCTTTAGCAAGCCTCTCCATCTCCTAGCTGAACATGCAGGGTGGTATGTGTCAGTACAACCAAATAAATACAAAATAAAGCAAATGCTAAAAGAGATGTTTCTCTATGGGCCTGAAAGTGCCTACTGGAGAACCACAGCCTCCTCCTGTCATAGAAAAACCTCGGTGTGAGAACTGTTGTCTGGACTGAGATACAGAGCAAGGAATATACAGCTGTCAGAGCAGCAACATCCAGCTAAGGAGAGACCAAGGGCTGAGGGAGTGTGATACCTGGTCCTGCAGCCCAAGGCAGCGAGCCCTGCAGATATTCCTCATGCCTCCAACTGCAGGTCAAGGTCAGTCCCAAAGCCTACAGCGAAGGCCACGTCCAACTGCAGTGATTAAAATGTAAGCTGCCTTCTAGCAAAGCCCGGGAGCAGTAACGAGACTGACACATTCCTCCTACCATCTTCAGGAAAAAAAGTGAGTCATGATGCTACTGAAATACAAACTCCCATAAATAACATTTTTTAAAAAAAGACATTTTCAAGTACTCACAAGCAGGGCCTTTCCTCCCCAGCTGTGGTGGTTGTGGTTCTATTCCCTCACAAACCACTCCATACAAACCAGAGCAGGCAAACCCGAATCCAAATGTACTCCCAGAGTCAGTAATATACACCTGTCAGTCTGGGAGCGAAGGAACATGTTTCTGCTCCACTCAGCTATGACATTTAACCTGGAGCATGAAGGACATAATTAAGAATATATGAAATAACGAACCTCCCCCAAAATAATAGCTCTGTACAGCCCTAGAAAAAAATCCTTGGCCAGCATAAACTAGATGCTACAGAGGGAGAAGTGACCAGAGGGGAGGGTTTCCCTGCGATTGTGGCTGTGGTGATCAAGGTTCATCTGAAAACTTTTGGTCTCCCTTCAAGAAAAAGTAGGAGCTCTTCCTGTGTCTGATTACTGCAATGCAGCACAGCCTGAGTTCTGAGCACATACTACTGAAAGGCTAGACCTTCGAGAGCCATATGAACAGCTAAGGACCAGAGCAAGTCCCTTCCATCTAAGCTTTTGCTGATTAGAAAGGGGAGATCACAGTCCCCAGCACCTCCCTTGGCTTCCTCTTGCCCCTGCTCCGTGCTGGGTGTCACTGTCACACTGTCACACTGTGGCTCTGTCCCTCGGTGGCTCGCGCCCTCCTGGGCTCGCCAGACCCACAGCGGCCATGCAATGACTGAGCCAGCGTTCGCGTCAGACACAGACTGCAGGGTTCCTACACCGACCGAGTCAGAGGAGGGTTTGCTACACCAACTGAGCCTGGCTTGGGTTACAAATGCTGGCTATCGCGTGACATGGGGTACAACTGGGACATTAGACAGCTACTGGAGACAGCTCTGTTGCTTCATGCCAATGAATGCTTTTGCTGCCGGATGTTCTTGCGTGAACGCAGCCCGCTCCCGCCTTCCTGCAGGTTCAGGCGCACTGAGAGATGATGTTAGAGTTACAGTCTAAGGTGTGAGCGTGGCTTCTTTTGCAGTTTTCGGGCCCGCAGCCAGCACCAGGTGGGCTGACCAAGTCCAGGTAGTAGGGGGACTTGAGGAAACGGCGGTAAGAATCCTTTTCCATGAGGGTGAATATTTTTCTTTGAGCCTCATCAAAGCAGGACAGTGTAGGCTCCAGCATATTGTGGCTTGTCTTCTCCCGAGTGCATGAATCCAGGTTCACCTGTGGGCCAAAGGGACAGCATAAGTAGAATCAGAGCCAGAAGCAGCTAGCATAGCTAAGGGAAAATCCAAGCATCTCTCCACCAAGTGTGCTCCAGCTGTCCTCGGTGGGCAGTTGTCTGAAACGGCTGCTGACACCCCATAACCATGGCAGAACCTGTGCAGCTGGGTACCAACACATCTCTGCTGCCACACAAACCACCAGGGGAGACTGACACACATCCCCCTGGGATACAGCCAGCCAGGAAACTCAAACAACCGCACGGGAGCAGCTGGAACACTGGGAATCATAGTCCTCTCGGGCTTCCCACGTTTGAGCGTGCAGATGGGACGGCCACGTCGTTGTAACTAAACCCACTTTCTCCCTATCCAAGTCCAAAACAAAAGCAATAGAAAGGACACCATTTCCTGGCTACCTAGCAGAGAAGCAGCACGCTTCAATTCCTGTGAAACTACCAATCTCTTTTCCCCGTGCTGCTGGCCTGGTTCAGAATTTAGGGTGATACCTTTGCCCAAGAAATGTTCCGTGCACATACCTCTTTTGTTGCCTGCACGGAGATGAATTCATCATAGATCTTTCTGGCCTTGGGGCTGAGCTTGGCTGGTGACTTGGTTTTCTTGTAGTCCTCACAACTGATCCAGAAATCGATGTTTTCCTCACTGTACTCAGATTTGAGAAAAGCACGGAAAGCAGCCAGTCCTCCTACAGATTGTTTAGAGAAAAAACAGATCAGGCAAGAGCGTCGGTTCCTGGGCAGCCATACCCAGCAAACAGCAACTCTGGGCTCTTCCCAGCGCTGAGTGAGCAGCTCCCCGGGGGCAGCAGGACAGCCGCCCGTCTCCTCGGAGGACGCTGCAATCAGACGGGCCGCACGGGGGTGTCCCACGCGGGCCCTCAGCTGCCTGCCCCCCCGCTGGGACCCCCGGTGTCTCAACCAGAACACAAGCAACTCGCATGTTCGCAGAGGGCAGAGGAGACAGCCAAGACGCCGCAGAACCTCAGGCCATGGGAACAGCACAGAAGGAAACCTCAAGGACACGAGTGTAGGCCGGAACCAACAGGAAGACAAAGTCTCCCGTGGGCCCAGCTGCAAACAGTTTATCCACTTTTTGGTTCCTGTTTAACCCCCCGTTAACTGTGTGCTGCAGTCTTGCCCTCCCCTTGCACAGAGGGGACAGCTTGGCAGCAGGTCAAAGCCCCACTCATGATATGTTGGGATTGTCCCTCGGATCTGACCAGGAGGACCCTTCACCAGCCCTCCCAGAGGCCAAAGGAGCTACTGTGTGCTGCTGAGAGACGTGAGAAGGCCCCGTGCCCCTCCAGGGCCTGCTCACAGCACACACTCCGCAGGCGCGTCATTACTTACTGTCGTGATGGATCAAGTTTTCCAAAGAGTCTGCCCACTTTCTGACTTCCTCTTGGCTAACCCTAAAAGGAGACAAAGGGAGAAATGTGGGGAAGATTTAAGGGGAGTACAGAAAGGACAAATTTGGATTTTTGCTCAGGACCATTAGAAAATCTTTTTCCCTGATTTTTGTAAGCGCATACACAAGAGACCAAGAAGGAAATGTCTGCTTGCTTTACAGAGACCCCTGGGGATCCCAGATCTAATCTACAGAAATTCTGGTTTGCAATCTCCATCACTAGCCATGGCCTGGAAAGGAATTTTCCTGGAAAAACTGTTGGGGTTTTGTGTCTATTTTGTGACTGGCTGCACCTCTTGCTGAGGCACGGACCTGGGATCACAGGTCATTTCAGTGAACTCCAAAGGGCTGATTTCTTTAACCTGTCAGGGGAACAGTGGCTGTATGGGAGAAGAACATGGGAACTAGAAACACACGGGGAACGCGGGAACACGTCCTGCATTCATTCCACCAGCCATACCAGAACATCTAGGGCTCATCTACTCCAGGAGCATTCTCTGGCCTTTGGAGTCCTCCTTGGACAGGACACCAGCTACTTGCACCTCAGTGAGAGCAGCGATACCCTGACAAGCTGCTCGCTCTGTTTTCTGAGCCAACACCTCCGTGCAGCTGCGTGGACCATTGCACAAATCCAGCTCAAAGAGACAGTGCTGCCGATTGTGCGATGTGTCCAGTCACAATGGGTCTTGTGATGGTGTTATTCCCCTGTGCACGAGCCTCTCCACATGCACATGTGCATCGAATCACAGAAGCGCTGGCAGAAAGGGACCTCTAGTTCAGCCTTCTTCATGGAAGGGGACTATCAATACCTGAGGACTACTGCCACACTAGATCAACACAGCTGTTCAGGAGGTACTGGGAGGCAGCAGCACTAATGCTAATGAAGTTCAGCTCAGCGAAAGAGCAAACAACATGCTGCAGCCAGCCTGGGCTTCACTACGTGGCAGCATCTGCTCTTACCTCTGGCTTGAGGAAATTTTCTCCTTCCTGCCCTGGGAAGAGCCGTAGTCGCAGGAGTCTGACTTCTGCAGCAAGAATCCCAGACGATGCTTCATGTCTTTGGCACTGGAAGAAACAATTTGAGAAAGGGATGAAGATAATGCACTGCACCTCCCTCTGCAGCCTCCCCACCCGCAATAAGCTTCCTCAGCGACACAAACGCAGGTCACTGACAGTGACTCCAGAGCTGACTTTCTGCTCCCCATGTAATGCACATTTCTGTCACTAGACAAATACAACAAAGTCAAATAAGCCATTTTTCATGATCAACAGCACCATTTTCTTGCTGAGAAGGTCACCAACCTGGAGGTAGGGCTAGCAAAGGGGGAGAAGCTGCTCTTTTCCTACTGTTTTTTACAGTTAAAATATTGCAATAGAAGGGCATTGCTGTGCTGTAAAGTGTCACTCCTCCCTAAACCGATTTGCCCAGCTACCAGTGCCCAGTCCTTACGTGCTTCCTAATCCTTTTTCTGCACCCCTTGCCATCTCACCACCCAGCTCAGGGACAGCGGGACCATGCCAGGTCCCCCACCAAGCCCGTGGCACAGAGGGAAGGGAGGACGTGAAGGGCTGGGAGCAGGACCGTGGGGCAAGACCAGGGAACGAGCCAGGAGCTTCACCACAACCATCCCATGCCAACTGTAAGCTACTCCTTTGCTCCACAGCAAGCTCCTATGAAGATGCACGATTAATTTTATTCCGCTTTCCAGCACGCTCAGGACAAGCATTGCCTGACAGCAGCACCTACATATGCAGCTGGTGTGGGGTTCAGCATCTCTCTGGGTTTCCTCCCAGTTTCAGAAGGAAGGGGTAGATAAATCAGTCCTGTTTGCTCAGGGGTGCAAGCCCTGGCCTGCTGCAGGGTGCAATGACAGGGTAAGCAGGAAATTCTTCTCCTGCTTCTCAGATCAGAGCCTGGAGCAGAGCGGGAGGTTGTGCTGCAGGGCTGAGCTCCAGCAGCTGCTCAGCCTCCCAGCACTGCTCTTTGCTCCAGCCGTGGTGCCCTGTCAGCAGCCCTGGCCCTACCTTATCTCACTGCTCGCTTGGGCTCACAAATTTTTCCTTAACAGTGCCAGCACTGGGATTTTTTTGGGAATCCTGGACGGAGGTGGCTAAAAGATGGAAACTTCTTTTTTTCTTTTGCATTTTTTCAAATGTTCTTGGTGGGTTTTGTTTGTTTGGTTGGTTGTTTTTTTTTTCCCCTCATCAAATGACCCTGCAAATTGCAGGGACATGGTGTCGATATTTTGTCCTCACATTTTCGGCACTTGTTTTATGGAGCCTTTTCTCCCAGATGGGAGCAGGCTGAACCTCAGTTTGCACTTTCCCAACCGTCTCCCATTGCACAGCCACTGGAGAGCAGCCCCAGAACGCTCCTGGGGTCACGAGTAGCCAGAAATGTAGCACTGCACCATCACAGACCCGCACAAGATTGCATGGGCTGGATGAGAAGGAAGTTTTGCAGGGCCGGTGCCGTTCCGGGGACCTGAGCCACCCTGCTGGGGGTCTCCAGGTCCCACAGCACCTGAAAAGGAGAAACACCCCTTCAGGGGGGCTCGTGGCCCCTGGCAGGCACAGAGCCCCCTCACGCTGGGCTGTGGGGCAGCCCGTGCTGCCGAGGGCATGGCTGGGGGTGCACGGGCTCGGCTCTGCTGGCACTGGGACGTTTGGTGGGTACCGCACATGGGGATGCAGCCAGACCCTGCACCCGTGGCACGGGTACAGCTCAGCCCACCCCTACCAGCACCGCACAGTGGGGGTACGGCCAGCCCCACAGCGCTGCACACTGGGGGTACAGCCTGACCTGGTTCCTCACCACCCGACACAGCCGGGGGTGCAGGCTGACCCCACACCGGCGGGTGCCGCATCCAGAGCTGGCCCCATCCCTTCCCTGCCCTGCCTGCTGCCCGCAGGGTCTCTGGTCCTGCCAGGCTGGGTTTCTGCATTTGAGATGCGTTTTGGGGAATGAGCTTTTTTTTCTTTTTTCTTTTTTTTTTTTTTAATATCCCCGTTTGCCTTGCTTCCTCCTCAAAAAAATCCGGAAAAGAAAATTCAGCAGAGGATTCAAAGGAGATAAGGGCTGCAAAGCTTGCAGCAGAACCAGATGACAGGAGTATCAAAATACAGCAACGCTAAAAGCTGCTTGTTTTGCTGATGGGAAGGATGAGCTTAGGGTTCCCACAGCTCAGTATAAAACCTTTATGCAATTCTGCTTCTAAGAGGAAAAAGACAACAAAAAAGCCTGTAAGCAATCATTTGTATCTAATCTTACAAAAGCATCAGAGCTGAATGTGCCACTTCTGCTTCAGACACAAAGTGCAATACATCAGCATAACTCCAGGCTAACAAGACCATTAACAGTTGCTCAGAAATAAACAGTACCTTTTTAAGCAAGTGGCTGGCAGTGCAGCGAGTCCCTTGCACATCTTGCTCCCGAGGTCGGATTTTGTATTCCAGGAAAAACGAGGAGGCGGGAGGCACAGAGGCTGCGGGCAGGTCCTTCCCGGTCTGCGGGATTCAGGCAGCGACTCAGCTTTATAGCCCAGCCCAGCCAGCCCAGCAGCGCTCGCTGACCCACTCAGGACTCAGCACAGCAGCAGCACCCGGCCCCTTTTTGCCCACCCAAAAGGAAGAGGGTGACGTACAAGCCAAGACAAAGGAGTAAATGGGATTGACAACCTTACCAGAAACGAAGCTTGGTGTCTGGCTGCAGAGGTGGATTCTTTTAAAAGGGTGGAAATAGCTTCACGGGCTTTCCTCTATTGCAAAAGGTAGAACGGTGCAGATAAAAGCTGGAGATTTTCAGAGGGACACAGACAGTAAAAAGGGTCAGAGAATCAATTCTGAGAAGTGAGATGAGCTTTGCTGCTTCCTCTGTTCATTTTCCCCTTCTGCTTAAAGCAACCTGGGGAAAACAAGGGACAAGAATTTTAAACAAAGAAGGTTCCCATAATTCCAACAAATGCATAAAGCAGAGCTCTAAGGAAGGAAGAATGTAAATTCACCAGAGAAGCACCCATGCAGATGAGACTGTCCTGTTTTGTTCGAGAGGCATATGGATATATACATTTGATCAGGCTGAAAGAGAAAAAAAAAAAGCTTGAGTGGCATATGACTATTGGAATACAAAACACGTGTCCCACCACACATACATTTGCGGACAGCTCATGTACATGTGTAGCAAAGACAGGAGTCTGACAACACAGCTGCCTTAGATATATGACTGCAGTACCTTACTTCTCCATTTTAATTTGCCCCTAATCAAAAGCCAGACCAGTCCCCAAGTCCCTAAGGGAAGACAAATAATCAAAACAACAAACATAACTGTGCCTGCCCAGAGAGGACCTCGTGGCAGCGCTGAGGCTGCTCTGTGCTAAAGGACAAACCCATTAAACACCTGGCTGTGGGGATGCGTGGTGGGGACTGCACTACCTGGCTGTGCTGTAGTCCCATGGGAGAGCAGAATGACTCCAGCTACACCCCTTGTCCTCAGCCTTTGGAGGGTGCAGAAGGCACTTGCCCCCCTGGAGAGAGAGACTTGGCTGATATTTATTGAACTGCAGCTCAGCACAGCCTGTACCATCATTACAGAAGAGGGGAAAGCTTTTGGCAGATGGACATGCATATGTTTTGCTGCATTTCCAGTCTTGCTCCTGCTGTGAAGTAAAGAACCTCCAGTTCAGCAGCAGCCTGTCTGCCCACGCTACCGACTGCCGTGCTCCCTCTCCCCAGAAACCTTTAAATCCTTTGCCCATGGTCTACAGAAGCTGCAAGGTGAGCTTCTCTGTGTCCCTAGAGCCTGCAGCCAGCAGCAGAGACAACCCAAATCCCAGACTAGTTCACGTGCCTCCCAGATCATTGACTGTGCTGAAAGGTATTGCTCTAATTAACTTCAAAATGCTTTTGTACAAATGTGACCATCCTGTTGCCAAACCTGGGGCAATATGCCTGCAAGTCCTCTGTTTGGACTAAAAATCACCTCCAGCACAGGGGAGTGTAAAACTTTAACCGAGTGAATCCCCCTGTGCTTTTAGCGTTGGTGAATTGACAGCACTCGGGTGGATCTGCAGGAAGCGACTGGGCATGGGCAGAGTTGGTGCCAAAGCTCTCTGATGTCTTCTGTTTGGGGAGGAAAGAAACCAAAGGGCAGAATACAGCCAACAGAAAAACACTTAGCTCACTAATTAATTAATAAATATTTAATTAATTTAATTTTAATATCAAACTTATACAATGTTACTACTGTTTATGTACGACTGCAGCACATTCACCCAAGCAATTCAGGAGCTCAGCTGGCCAACATGGTCAAGGTGACCCGGGCCCTGACAGCCCCAGCCTGGCCTCCTGGCTCGGGAATCTCCCCCAGGCCGCTTGCGGGGGCAGGGAACCCCTGTGCAAAACACAGACATTCTGCAGTTTCTCTGCAAATTGCTGTGTAACCAGATTTAGGAATCTCACAATTCTCTGGATTGTGAGCATGTTTGCTGTGCAGCTCTAATGACACTCAAATGAGTGCTGATGTTGTCAACACCAAGCCACCTGGATTCTCCAGCTTCCACGTGAGCAAACTGCAATGAGAAATTTCTAACACTGCCATCACAAGAACCAGCCCAAAGGGCTTTGCAATTAAAAACATCCTCCCTGGACTGGGCATGCAGACTCCTGGAACTGCTGCAGTTGAAATTTCCCTTTTTCCAGTTCATTAGCGCACACTGATTCAGTCTGGTCCCCATCTGAGGAGTTCGGGTTTGCATACTGTTTCTCCTCTCAGCTCTGTTCCCCAGCTGTTGCAGTTTAATATCCTCTTAGGTGCTGCAGCTGGTCCCCAATCAAAAGCACCCCCTTCCATCTCTTACCCTCCATAGTCAGGCTTCTTTTCCCCGGGCACAGACTGTGCTGTGCTCAACACCAAAATCTCCTCCTCCCTGCCAGACACAGAAGCAGCAATTCACACCAGTTTTTTAAGTCTGTCACATCACCTCTGGCTCACTTCACCTGTGGCATGAAGAAATCAGCAGTGCGGGTGGGCTGGGGGCTCCCTGGCCAATACATCTGTTGGCCGTGTGGCGCTTTGGAGGTACCCAGGGGCTCACAGGGAACAGCACGATAGTAAACGTCTGCAGTTCCCACTGTGGCATCCCTCGTCTCCCACCCACTCATCCCCTGCCTCCCCAAGCAGCAAGAGACGAGGCTGCAAATGAAGCTTTCCCTCCCGCCATCACTGCCAGGGATGAACGTCCCTCGAGCACAAGCGTGGTGTGTGTCCCTGGCTCAGCGCAGCGGGGGGGAGGTGGGGAGCACGGGGCCGCTGCTGCGGTGGCCACTGCTACTCCAGGCTGTTGCTCTCCCGCCTCGGTCCCTCCCCATCCCAGAGCAGCGTGCTGCGGGATGCTCGGGCACGCAAAAGGCTGGTTTGCGTCACTGGAAACGGGGAAGGGCACATCCTGGGAGCTGTGAGGATACGCTGCTGGGCCAGAGCCTCTCCTGTCACTGCTGCCTTCCCAGCCCGTCTTGCTAACTGTGGCCCAATTTTCCTCCTCATCACACCTCACAAAGCCAGCCAGGCACCTTGGGGCCGGGGCTGGCGAATGGCCTGGCGCACAGGGCAACACCCGGCAGGGCACTGCCCATCGTTCTCACGGGCATCCCCATCCCAGCACGGGTCTGGCCCCCGATGTGCTCTGCAGACAGCACTGCGGGAGCCAGAGCAGCCCCCACACCCTTGAGAAGCACTAACTGGGGTGTCCCTGGTCCCCAGGGCTGCAGAAGCCCTGCAGGAGCAGCTGCCCTGGGGCAGCCCCGGCACTGAGCCCCATCACAGGGATGGAGCCTGGAGCTGAGCCGAATTCCTCAACTTACTTCTCCCTCACCCCAGCCTCGAGCACCCTGCACAAAATCCCTTCCAGTGCAACCTCCCACCGCTGGTTTCTTCTCCAGTACACTCATTAGTGGGTAAGATTTCCTTCCAGCAACGAGGGCTGCATCTTCTCCACATATATGTGTGCTTTAATTGAATTATGGCTAATGAGCTGGGAGCAGAGAGCCCTGGAAGGACCATTTGGATCTGGGTTTGGATGAATCAGCTTAGTGCATGCAGCCACATTTCCTGTCCCAGGGCCCTGACTATGGCCTGACCTCCCTAAAACACACATGGAAAGGCCACACTTGTCCACATAGGGTCCCCCTGCCAGCACTGGGATTCCCAGAAACGCTGTCCCACAGCCGAGTCTGTGGAAATCCTTCCTTCCCATGTCTCTGCAATGCACCGCCTGACTTCACACACAGCCACGGCTACGGCCCCATGAACAGCCCCAGAGGCAGCTTTGAGGAGAGAGCGTCTCTTCCCAAATCAGCCCTGGCGAGAGGGCTCACGCACCGCTCCGTCACACGGTTAATTCGCTGCTCACGCAGAAACCTGCCCAAGTGGATGTACCTCAGGCTGACCCCGCCACCTCTCCGCTTCTCTTGGACAAGGCAAAGATGAACTTCTAAATGCAAAGCAGCCTTGGGTTGTTGTGTTTCTTGCTGAGTCTGCTCCTCTCCGAAATGATGCTCTGTAAATGTTAACACATTTATCCAGTGGGTTCCTTAGCCACATCATCTTCATGCAATTCATAAAACCAAACATACAACTCATACAATTTTTCCATGCTCTCAACTGTTTATCTACTTATACACGCACCTACAACATCAGTACATTTTTTGTCACTTCTACACGCTTGGAAGTTCCCAATAGTTTAGGGGGTTTTCGTTGGGTTTTTCTTTGCTTCAACCCTCAGTTTTTGGGCTGCCTACATCTCTCCTGTTACCACTCAGAAGAAAAGACTTCACTTTGTATCAAAGGAAGAATTTTGGTCAGCCCAAATGGAATTTTTTTTTCTCCTCCTTTGGGTTTGGGTTTGCTAACGAAATAAGTGTTACATTTTTTTTTTTTTTTTTTTGGTCTGGCTATTGTTCTTGTTTGTGGGCATAAGACAACAGAAAAACTATAATTTGAGTAATTTGCTGTCCAGTTTCCCAAATCTCTGTCTAATCATTCATCTTGATTAATGGCCCCTTAAACATTTCCGCTTAATCACTGAGAAAGTTTTGAATAACACTGAACCACAAAGCCAACATGTGCCTGTTCACTGATGCTTTCCCAATACTAAAAACACTTTGAAATGTCTCATTTAGTCACTTTTAGTCCATTTAATATGGATTTTACGACATTTTAAGCCAAATATTTGTAAGCAGGTCATACGCGTTTATAAATCTATTTCACCACCACAACTCCCTCATAAAAGCACTATTAAGCTCATTAGAAAAGGTCTGTTTTTCCATTAAATCACGTCAGTCGGTATCAATTATATCACCACCTTTTCAAATGAGCCTGCTATCGTCCGCACTAATAGTGCTCCTGCACTGATCAAAAGGTTAATAGCTCTGTGACTATATCGCACACCTCTGCTTACAGCATTGCTTTCTTCCAGAACATGTGGAAAACGACCACTTTTTGTTCTGAGAGCCCTTTGGCCTGTTCCTCCAAGAACCTTAGTGCAAGCCAGTTGCACCTGATCAACAATAAAACTGTGCAGATGATGCCCAGGTCTGCGCAGCCCCCAGGCAGGGACACGTTTGCTGGTCCTTTGCAAGGGACACGGAGCAGATGCTTGCCCTGTGTCCCAGCTCTGCCTGCAGCTTCTCGGGAAGTCCCATTGCTTCTTCTGTCCCTGAAAGGTGCCTGGGGGTGCGGAGGCGCAGGTCTGGTCCTGTTTGTGTGCTCCCGGCCCCTCCGCAGCCCACACACCCTGCCTGAAGCACAGCACCCACGAGCTGGGTGCTGCTCCACCGAGCAAAGGCAGCTCTAGTGAGACGTGCACCATAGACTGCCCATAGTGAACAGCTTCACCCTTGACAGCAACCAGATCCAAGTGTTTTCACTCCATATTTTGACCTGACATATAGCGCTACAGGAATTTAGCTGCCGTTGATTTAAGCACTGGATTCTATGTGCCTTCATGTTCTTCTTTGCAAGCTGTTTGCTTGCTGGGAAATGCCCTGTTGAGACAGGAGCTGTGATGGGTGATGGTGGGGCAGCTCAGATTGGCCCCCACGGACCCATCACTGGGTTAGCGACAGTCAGTGGTTTGCGCACACCCCGCCCAGGCTGGTTGCTTCAACCGAAGGTGCCTTAAGGAAGAGAGGAGGAGGAGGCATAAAGGGAGGCAGGAAGAGGGTTCCTGCGTCAGAAATTAAGACACCCTTAGTACAGTGTACTTCTGCACCTTAGCAACCCAGCTGTGCAGCGACTTCTTTTCTACAGCTTTAAAAAGCCCAGCTTTTTAATGTTATTGAGCTATCTTGTGCTTAGAGGCTTACTAGAGGGTGTGAAGTTACAGGCTGCAAGGATAAATACTCTGTCACTGCAGATCTAGTTAGATCTACTGTCTTAACCTTAGATGGACCTTCCTTCCTTCTTACCTTTCCAGTGAAGCTGGGCAGGGTTGGAGCTGCCATACCACAAGGGCCCATGCCAGGGAACAAAGGCTACAGCTTCACTCAGCAGTGCAGAGCCCAGGTGACATTTTGTCAGTGGGTCCTGGCTCAGCACACAAAGCACGTTGTTTACTGCCCTGGTCACCATTCAGTTATTTGATTCTCAAAGTCAGCTTACAAAAGGCAGCTTTGAAGCAGTAAGGATCTGTCAAAGCCTGTCCCAAGGGTATGCCAGTTATTTAAAAGGTGATGTCTGACAAGTCTGCGGACAGGCTTGCAGAACATCATGATTGCGGGATAAAGAAACACAAAAGCAAGGACAAGCACCTGAAGCAGAGAAAAAGCATCCATTCAAAAGCACTGTGTGATGCCAGCCTGCTGCATACAATGGCTGAGTTGACTTGGGGTGGAAGTAAATGCTCTTGATGTGGCCCCAGCCTGAAGGGCAATTCTAAAAGGTACTAGGTATTCAATGAATCAGTCTGGCCCGATATGCAGCGGCTTTAGAAATCACAAAAAAAAAGAAGCTGTCAAATGAAACTGCACTGAAAACAGCTGATCCTAGCCTGAAGTTCCTCGACCTGTGTCTTGGAGGTGAACTGGACAGAAAGAAACTGCAAGTGGCAAACATCCAGCATAGGAAAAATGTGGAATTGCTACACTTGCAAGTCACTTGCTGCAGAGGCTGATAGCGCAGAACTGCATACAGTATGTAACAGACACGCAAAGACTACTGGAAAACAGATACTAGTCAGTGAACTCTACTTTGCCAAGACCTCTTGCTATTTAAAATTTACAGCAGTGCTGAAAATCTAAACAGACCTGAGCTTCACTGTGCTGCAGGGAAAAAACATCAGAGAAAGAGCTGCGAGCAAAATCCATGGCACATGGCTGTGCCCTGCAGCTGATGCTCACAGCATCATGCTGAGAGTAACAACACTTAATGCTTCATCATTTATAAATTTCTGCTTTTCCCAAAAAAGAAATAAATGCTCCATGTTGTTATATTTCATCCTTCTGACCATCTCAGCACGACGCACGTGGCTGAGAGCTTACTGTCTCTTCTGAAACCCTGTCTGCCTGTCTTTCTGCTACTCTGGATGCAGGCTGGATGCTAAAGACCGCAATTACTGGCTCAGCAGGTGAGGCTTCTGCAAGCTGCTATCCCAAGGCACGCTTGTGCTTCGGTGTTTCAGCTAGAAATAAGTTTCAACAGAGAAGGAAAAAATAAGGGCTTGTTTTGAATCAAGCCTCCAGCATCCACAACTGGCTCATCCAACACAGGATCATTTGGATCACACAGGACCAGGACCTACCGCAGCAATCCTTAAACTGGCATACACAGAGGGCTTGTGGTCCCAAGGATATAATGCAAGAATCAAAGGAGATGCTGCCTTCAATAATGTCAGAGATGGAGCCATAAAGGTACATTACGGACCTGGACTTTCTCAGATCAAGTCTGTTTGGATCCAGGGTGCTATTTCTCATCTCTGGAGAGACAAGCTAGTTCTGAAAACAAGCATGGCTCTGAAAGGAGTTGCACTATTCAGCATTATCACAGTATATATCAACTACCACCAGGTACAAAGTGCTTGATGTTCCATATGTACAGAGTGCTTATCCTATTTGTTTATCACGGGGGAACTGCAAGCCTCTGGTGAGGCATTACTGACAAATCGTGTTTCTCCATTTTGTGAAATAATGCTGCAGTCCCAGTCAGTCCGGCTAAACTTCACCCACAAGACCCTTACATGAGATTGCCACTCAACCTGATTTCATGGGCTCGTCCCACCTGGAAGGGATTGCCAGGCATGGACCCTGGTTTGTTACACAGAGCACTAGATGTCCACAAAAAACATGCCCAATATCCCATCAGCCAGCAAATCCTCCCTGGGCAGTGCTCGTCCTCTCCCTCTATTCCTGAGACAGCTCCGCATTCGCCTCCACCTCTTGAGACGTCCTGTCTCTGCCACCAGCAGACCCTAGCTCTGCTCCTCCCTTGTCCCGTGAGCGCCAGCACCTCGGGTGCCTGTCAGCGAAGGCTGAGGAACGGGATGGAGCTGTGCTGGCCAGAAAGGGAAGAGGCTGGGGCCACGAGAGCTGGAAAGGAGAGCAGGGGGGTGAAGCAGCCAGCGATGTACAGAGGGGGCAGGAAGCTACGTGAGGAGAGGCCCCAGAGACGAGCCGTGGGAAGCAGGAGGACACGTCCCACGGCATCTGGACAAGACAATCCTTGGGAACACGGTCCAGAGGCCAAGGGACTCCCAGGAGGGTCGGCTGTCCCTGGAGAGAGCACGAGCGTGCACCGAGCGCTCTGCTGCCGGGCAGGCGAGGTCACCGAGAGCCGAAACAAGTGCCCCAGCGCCCAGGGACGGCGCGGCAGGATCTCCAGGGGCTGTGCCGGGCACAGGTCTCCAGCATGACCCTTCTGCTCAGCAACATCCCTAACTGTCTGTGTTGTTATCTTGTGCTTGAGATTCATAATGGAGAATCGCTTATGTTCTGAGTAAGAGCAGCTAAAAATAGTGCTAATGTAACAAGGATGAGAGATGAATTTACAACATGAAGCAAGAAAGCCCAGAAGCCCCTTGCAGTCATTATACGCTCCCACAGCTTTCAGATGTGCTTTCAGCAGCAAATGCTCTTGCTGTTTGTTAGGCAGAGAAGGAAATTGCCTAAGACAGTGGCAGATGCCTGGAAGGATTCATATTGGAGCAATTTCTTTTTGCCTGCTCTCCTTTCAGCACACCTCACTGCTGCCTACCTTGTGACCCTGCTTCCTTCAACCAAAACATGTGCGGCTCTAGCTGCCAGTAGGTGTACATGGAGCATCGGGTAAGGCATCACATCAAACTCTGTGTGCGGAGAGAGCAGACTGGTCACCTGCCATTTTCTAAGTCAGCATCAAGCTCCAATGAAGCATTTCTTCCTCGTCAGAGGCAGAGGCCGCCAAAAACACGCACGGCTTTTTCAGGTTCACGCTCAGGGCGCTACAGTTGTTGCCCTGTGTGGAGGGTCTGTCCCCTCTGACTCGGGCTGGTACATCTCCAGCTCAAGCTTTGAATAAGCACAACGGATCTGTAAAATTTTTAAGCATGTGTTGATGAAAGAAAAGCAGAAGCCTCAGGAGGGGAAAGAGCCAAGATCTCAGGCTACGTGGATCTCTGATACTCCGGATGGTGTGACGGGTATTCCCAGCTGCGCAGCGGCCCAGCTTCAGAAACAAGGGAGTCTACACCAGACCAGCTGCCTAGACCCGTCTCCCAAGCTGCAGGAGCTCTGAGTTTAAGCCTTATCTTAAGAAAAAGAGGCCATTTCCACCTTAGAGTCCAGCTCTTTGAATCAAAGGGCCAGGGTGCCAGCCTGCCTGGTGCTGTCCTCACCTGTCTGGCACACATGCTGGCACCAGCCAGCCCCCTCAGCACAGACCCTCAGCAATCCCTGCCCTGCTGGGAAGCTAATGCAAAGGAAGTGGCTGATTTAAACTCCAAATCGTTACAGAGGCGTTTGGGGGTGCTCACCTCTCCTATCCTAATAGACAGGGGCTCCAGGGAAGCTACCTTGCAGTCTGAGCTGCATTTAGAGAGACAGACAGCTAACACAAAACAGGCTTAAAGGCAGCTTGGGAAAGATGAGCTGGGTAGAGGGGGCCCGGCTCACCCCTCCCCATGGCCACAATAAAGCGTTTGATGTATCCCTTCTCTGCACTTGATCACGTTCCTGCTGCCTCAGTGGTTCGTATTATGCAGCTGATTGACTTTGCGAGATATGAGAACAAAGTGTCTCCTTGCCCTGCTCCCTGATGCGCATTAAATGTGTTAGATTGGAAGGCTGAGGCAGAAATCAAAACAAGCCCTCAAGGCTGGTTTCTCTGCTAATCACTGGTGCTCGTGTCCTTGTTACGCTGAGGGACTCTGTGCTACAGTAATCCAGAGGCACCATCCTGGGCATGTTTCCATTTTTCTGCAGAGCTGTTCTGTTGCAGCAGCGAGGACTGTGACACTTTCCTTATCTAGCAAAAATCGTGTTCCAACAGGATTTTTCTCTTCGATGGTTAATGAGCAACTCTTGAAGCAGCCTCTGATCAATGAGATGTGAAGGAAAAGTGAGGCAGGAGGCGCAGAGGCCGGCTGTCCTGCCAGCTGCACCCCAGCCACAGAAAGTAAAAAAGGTCATAGAGAAAGGAGTGGAACCAAGAGCATCGCCTGCTCCGGCAGCGCCATAAGCCCTGAAAGAATGGCTCAAGGTATTTCTCATGAAAGGTCAGACTGCTACGGCTTGAGAACTCAGTGCCCTGGGGGCAGCACATTCCAGTTCAGCATCTTCAGCCTGGTGCCCCATCCCCAGGGCTGGTTTGACACAAGGACTTCACACCATGCTGCTTATACTGGGACGCGCTGTCGACAGATGACAGCCACAACATATACGTCCATAGACAAGGTACATCAGTGTGATAGCGCTGAGCTTAACAGGGTTACTCCACTGCATGAAATCTGGTGTTGACAGGAGAGATTTTTGCTTCTGTTTTTCTCCATTTTCCTGCATCCAGCTGCGGATCACCTTTACATACGGCTCCTGGATAACAGAGGCTGAATCCCACTGTGCTGTTTTACTGCTTTTTAAATTCTCTGATATATGCACACTTGGTCCAAAGCCCAAGTGTGGGGAGGCAGGTTGGACTCCGTCAGCAGCATAGACCAAAGTGGGCTCAAATTTTAAAGAAATCAGCTCTAAAATCCTGCTTGTCTTTGTTCTGTGTGAGCCACACAAGGCAATGTGCAGCAGAAGCTGGAAGGGGAATGGGGACAGCTCTAAGAGTAGAAGGATTGTAATTTTTCTCTTCAATTTCCCTTTCATACATTGTGTGGAGTTGTTCATGAGAGAGCAGAGGAAGATACGCTGCCTCCAGCCTGAGGTCAACAGAGCTTTACAGCAAATCCTTCAGCATCAGATCCTGAACCCGCAGCACATGCTCAGGTGTTACTGTATAGGGACACAGAAGTTGCTCCCAGACAAGACTCCATCCAGTTTTTATCCAGCCCTATTCTGTGTTCTGCAGCTGCCAGTGTATTTTTAGGCAATGTTTTGGTATCGGTGCAGGAACATGGCTATCTCAACCAGCCTCCACTGACCAACTAACTGACCCAACTACCCAGAGTTCACAATTCAGTGAAACAAATACTTTGTGTAGCCGCAAGCACACCAGATCAGACCTCCAAGGGCTTGGGTGGAAACACCCTCCCCCTTCCTGTTCAGTCCAGAATCTCCAAATACTCCGCCATGGAAAAGCAGTGCTGAGTCCAGCACGTACAGGGCTCAGCAGCACTGTACATACAGACTTGGTAATGAGGGAAAGCATCGAGAATTACAATGTGAGCAATCCCGTACAGGGAACGAAGGCAGGCACCACAACACAGAAACGCCAGGTGCATTCCAAAGGATCTGCGTATCCATTGGTTTGTATATTCTGTCATTATTGTTGTTGTTACTGTGGTTTTGTTTTGTTCTGGTTTATTGTTGTTTAATTACAGCAAGTAAGGATTAGATTAGAGAGCAGACAAGATTTTTACAGCTGTAGAATCATGAAATACTAGACTGGATTACCTAGGGAAGGGTTTACAACACTATTAGAAAAACAAGGGCTTATAGAGGAGATGATAAAACCAGAGGCTAAAGTTCAGCATTGATACTTGTATGTAAGGTTCTTGGTTAAATGCTGGGGACAGACTGTGTCCTGCTCCTAACGATCCCATGTAGCTGTCTCAGAGACAGACACAACGGCTGTTGAACAGCAGGGACCCACCGGTTCCGCACAACCTGTCTTCAACACGGGCAGTGCAGCCGCTCTTTGCCGTCCAGACCCTTCCACTCTTTTGTGTGTTTGAGCCAGATGGATTTCCACCTACTCTGCAACCCTGGGGAAAAGCAAGTTGATTCTCTGGCTAGAGAAAGCAGCTCACAGTGACCAGTCCCAAGGGGAAAGACGATATCAGTGTTTCTGTTTTCTAGTTAATTGTGTTTACCGAAGGATACATAACATTAGAGTGCCTTGAGCCTTGGCCAAGTTCGTAAAAGTAAATAAAGACTATTCCAATCTAATGTTGGAGAACTGACCCCTGGATTATCTCTGAGCTCACTTCTTCCAGTGGATAGAACAAACCCTGATGCATATGATGTGAAATAGAGAGCACTGGACTCACACCTTATTATTTCAACAAATAAACATTTCGACTGCTGCAGCTAGAAGGCATCTCTCCTCCAGAAGACAGGGCACAAGGTGGAAGAGCAGCTCCTTCCTGCTAGGGCTCGTCTGCTGCTCAGGCGGGCAGAGCCGCCTCTGCCCTCCCCAGGAAAAGCTGCTCAGCGCAGTTTCCAGCCCGGTCCGTCCACCGCGCTCTCCGCCGGGCCACGCGCGCCAGCCGCGGTCCCGCTGCCCCCGTACATCGTGCCGAGGGCTCACAGCAGTCCCAACACGGCCATTTCTGCCCAGTGGAGTCCCATTAGCCAGCAGCTCTCTCCTCAGTCTCTAATGATTTGAACCGCAAAGCCATTTGTCATGCTACATCTTCTTTCCCAGTGAATAAAAGTCAATTAGTGTTTTCAGCTTTGCTCTGCAATAGCCCTGGCTTCCTCTTGCTTCTTTATGCTACCAGGAAACCACCTACAATAATGGCTTGTTTGGATGTCTAGTGCTCTGCTGCAGGTAATTTTAAGCTCTCTAAACTTTCCTCTCTGTGTACCAAACACCTTAAGCAGGAGGCACATTTCACTGCCAGGAATTACAGATATATTATGTTTCAAAACTATCATATGGCCATTTTTTTTATGCTCGAGAAAATAATTATTTTTGCTACCATACTTGATTTCCTATCTTAAATACCTAAATTTTCAGCAGTTTTTCTCATTTTCTTTATCCTGTCTTAGTAAAGGAACAAACTCTTGAAAACACAAACGCTCCAGAAGGTCTGCAGGATGAGACCTGGAGATCTACACAGTCCAAGCGTATGCAGCGACTACAGGTGGTCCTGCGGCCATCGGTGGTTCTGGTGTCCTGCTGGTTTTGATTTCCATGGCACCCTCCAGCACCCTGGTGAGCTCCAGTATTCACATCTCCTGACTCAGGGGTGCTTGCCTTGGGAAGCAACCGGAGGGCACAAACAAAAATCCAGCTCAGTTTTGGGTAGAACAGATGCTGTTTAGATGCAACTGAACGTGTGCACAATAAAGTGTTTTTGAGGGTTTTGCTCATCCCCGATTCAGACCAGGCAGCAACTGACAAAAGTCACCCAGCCTGGCTTCAGGCCGAGCTCACACAATTAGAAAAGTATTAGCTGAACTTAATAGGAAAATCAACATTAAGCAGATAGGAGCTGGTGTAGTTGTTAAAGACAATGTAGTGTTTTTCCCTGGCAGAAGCCCAGGCTAATGGAGGGCTTCCAGCATCCAGAGCAGCCGCCAAATGAAGGCTTAATTGGCTTCTGAAGCCACTCATATAATTACAAACACTTGTAATGAAGCATGAAAAATACAATAGCCCAGGACTCTGACACGGAGGGAAAAAAATATCTCATCTGTCTCTGAAAATAAATCAAAGCTCCTTTACCTTTTTCCTTACATTGAACCTTCTTCCCAGCTCCTGTCTGGCCTGCAGACTCTGCTCGGGTGCCAGTTTGCAGGGCAGTGCTAAGACCAAGGGGAAATCTGGCTCCTAACACAATGCAGAACTTCTGCCTGCCCCGACAGCTGGGGACACCTCTGCAGCCTCTCCCTGTCCACGCAGGTTGGACACTGGCAGACTCAATAACGGACTTGGAGTGCCCACTGCTGGTGTGCACAGCACAGCCCTGCCGGCAGCAAAACATCTGCTTCGGCAAACGCTGTATATTGTGATTCTGCTTTAATTCTAGCTAAATGACTCTCCGTGATTTCTGTTCAACAGCTGCTCCCTGCAACATGCGTCTCTTCTGATTCCTCAGGCACAGCAGCAGCTGTAGGACCTGGTCCGGCAGAGCCATGTACATTCTACCTCATACCAGAGACCTGCAGCCCCTGTAACGTGCGTCCCAGAGCAAAGTGGTTGGGAGTCCAAGGTTCAACTTCCTTGGTTGCTGTGCTGGACTGAGCCCAAGATCATTAGTAGTTGTGCTCTTTGTTGCTCTACAATTTTCTAGTTTGCTGGGGACAATTTGATGTCTTGTTTGTGTTGGAGGAGCCTCTTGAGTCCTTTGGTGAATTCAGAATCACAGAGAAACTGAGGCTGGAAAAGAGTCAGGACTGATCTGGTCCAACACTCCCGCAAAGCAAGGACACCTTTGATGTCTTGTGTCCTTTCTATGGATCAGGTAGCATCCTGTCCCACCAAAAGGAAATCTCATGAGTTTTTCCTTGCTTGTACTGAATTTAATATAATTTTATAGCTAATATGCTAAAATTTGATCAAATCATGCTTAGCTAGAGGAGGACCTAACACAAGCTTAAGTGCTTTCAAGTGATGACAAGCAGAAAGTGCATATAAAGAAGCCACTTGAAAAGAAGCACGTTCTGCAGGAGCCTCCGACTGCAGAGAGGCTCACCTGTGTGCAGCAGGCTTTCCCTCACATCTCATGGGCTCAGGACTGGGGTTTTACTTTGAAGCATCTGCTCTGGATCTGCCCCAAGGGCTTGCTGGGGTTCCCTGTTTTCAGCTCTGCTCAGATAACCATCACAGTCACTCTGGCTAAATGAATACAGCATAGCGAGTGCAGAGGCAAAGCAGCGACGAATTATTCTTCTGCAGCCAGAAAAGGACTCCAGCTCACAGTCCACCTGGTTTTTACAACTGAGATTACGCAGGTTCCTGCACGCACTCAGTAACTAATGACCCCAGGTGCAAACATCAAGGGAGCAGTTGTGTCTTTTGCCACGTCTGCACAGCCCTGCACGAAAGTACTAGAAACAAACATACACAAAGTGCACACCCTTGTCACAAACAGGAATTTCTTATTGACAGGGCTGTCACTGGAAGAGGATGACCAGGAAACTGCTGTATGATCACCCAGCTCTAGATACCAGAGATCCACCAGAAGCGAAAATGCACAGGCTGAGCAGGTAGAAAGAGCATCCTGGTCATTCTCACCAGGGACAGAAGGGTTCTCTGATACAGATAATCTTCAAACAAAGGCTTGATGGCCTGAGTTTGCAGAGTCACATACTGGCGTGAACCAGATCACAAAACTGGAGGTCCCTGAAGGGCCTGGCTCATGTTTGAGCTCTCCTATAGCTCACGAGGTAGATCCTCAGGGAACACGGACTCCAACCTCCAACACAAGCTCCAACCTGAGCCCAGGGCAACAGGCAACCCAGGGCCCGTGCACCCATGTGTTCAGCCGTCACACCTCTAAACCTTGGGCAACACCTAAACAGGACAGGATGTGATTGAATTACCTCCAGAAAAAAATACAGCGTGATAAGGAAAAGGAGACAAATAAAAGGAGTAGGATAAGCCGGGCCAGGGAGCCAAGTTTGTGTGCCCTTGGCCACAGCTGTCCCAACCCAGCCTGCTTATGAGCAGCAACAACTGGTGGAATGGGGCTCTCCATCACCTGCTCTCTGCAGGAAACCCAGTGCTGTTCGTGTCCCTTTTTGAAGCAGAAAAGCCACGTCAGAATTTTTCCAACAGAGGGAGCACTGGGACAGCTGTGGCCATTGCACTGTCAATCCATCAGCTGAGGTGCCTTGTTTTGGCTCTGAACACCATATGGCCATTCTCACCTTCCATCCTCTGGGGAAGACACATCAACGCTGCCAGGAGTGGATCATCAGGAAGCAAAGATTCTAAACTTAGAGACTATTCTGGAAAAAAAAAAAAAAAAAAGGCCTCAGAGCCTGTCTCTAAAGTCAGGATTTGAAAGGTGCTTGTGGATCAAGTAAAGCAGCCAGCAGACCTTCCCTAGGAATTACAAACAATGACTCATGATCACCGACAACTGGAGTGGAAATTGATTTGCAACAGATGAAATCAAACATTTGTATTAGACTGGGTGACCACAGCAATATAAAAATTATTATGAATTTTATGTTTATCAAATTGACAGTGTAACCTGCTAAATGATCACCTGTTTTTACTCAACACAGAGACTAAAATAACTTGCTTCCTGGTGTGCATACCGAAAGTGCAAATATCACATTTCCCCCGTTTTGAGGAAGCACTTTTGGCAAGCTTTGCAAAACTTATTTTTGTGGTTCTAGTTATTCTAACTGTGCCGGAGAAACGGAGACAAGAAAGACAGGAGCAGCAAATTGGACCTGATGGGAATCAGGTTTAGGTGCTGGTGTGAAAACCAGAGGTTGACAAGGTCAACATTTGCAAAAGTTAAGGCCTGTGTCAAATCAAAACTGTAGTAACAAATCACGTTGTGACCCATGACACCCAAAAAATAGCTGAACCTTCCTGGAAAATTTCTCAGTCCTCCTGAAGATTTCATGCTCATTCAAACTTGACTTGGCAGTATTATTATTAACTTATATCTAATTTTAGTGGTCAGCTTCTTCGGGTAATTACTGAAGAGGACAATCAAAGTAACAGGTAGCTTTAAAATGCTGTCTTCTTTCGACAGACTTTAAAGATAATTTATATATATATATTCATATATATTTATGTATTTAGCGAGGACTGAGAGACTAATTTTTCAATTTATTGGTGCCAGGTTTTTTGCTGCTCTGATGAGCGATCCACCGCACTACTTCTGCAAATCCTAGGACCATTTACGTTACCTAAATCAGGACATCAGAACAATGTACCTTCAGAAGTAACAGTGAATAAAACATAACGACATACAAGCTAAAGAAATTGTTATTGTAGAAATCTTAGCTGTGCTTTACATAGGCAGAATTAGGTGTATGTGTATCGGTACCACATTATCCTGAGGGAGCACACGATGCAATACCACAGCCAACAAGTGTGACTTTACAGTAGAGCCTAAGCTCTTAAGGTCCTGCCTCATTTCTTCCTAAATACCTAGGCGTGACCTTCAAAACTGCTTGGAGTGCTCTCCCAGCCCTGGGGTAGCCCTGTTCCCTCCAGAGCTGCCTTTCTAATGTGAAACGCTCCTAACAGCCTCCTCAGTTCTGCATTCGGCAGGTTTGACGACGGCTGCCCTGACAGCTCAACCCATGCTGCAGCATGCCCAAGGTGTTCCCCACTCATCTGACTGGAAAAGCAGAGTGAGGATGTGCCTGACACCCAGCACGAGGGCCTGGCTTAAACCACACCATAGCGCAGCTATAGCGGACGCAGTTCTGATGTGAAACGGGCCCTCTTGTGTGGCCAACAGTCTCTCCGTGCTCTTCTCCCACACCTTTCACAGGAGGACCAGGAAACGCTCAGCCCAGTACTTGTTGTCACTTGCACTGTTAGCATGGATTGATAAAATCTTTCTCTCAGAAAAAAAGCAGGTTCTTATGTGAGGATGCCCTCCGGGTTTCTGTACGACACACACAGTGCACAACTCCAGAGGGTATTTTGGGCAAGATTTAGGGAACACTCCAGCCTCCAACATTTCCTGTGAATACCACACTAAAAAAGCCCACGTTTTAAAGCGCGTGTGAGTGTCCTAGGTGAGCACTTCCGGAAGCTGGTCACTAAAATGCAATTTTCTAACGAGCAGTGACGTCATTGCTATACCCACGCCGAGAGCCAATTGTAAACACAGCGGTTCAACTGAGAAACCCGCTTCCTGTAGATTAATTGCAGCAGTGATGTACGCAATATGTAAATAGCACTAATCAGCGATGCCGGACATAGAACCCCAGGCAGGCAGGAAGTGACACAGCTGAGAACTTTGCAGACTCACGTTCTTATTGTGACCTTTTCAAAAGACGAAATAAATGTATTTAGTTTAGCACAGATGTAAACATTTTCCACACCAGAAGTTCTGCAGAAACTACAGAGGTTCCCAAGGCTGCACCAAGCTTGAGTTTTCATCACGGCTGCCTTACAAAGCTCTTCCAAGACCCACAGACCCTGCATGCAAAGCATTATGTTCCTGTTGTCAGCGATCCATATCTGAAGAAATGCAATTTTGTTTCCTTCCTTTTAAACAGCAGCAAGAAAAGGAGGTTTTATAATGTGGACTGTGTGTAGGCGTTATGTCTCTTCCACTAACTCCAAAATATCCCACATGCCGAGTTCCTCCACTAGTATGAATCTCCTAAGTGCACCACCGAAGAATTCCACTGATTTAGCAGACTGCAAGTTCTCACCAGAACTTACCTGTGTTGCAGTAATTGCACAGATCTGGACAAAACTGAATGTGGGAATGTGATGAGGTCACGTCTCCTCCCCAAGGCTCAGGGTCTTACCTGAATAATCAAAATGAGGCATTAGCATTAAAAAAGGAGGTCTATTTCATTCTTAATCAATTAACTAATGCATAATTTTAATCTTTTCCAGCCCTCGTTCAGCTAACACTTAAGAAGTTCCTTTAGTAGATGTGTTGTTCCTATGACATCTCCAACACAAATTCTACTTAAGAAAGATAAACTTGATTGACATCAAGCTTGATGTGAAGAGGTAATTTGTGCTGAGCAGCCTGCATTGGCCTGTCCTGGCTAGGACATTGTACATGAAAATAAAGCCACAAATATAAAATCTAAAGGAGGAGCCTTAAGTGGAAAAACTTGGAATTAGAAGGAGGGGCTCATCATTTCTGAAAAACGGTGCAAAAATTAAAATCTGCACTTACAAAATACCTGATTAACCACAGCTTCATCTGGCTCTTGCAGGAGACTTGGAGAACACTGAGTTTCAAGTTAGCATTCTGTAGGTGGAACTGATGTTGTGTCCAGCTTATGGCACCTGAGGCCATAGAGGGCATTTTGAGGTCAGTTAATTGTTCCTTTAAGAGCTTAAGGCAACGTTGTGTATTATTTTATACAAAATTATTCCCATTAGAGTTCATTTTATGGAAACTATATACACTTCTCACAGGTGTTTGGGGGAAAATGATGGCACTGTCCTAATTCCAGTAAAATCTCAAGTTCCACAAGCAGAAACTCAGAAGTCGCTCTCTGCCGACGGCCGCGTAAACCAACCACCATTTTGCAAAGTTGCAATCTCACTTCCCCAAATGACGACTGCAAAACCAGAACTCGACTGCGAGTCCCGGGTACGCACAGCTGTGGGGCGCGGAAGGTGGAGAACGCCCCTGTCCCAGCGCCACACGGGACCCAGCCCCACGCAGCATGTGAGAGCCCCCCAGTGCATCCCCAACACCGGCGCCTGCCTGGAACCAAAATACGCGCTTTTTTCTGAAACCGGGAAGCTTTTTTAGAGGAAGATGGAGAACCCACTTCTCTTATTCCCCCAACTAAACATTTCTGCTTCAAAGGATAAATCCTATTACAAAATCATGAAACCAGCAATTAAAGAAGAGGCACATAAATCAGGCAAGTCTGGGTAAGTTTTAAGGTCATGCTGACACTCTGAGTGTGCTGTTTACATAGAGAAATCTTCTAACATAGTTTGTGGGTATGAATTTAGAGGACGTATAATTTTAGTTTTGACTGATACATATGAAATCTCTTGAACTACAAGCCTGGGAATTGTACACATAAAATATTAATTCATCACAGAAATATTTTTAAAGAACAAAACCCCAAATCAAATAATAGACTAAGAAAAATAGGAAAGGGAGGTTTCAAGAAGTTCTGGGAAATGCTTCTTTAAAGCCTGAATATGATCTGGGAAAGTTTCTTTTTAAAAATTTCAAACGACAGGAAGCAATAGTTCCTTTTCTTTGTGGAACATTAAAAGTAGAAGAAGCTGAGGCAACTGTTTATGTTCTCCAATATGAAATGTCACCCCTTTATATTTAAAATAAGTGAAAAAGATACTGAAAATGAAAAGATTTCTTTTTCTCTTTGCCTGTGCTTCCTATGTAAATTTGTGCTAAGCTATAAAGAAAATAATCATTAAAATGACTAATATATGTAGGAGCAGTGGCATCAGCATTACTGTAAGTGAACATAGGGGGATCTATGATGCAGAAGCAGAGATATTAGTCAAAGGAAGTGTTTGAAGAAACCCAAACCCACGACAAGGTTGCTTTTAAAGCTGCCCTAATTCTGTTGCAGAGCTAAGCAGAAGAGAAACAGGCTGAGCCTTCTCCTGCAGAAACCTGAATTCCATGAAGGTGATCACCCTGGTAAACCTGGAAACTCGACAAAAGCAGCAAGGTAAGCATTGTAAAACCGTTATAAAAGACGCAGTCATGGGGATTCCTTTCAGGAAGTGCCTGTGTGACTCAGAACATTTCCTGCGTTTGTGTGTGTGCATTCAGATGTGGCAGCGAATAATGCTTTCGAGATCTACTTAATTTAAAAGCTAGCAATCAAACCCAAGGATACAAACATTACAGAATTGTCTGATATGCATCAAGGTAACTCGCCACTAGTGTTTTCACAAAACGAAGCGTCGAGTATTCCCCATACACTTGCAGACACATTTAAACCTTCACTCACGCCAACAGCATTTTTATGAGTTCACTGATGATATTGAGCAAGCATCAAATCAGAAATGTAGCTGACAAATTACTGCTTCTGGGGAAATCACACAGCTCCTTGGAAAACAGGTTTTCCAAATAATTCAGTGATGTACAGATGCCAGATGCAAGTCAAGTACCAACGAAAAGTCATACATATAGTCATGTATAATATATTGTATAATATAATACAGTCATACCCCGTAAGACTATCACCTAAACCATATTGCTACAACATCATATTCAGGCTATAGAATTTCCTGTATTTCATTAAAAATAGGCTGTGGTAATGCAGCCTCAGACCGAGCGCACTGAAAACCACATCTCTGCAAGAGTATTTTTTAAGTTTAAGTAAGTGACTGTCGTGGTTCCCTTACGAGTTTTACCATACTGATCTATCCCAAGTCCCTTAAAGATTAGTAGCACAGCCTTTCGTTTGTTTGTTTTTAAACGGGAAAAATGTACAAGTCTGCAAGAAAAAGGAAAAAAAAAATTAAACCAAATGTTTCTGAAGTCCCTACGAGAATGAGCTCCTTTAGTAACGTGATCTAATCAAAGGCTTTGTGAAACAGTCCTGAGCATTAACGGTAACAGACAACACATGTTACAACAGCTTCATGAATACACAATATGTACAATTCTTCAAAACCACTTTCTGTTTAAGCAGTGTGTCTCCTGAAGCAGCAGTGAAATGGGGAGAATCTTTTGACAAACTGCTTTCTGAGAAAGGTTAGTAGCTTTTTTCCTTTCCATGCAAACTGTTAGGGTGGAAAATTGATGGAAAATTATGGAAATGATGGAAAATTATAAAATCCAGTTGTGCTCTTAAATAGACTTGGCAGTTACCTAAACTAAGTATGATGGGTCATTTATAGCAGCACGTGTTCTGCTCTCCTCATGTACTTGGGCTACAGCATGCTGTCAACTACCAAAAATAGTCGAAAATGGCTTTTAAGTTTCATATTTTCTTGAACAAAGAAATAGACAGCAAGAAGTTCCTTCAATAAACAGCAGAATTTCCTCTGAATATTGCTCAAATATTCCTGACTGCAAGACCAAACCTTATAAATGAAAATGTTCTATGTACTTAAGAACAGACTTTGTCTCTGCTGATACAGCTTGTCTCTAAAAGAGCGATAAGATCAAAGCTGTCCTTCACTTGAAAGGGCCTGTTGCTTCCATAATTATGGAATGCACATAGGTCCCTCCTTCCACGGTGGAGGGACACACGTATGATCCAGCTACAGTGCTGGACACTCTGTGCTTTTCGAATCTGTTCCCTGAACAGCTGACATCAATACGATTGCATTACTTCCACACAGATTACGCATGCTTGGGAAAGAAAATACCTTCAGCATAATAACAATAGGATAAAGCAAATTGTAACAATGCTAAAAGCCACTCATTTTAAATTGCTACTGGAGAACAGTACGAGCAAAGATTCAAATAGTGGTTTGGTCAACCTAAATTGATTTCAGCCTCGATAAAGTCCGTCACTTCCAGATAAGTCCACGTGTTTTGATTGCTTCTGTTTCTAAATTCGTAAGATCTTGATAGTGGATTTTTACAAATGCTGAGAATTCTGTAATGGGAGTTACAGCATTCAGGATCCTAATGACAGAACTGCACTTATTTTAAAACCTTTTCATATTTCAAAATATTTACCTATAATGTGATGTAATTCAAAGGCAGCAGAACCTGTTTTGTTGCCTTGCAGAGTGTGTAAGAGTAACTGCCTGATAAGGATATACATTTTAATGCAATTCAACATTCCCTTCTGTAGCTGGATTGGATGCTTTTACGAAGTTTCTGAAAACTGAGTTCAGTGAGGAGAACATCGAGTTCTGGATAGCTTGCGAGGATTACAAGAAAAGCAAAACTGCACACGAACTTTTGCCAAAAGCTAAGACCATTTATGAAACATTCATACAGAAGGATGCTCCAAAAGAGGTACAGTAAAAATGTTGCTCACTGTACACAGTATTTGACACAACTACGGCTGATGAAATCTGCTTTTAAGAAGTGCATGCCCAGAAGCAGGGGCAACAGTTAATCACACAGTCACTGACATAAGAAGGCTGCATCTTAAACATCAAAGTTCTGGAAGGAAATTTGGAAGCAACTGCATAGATTATTCTCACTGTCCTCCACACTACTTCCAATACTGTACCCTCTTCTAAGTGTAGAACATGAGCTTAAATATTGTATCATAGGAATCAGAGATTCCTAATGGACTATAAAGCCATCATAGATACATAAACATACCGGGTATATTTAAGGAAAAATGGTGATATTAAATGTTAAAGCTGCCATGAGATATATCAGCTAGCATTTATGAAAACGTAACGTCTGTCTTTATTTAAACAGAACAAAAGGCTTATTTTCCCCTTCTCTTAAACCAGTAAATATCTATGAAATTATTACATAACTCAGATACAGAGGCCTTTGTTTTAAATTAGCTAGAAGACTGAAAGAGACTGGAAGAAACTATTAAACTTATCCTTTAAAATAATAATTTTGTTTTAAGCATGGACTTTTCTTGATTGACCCACTTCCTCCTTGCTATAATTGCATATTTTTGTGTATGTTACTGCCAACATATACACAAAAATATGTTGATATATCAATCCTCACCTACACTAAGGCCTTTTAATATTACTATAATAGTGCAAGCAAAAGGAATATTTTTCCTGCTCTAGGGAGGAGATGAACAGGTCGGGAGATGGAACTCTACGTTTTCTCACCCTCCTGCTACCAAAACTCTACACAGAAACCAGAAATGTTTAGTCACTAACTTATTGTAATGAGACAAAGTTCTACCTGAATCCTAAATGAGAACAGAGGGAGCTCAGTATTAGTCTGGTGTTGCAAAGCCTGACAGCTGCAACTATTCCAAGATCAGTATCAGAAAGTTACTTTTAGTCAAATGTCAGACTTTATCTTCTATTTTACCACTTTTCCATTGTACCAGTGACACATTGTGAAGACTTTCTGACAGGCGTTACTGGACATGAACATACAAACTAATTCTGTGGTACTAATACCCCATCGTATCGGAGATGCAAGGTCCTCTGACCAGAAAAGGCTTTCAGCAAAGCACAGTATTATTGCTATGGATAATAACACAGGGAATCCATGAATGTATGTTAAAGAATACACTTTTCCCTATTCTCCAGGTGAATTTGGACTTTCAAACCAAAGAAGTCACAAGTCAGAATATTGAACAACCCGTCATCACCACCTTTGATGCTGCACAAAACACAGTCTACAGGCTGATGGAACAAGACAGCTACCCACGCTTCCTAAGATCTGATCTTTATTTAAATTTGGTTAAGGGGAGAAACCCCAGTCGTCCGACCCTCAGGAGACGATCACGGTCTTTTACTGTCAACGATTTCCAGGGTGTGCGACCAGACTTCACCGTTTGGTGACAGGCAGACTCAGCCCTCATAATTCTAGCTACTGCAGCAACTCGTATGTGTTTTAAAATCCAAGTCCTTAGCGGGTGTAAATGAGTGGAAAGCAAAGTTACATGCACTTATACCAGGTCAGAGTTCTGTAGCCGGTGATTAATTTCATTTATTATAGAGAAGCAGGCAACGTATTGACAAGACATCTCATGTAAAGTTCTCATACGGTATATATATATATATATTTTAAACTCTAGAAAGAGCTGTAATCATATCTGGAGGAAAAAAAAAAAAATCAGAGTTTCCTGCATAAAAATGTTGTACAAATTTCCACTTGATATTATCCACCATGTATCCTGAGCCTGTATTATTTAGCACAGAGTTTCATCACAGTTAGAATTTATATACCTGGCCTTTGCACATATTTATGTTTCTGCAATATTTCCTACACTAAGCACAGATTATCTGTGGTATTTTCTTATACTGCAAAACACATGGGAACATTACTAGGTATAATGTAAAGTTACACAGACTTTAACTACAGCCACTGCATAATTCAAATTTAGCTTTTACATATCTTAAGAAGAACATAAGAATACCTATTTATTTTTTTGCGGTACATTTTGTACTCATTATATGTGTCTGTTCTCTGTATTTAACTTATGCTGAATAGGTTAGCTTTGCCATCAAATACTTGCATTCTAATTTTTTGCAAATGAGCAGCAGCAAAGGGACAAGAATGTTATTCTAACACGATCTGTGTCATTAAATATCAGGTCATGTATGTATATATAGATACCTATAAATATTTTCACTTCTATTTCTAAGTATTCATGGCATACCAACTTTGTTACTAAACTGTGTTCTAGATTTTTCTCTGTCTTTTATTTTGCAAAAAAAGAATCTGAAAATTAACAGCTCTTGGACTCAGGTAGAGTAACCTTCAGTTCTACCAGTCATTAATATACTCTCTACCGTTACAGAGGAGGAAGGAGAAATCTCTCCTTTTATTTCTTTATTGTTGAAGTCACACCTATCCTTTTCACAGCCAGCACATGCAGTTACCCTGGCCTTTTCTTTCAGAATTGATGTAGACATATCTTGAAGCATGAGGCAGTTCTTAAAATCCTAAACATTTGTTCAGTTTAGCAAGTGACTGCAGGATTTACTTGTAACTATGACTTGTATATTCAGTTGCTTTGCACATAATTTAAGTTTTCGCCCTTTTCTAGTAGTAAGTGGTCAAAGTGAAGAGTTGCAGTTCCCAAGGATGGGACTTTATGCTCATTACTGGTCCAACGTAAATCTGAGGGTTTCTGTGTGTGCTTTACTAACTTTCAATAAATCTGAGGTGATCTACTTAAAAAGTTGCCAGGGTTCACTTTGTCACTAGCACATCGATGAGTGAAGCACGAAGGCTTCACTCCACATAAAACTCAACTTTAGCCGAGTCCTCGCCAGGTCAGTCACAAGTGTCACCGCAAAGGAACCGCAGAGACCAGAACCCACCAGGGACCGCTGCTGAGCCCACGGCCTGGGAACCATCCCCAGCCTCCCCCGGGGCACAGGAAACACACCGGTCATTGTGAGCCTGGGGTGACCCTCACTAGTTTACCCCGTTTCCTCCCCCTAGACCCAAAACTCTGGGCACGTGCTGTTTCTCAGTGTAGAAGTGGTCAGAACCTGGGCACAGTGACTTGGGAATAAATCAAATGGTTTTAGTAAGGTTGATACTGCATTTCAGTCATCTTTATCCATATCAAACACAGCTTTGGAGCTTGTCAGCTTCCTTTTTTAAAAAACTGTTTACACTTATGTTGTCATTGTCACAGATGGCATATGAATGCAGTGAAAGGCAACTTTCTAACCAAATTTCATGGCTTAAGTCAGTATATTTTTCTGGACAGGTTATTTACCCTTGTTCTCTGACTGTCACTCCATTAAACATGAATGATTTCTGCCAGAAGCAATCCTGTTTCTGATTAAGGAATGTCTAATATCACCAACGATGTCTGGATGCCAGAGTTCTCAGATATTTAAAATATGCATGTTCCTATGTTTTGTATCACCAGCTTTGTTAGAGAAAGACAACAGACTTGAGAACTTGAGCACATACAGCGGGTCTGTTGCAACACAGGCGCAAGACCTACACATCTGCAGCTAGACTCTCCCCGGTGTGATTATTTTCCTTCATACCAGCTGAGAACCTGAACTTTCACTCTTGTCATGGATGAAATAAATGAAAAAATGTGTATACTTAATACTGTTCCAAAATCCAAACAAATGACAAATATAGTACCTTGGGTAAGACTTTTTTTTCTTTGCAAAAAAAAAGCTATTAATCAAAAGTGTCTGCAATGATAAATACAAGTCAGCAGGCGCCCTTTGTTTCATTTCACAAACACATGGAAAATTTTGCTTATCTCCAGGGAGGCCCTCCTCAAACCAGCCCGTAATGCTGACAGCGCCGGCCCCTCTGAGGAGCTCCGTAATGAAAACAAACAAATAAGATACTCCTTATAGCTATTTATGCACGCGTGTTTTCCAAAGATAATTATGAACCGTAGCTGAATTTACAGCAGACGAATGCCATGGGAACTACTGTAAGAAGAAAGTCAAGATAAATTCAGAGAAAGGAAGGCAAAGGGTAGAAAGATAAATGAAAATGACATAATTATCTGGCAAAAGTTTTTTTTCTAGAAGAGACTCCTTCCAGTGAGAGAAAATGAGTGCTCTGCTTCAGTTTTGGAAGATGAACTAAGCATCAATTTAGTACAAGTCTGTGATGCTGTTCCAGGTTTGAGTTAGACAGGATTTATCAGACTAAGGGTAGCCCTGCAAAGCCGTATCTATAGTATAAACCTTAGAGGAGAGCCGGAGAACATAGTCAGGCTTTTCTAGTTTTGGCTGAATAAATGTATCAATGCCATAAATCCTGTAGTTTAGCCGACCTAGTGCAAATAATACATGTACAAACACTATTGGGCAAGTATTTTTATTGAGAATTATTTTATGTAGCAGCTTTTTAGATTTGTATGTGCCATTCCGCACTCAATAAGAGCCCTCAAAATACTCCTCTTACCAACACAGTAATTTACTCTACATAAACCTCACTTTTTCCCTAGATACATGATATCTCCAGATGC
Source organism: Pampusana beccarii (assembly GCA_013399365.1). NCBI lineage: Eukaryota > Metazoa > Chordata > Aves > Columbiformes > Columbidae > Pampusana > Pampusana beccarii. The sequence continues at coordinate 348,045 of VWYH01004267.1, read as the reverse complement.
AAAGTGTAAGGGAGATAATCTGCTGACTCACATAGCACAAAGCTTCATCTGCTGTTTCAGTACTTAGGTCTAATTAGGTGCTTTAAATTAGCTGAATTTTTACCTGCTATTAATATTTAACTTAAGGGAGATGAAAATACACTTATACACGTATCTTCTTCAGCTTTTGGGATTTGCTACCATTCAAAAGAGAACCTTTTTTTAATTGAACTGACAAGAAACAAGGAGTGAAATCTAAGATAAAGAATCTCAAAGAAAAATATCGATTTCTCTCTTCCACTGATGTAGGTGATCAGTACTATGGCTCTTACATGGCCTTTACATGCTACAACTTATAAATGACTCACAAAAGGCAGATCATTTTTCTCTCCTTTTTGTCCCTAGCTGCTCAGCCTGCCCTAGTTAACTACTGCTTTGAATGCAGTTCCCTCTCCTTTCCACACACACTGTCAAAAGACCTCAACTGGAAAAAAAAATTGTATAAGTGATTCATATGCTCGTAAACTTACGCCTTGCTCAGATGCCTGTCCTAGATCCTGCTCTGTTTTTTGCATTTTAGTCAAATGCCTCAATCAAATGCCCTTTAAGCTCCTGTGGGGCTCTGTGCCAGAGATAAAAATATATTTCCTCTATACACAATCCAGCTTGCTTCTATTTCCACTTTTTTTCTTGCTAATGTCTTCTTGTCATCTCCATTTTTGTAGTCTTAAAAAGTTCCCTCTGGTTTTATACCAAAGCTTTTCTCTCTTTGCCTAAATGGCATCTGTTTGTGTAAACTCCTTGTAAGTCTCCTTACAAGAGATAATCCAGACACCAAATTTATGATCTAGCCTCTATCTTTGCCTTCTCTATGAAACCAAATTAAAATTAACTAGTATGAAATATAATCCCATGGAAGTCAATTTAGAGTTTTCAAACAGGACAGAAGATTAAGCTAAAGCCTAATAAGGATAAGCCTGAACTGTTGTTTCTTCACCATGCAGTTTACTTGTTCTTTAGAAACTCCCGTTTCTTCACAACTTTGCAGTTTTACATTTTCTGCAGTTAATGCTGCTCCAGCTTTTCCTTGAGGAAGAGAAGGCTTCTAAGGATTAAATCCCCATGTTGGGGACTGGGAAGGGGCTCTCCTACCTCATACACAAGCTTTGCCCACGTTACCTGGTGTGGGCACACTGGAGAAGTCAGAAGTACGCTTCCAATAGTCCTTTACAAAAAGAGGCACCCAAGAACATATGGGTTTTCCCTTTCGTTCAGTACCTGGCACTGCTTGGCTTGGGAGGGACCACCTGCAAGGCACCACTCAGGAAACGACTGATGGGAAGAGCTATGGTTCAAGAGCTTTCTGGGTTGGAACACCTGCCTTTCATATGTTCTTACTGTGGTGCAATTTATACCTATCTCCAGGGACAAGACCACAGTATGGTCCTATGTGTCTGCATTATATATGCTTCTTATACAAATAGGAAGTTTCGTGAAGTCTGATGCTGTGTAAACAAGAGAGTATTCATCCAGGACACGAGCTGTGCCAAACGCGCTACTAGTTATCGCTAAACGAGAATCTTCAAGGTTGCATATTTTCTTGAGAATTGTTTCCAATTCTCTTCTAATGTAGGTTTGTGTTTTTATGGTACTTGGAAATCCCGTATACAGGAAGCCCAGAATGCTGTAAAACATTTTGACAAATTGTTCTCGAAATCAAAACATTTTACCTGAAGGGCATACTTTGCTTGGGTGGAAAATAACGGCTCATTTTCTTATGCAAAACAGCTCTGTGGCATACTGAAGACACACAGAGCTATTTATATGGAAAAAAAATATTTTTGCGAGTTGACCATGCTGTGTAGTGCTATTGGAAGGTAGGCATTTACATAGGGCTGTGATTAAAATGTATTTGCATCCCATATGACAGGCGTTTCCACGTTTCTAGGATGCCAGCAGATTATCTTGGCTTCTCCCAACATAAGAAATTCAGGCGAGTCTCATTTGCTTGAATTGCTTGGACCAGCAGAACATTAACTTTTTTTCTGCTGAGGTCACACTATAGAAAACAATACTATTCAAGCAAACCCAGGTATGGGATGGATTTCACAGAGGCCAAATGCTGAAGGGCAATAACATATTGAACCCGATCGAGGGGAAACACCAGCACAGCAGAACAACTATTGGAGAGTGTGACCTTTTCTCAACATTGCACTCGGGTGAGTAGAAGGTAACACTTTTAGGAACATATATGAATGAAAGTTATTTCTTGGGTTAATACATAAAGACTTGGTTTATACTATCTATTGAGATTAGTATCTAGTTGAGATGTGGGTCAGAGAAACAAAAACCAGCATGCCTTATTCCCCTAAACAGCCAATAGCTTTTCAAAAAGAAAGATACCTCTGAGAAACTAATGCCTAAAGGTAGCTAAACAATAAAAGATGAGTATCAGTAAAAAGTCAAGCAGCAAGCCTAAAATTCAGGAGATTTAAATATTTAATACATCAGTAGTCCTTAGCAATTAATATTGGCAAAGAAGGAAACATTCAGTCAATAGATCCACACTCCCTTTCCTGCAGTTCTAGCTCTCCTGTGGCCCACCAAATGCAGGGGACTCAGAACAAAAGCCCATAGCACAGTCAGCACAGTTACAGATATGTTAATCCAGAGGCTTCACAGATGAAGTTTTAAAAATACACTGAAATGAGCTGAGCCGATAACGGCCTGAGCCACCGCAAAAGCCCGGTCTGGGTTATTAGTGAACTGAAACTGCGGACAGCAGTGTCAGCTGGATCCAGACTTCCAAAAAGTTTATATATAATTCAATGTGCAATTTCCAGCCCATCTCTAGTACATGTTAATATTTCCTTTTGTTTGCTTGATACTGTCTATTAAGAATAGCTAATAGATTTGCACAAGCAGCTGATGCTTTTGTTTAAATACTACGATCACCGTTTCTCCTTATGAATTTTCAGTAAAATATCGGAGTTTCTTTCCAGAAGTTATTACGTTCCAAGCAGAGGAAGCATATGACAATACTACCAGCTACATTTTATAGGAAGACGTGACTGCATAAACTTGATTAGAGTACTTGTGATATTAGCACTGGGATAATAATAACAATCCTATTATAAAGCTAAATTTAGTTCTCATTTGTGTTTTCAATACAGACTGACCATATTTGCAGTCCAGTTCCCCTTATGTATGTGTGCATGTATACATATAAATACACAAAATTTTTAAATTTTTGTTTAAACATAATTTTGTGCAGTCTGGATACAAGCAAACTGACAGCTACAAAAAAAGTCCCTTGCTTGTTAAAGATGACAATGCCACAATCTACAGTTACCTAATATGGTCACACTATCATCTAATTTTGTGATAAATTTACAATTGGAAAATACCATTACTGGTGATGCTGGCAAAAAACTGGAATACAGCTCTCAAACTAACCCGTATATTTCAGAGCGGGGTTTTGACAGCCAAGCTCTCAGAGTCTGCTAAAGAATATAATTTTTTTTTTTTTTTACAGAAGTCCAGGGTGTTTCTTTTCTAAATTAAAAACCAACCAACCAAAACAAAACAAACCCCAACCAACCAACCAACCACACAAACACAAAACCCTGTAATATTTTACACAGAACTCCTTGGTTCATTTATCATAATCCAGAGCCTTCTAGCTCCTCAAACAGCTATTTTTTAAGTCAGTATATACAGCGGCAGAAAGTCAATAGTCAGCATAACGATCTTTCCATAGGTGAGATTTCAGCAACCTATTGATCGGACAGACAAAAACGCAGCAAACTGCACAGGAAAGGTGCGTTTGAAACGCTCTCGTGATGGACGGCGCCCGCCAGCCCCGTCACCCCGCAGGCAGAGCAGCCCTGCGGGCGCTGTGCCCCAGCACAGCCTTCTCCAGCCTCTTTTCCCCTCACCCCAATTCCCCAACCCCCGGTGTTGTCACCAGCATCCCCAGCTCGTGATGCTGCGCTGAGCCACAGAAACCTGCGCCAGGTTCAGCCAGGACGAGCTAACGCCCTCCCCAGCGCACCAGGGAGAAAGGCGTTACACCCCTGAGTTTCAACAAAAACAACACAAGATAAAAATCTACTTAATTATTGCTTACCTCTCCAGGTATTCCAGAGTTTACATGTGTCTCTGTCTCCTTTTAAAAAATCTGTATCCAAAATGGGGAGGAAAGAAAGAAAAAAAAAAAAAAAAATCAATTACTCTGCTCTGGCCTTGCACTTTAAACTGTTTTATTTTGAGATCTTTCACAAATGCAAAATGCTACAAAAACATTCTTCCTTCCATCTACCCTTTTATGTTTAAAAAAATAACATGCATTAATTTTACTAAAATTTAACATAAGATAAAATCTTGTACTGAGTCAGTTCTGGGTACATAATAGAGTATCAGCTCAACAAAATCCTTCATCTTTTACTACCTGTCTATAGAGTTTACAGGAAGAACTGATTAACATTTGAAATTTCTAGCTCAAAAATTCTGGACAAGGACATTCGTAAGATTTGATTTTTTTTTTCCAAAATTTTCTGTTAAAAAAAACCCTATTTCAATAAAATTTCTGTAACAAACCACTAAACTGAGGTTTGTTGAAGAATCATGCTCCTTATTCTCGAGAAGAAATTCAGTACACACTCTAGGACATCAATATCCCTCCTATGCTTCTGTTACAGTTCAATGAATTGCAAGCGCTGCTGCTGTCTCCTGGGTGAATAATCAAGTTGCCCATGTCAGATAATGCTGTACTTTATGAGTCTGTGTGGTTCTCTATGTTTTGCCACACTTTTTGTTGCCTTTGTTGTTTGGTGTATGGGGTGGCATGAATTACTCACCCGCTCCTCAAGGAGACACCTCAGCACTAGAGCAGCTACCACGGGGCGCACGGGCCAGGGGTCACCATGTTATTTTCAAGGACAGATGTTGTTTCCACAGGTCAGATGCTGGGGAAACAATGGCCTGGTCCATGTCTGTGGATACAGTTCTAGCTAATAAAGGTAAGAATGACACAAACCCTATGTTTTTACAAAGCACATGTCGACCCAGCTCACAAACAGCGCTGCCGGGTTTTCGCGCCGCTTTGCGGTCCCGCTCGCACATGGCACGGGAGCTGCTGTGCCCCCACAACCGCAGAGCTTTTCTTAGGTGCTCCTGTTACAAAGAAATATATATGATGTGATTATTTCTAAACCACCCACAGTCACTCCTCCAAGGGATCCCAATCCTACTGACGTTAAGCCCCAAACCACATGGAACTGTTAAAAATTCCCTTGCACCATTTTCCTGCTGGAACTCTGTGGCCTGGACCCTGCAGGGTCTCCGTGCTGTTTCTGCACAGTATTAATCTGACTGACACAACAAACTTGGCTGCTGTCAGTTGTCTTTTCTAACAGCTTGTGACATGGATTAATTTTAAAATAAATTCTTCCAAACAAGCCTTTCTTTGCTTTTTTTTCCTCTTAAAAGTGAACAAAAGTTGAACAAAGTAGTAACAAAGAGTCCTTCTCTCCACTTAAGTCTTAATAATTACACTGTGTATTCTGCATCTACACATATACACACACACAGTCTGCACTGGTTTTTCAGTTTTCCTCCAGCCACCATCTCACGCATTTTTCCCCAGATGGCGTGGCAGCTTTTCGGACATTTTTGAAGTCAGAGTTCAGTGAGGAGAACGTGGAGTTCTGGCTGGCCTGCGAGGACTTCAAGAAAACCAAGTCCTCCGCCAAGATCGCCTCAAAAGCCCAAAAGATTTATTCTGACTTTATACAAGCTGATGCTCCAAAGGAGGTAAACAGGTTTTTTTGTGTGTACTTCGGGTACTCACTGAGAATGGGAATCAGTGGGAAAATTCAGATCCAAATTTCCTGAAATGACAAAAAATGCAATTCAATGTGTCTGTGCTTCCATTTTCATGTCAATTATTTACCAGGTGGAAAACACTGTGTGGAACTCTGTGAGGGAAACAGAGACATCTTATGGATAAATACTTTAAATACATTCTTCATACAGGTCACGGGGTTTATCTCACCTTCTGGAATTTCTAAGAAAATAGATCTACAATATCATTTGTTTTCCCTAACCATTTTTATAATGCAATAAGCACCATTTCCTCCATATTTTAGGTAACAGTATATTGGAATGTTAATAGTTGTATCTGTTCTTTTGTCCAAGTATTTTTGTCATTAATATCAAAATGCAAAATTGCAAAAATTTCCATCACAGCATTCAAATTTAGAAATATTTTTAAAATGCTTACTGTGAAGAAACAAATTGCTAATTAATTACTTTTACGCTGATGGTTTTGCCTTTAATAGTGAGAGTACTTTGAATGTCCCCATGTCTTACATATGACTGAAGTCCATTTTATTAAAACAAAAAAATCCTTACAAAATAGATAGGGCCAAAACCTAAAACAATGCCAAGCATCTTCATCTCCAATTTACTCTTTGGTAATTGGTACTTCATTGGATTTGCTTTGGCAAAAAGATGAAATAATCAGAAGCAAGTTTTTCCCTTTTTTTTTTCTCCAGTGTTCCAATCTTTTAAAGAGCCAAAAAAGATTAGAATTCAGTATGCTAGAAAATGATGGGATAACTTTCATTCTTATTTGCATCAGCCGGGGTATTTGGAAAGAAATTCAAATGCTGATTGTGTCCTGTACACAAGCAGACCTCAGCTTTCCAAGCAAACGGACACTAATTTTATGCCTCCTTTCTTCTTACAGATTAACATTGACTTCCACACCAAAAACCACATCGCTCAGAATATGGCGGAGCCCACCCTCAGCTGCTTTGATGATGCTCAAAGGTTAATCTATAGTCTGATGGCAAAGGACTCTTTTCCCAGGTTTTTAAGGTCAGAAGAGTACAAGGAACTAATAAAGAAGCAACAGAACGGAAAACAGAAGAGATGGCTCCCATTTTTGTAAGAAAACAAACGTCAAAGACCTGAGGGATTATTAATTTGTGAATGTCTCCTATTGCAAAACTCAGTACAAATAATATTAAAGTGATTGCACAAACCAGATCTAAGAATTACCTTTGCCAGCTTGTTTTTATGTACAATATGCACTTGATACTTTCTAATAAAGTTGGTAGATAAATATTTAAAACCAGGATGGAACATACTAAGATATTTGATCTACCTTTTTAGCAAAGTAGTTGGACATTGATAATTTTTCCAGTGCATGCTTTATTTGTCAAACTGTTTTCACATTTTTAAGCAGAATGTTGTGGTTTTCTGGTTTGCTGTTGGTTTTTCTTTAGATGTATCGCCTCGAAACCAAATTTCTTTCAGGGAACTTGAATACATTTACTCATTAATTCATCATCTTATTTGTAATAAAAATTAAAATTCTCTTTTAAGCATGTTTTATACCAATTCAAAACAGGAGAAGCAGAAATACAGTAGAAAACATACTATGATAATATTTAATAAATAGGCAGCTGCTTTCTAACAAATGTTCCTGGCATTCAGAGCAAAGTAATTTTTCATAATACAGCTCTCTTCAATATAACTCCATTCAATTTTCTTTGTGTTTATTTCATTTAACTTTTTATTGAAAAGTATCATTTACTAATTGTGTAGGCATTTTGGAAAAAAAAACGAGTAAATCTTCCTTTATACATTTTCAATTAATAATTCATTTTCCTTGCTTTTCCAAATGTACCAGTGGTACTGTCCCCATGTGCTCATGAAGAAGTAATGTTAATAATTATTAACATTTTTCAGTTAAATACAGGTAAGCAGAAAACTAGGCACCAGAGAAACAGTTTTAGGCAAGCAAGCATGTAAATCAGGTTTCAGTCACGGTGTTATTTTTCAAACGAGCAAGATACGACAGGACTCCAGCGCAATCTTAGGTGTCTCCAAATGCACACGCTAATTCATTGCTATTAGAGGATTTACTGCATGTATTTAGGCAAAGGAGGGAACCGTGGCATAGTGCTGAAGAAAAAATATTTTAAACCACATGGGGCAGGAGGAATCTTTACCATGGAAGAGAAAAAATAACAGAAAGCCCAAATACCCTGCCTTTGATTATGTACTTAGGTTAATGTCCTGCCACAGCTCATCTGTAGGTACGTAGGGTGTAAAATATCCATTCTTTGATACTCGTCATCTATTCTATCACCTAGTTTTTCTTCTGGACATCTGCATTTCTTTTTCTTTTCTCTCTTGCCCAGTACGAATGGTTAACAGAGAAATGAACACACTGGCAGAGGTTCAGCCACAAGGAGGATGTGGGTTTGTTTTGCAGCCCCACAGCTGCACTCATTTTGCAATGATATTTCAGTGGAAAATTGCAACTTCCTCCTGCGGCACAGCCGCGGGTCCTCTCTGCACCAGGGGATCTCTGCTGGTTAAAGTCACAGTACACTAAGCAATCACGACTGCTGGAATTTTATCACTCAAAAACGTAGCAAGTAATTTTCCTTTCTTACAAATCCAATTCTCATTTTCAGAAGAGAAAATTCCCACATGTATGAAGAAGTGGGATCATGTCACCTTTCTTAGTAGGGCAAGTAGAAAACCAAGAAGTTCTGCTCTACCAATTGTTTGGGACCTAAGGATAAAAAAGTAGCTTGAAAACAGATGTGTGATTGTGAAATCTCTCAGCGCTCTGTGCTCCTTTAAAACTTGCCTACTTCTGACTTTACCCCACCACAAAGAGAGTTAGAAAGTCAAAAGAGAGGTGGCTGCCAGTGATACAGTGATCTACAACTCCTGGCTGAAAATACAGCACAAGGAGAGGCTAAAAATTTCTGTAAAACAGTCAAACTTGATTAAAATTATGCATATTATTATTCTGGTAACTATAGCAAAACAATAGCAGGAAGCATCATGCCCATATGATGGCAGGCTGCTTCTCTATGATCAACAGCATCATTATCATCCAAAGAGTAGATAATTCTAAACATTTTAGCAGTTGACACTCATTTCAATAATTACATAATAAAGCACCATGAATGGTTTTAACACATTTTCAATTAATTTAGAATGCTTTAAGGGAAATGTACAGTAACTGCACTTTTAGGGGTTATCACAGACTGATGTGTGAAGTAACAGTACTAATCCTTCCATAACCCGCTGATTAAAAGTATGCTAGTTTTAATTAACTAATAAAGTCAAATGTTTGTTCTTGATCAAGCCTTTCAGCATTTTTAATCTGTTTCAGACACTTAAATATGAGATGAAACTTCACAAGCTTTAGATAACCTATTGCATAGGTTTGGTGGTTTGCATATAATATGAGAAGAGCTGGATTTGTCTCTCAATCCATATCTGCTTCCACTTAGGTTTGCATGTATGTTATTTTTAGTTCTATTAATAGTTTCCCTACTACGCATGACAGTCCTGGGAAAGGCAAACAAAAGCATGTATGCAGTAGAAACCTTAGGGAAACTTCTTTTTTTCGTAATAGAGTGGTTATAACTTAAAGGCTCATAAACCCAAAAAGAAAGGGGAAAAATCCTTAAATAAGTTATATTTGTTGAATAATTTCAAATGTACTATGCTGTCTTCTATATATTGTGTTTTAGCAGAGAGAAGAGGGCAGGAAGAAAAGAAACCATGAAGATACATGATTTTGTATTCTGGATAAAAACCATCTGCGTGCCTGCAGAGCACAGGAGTGCGGCAAGGAGGATGCGGAGCCATTACCCACTCACCCAGCTCAGTGTGCCCACCGCTCACCCGGGGGAAGCGTCTTTGGTGAGCCGCACTGTATTCACCTTTCAACTCTTCACCAAATTTCAGTGGCAAAAAACCCTCTTATTAAAAGTGTCTTACCTTTTTCTCCCTCTGAAATATAGAATACATTTATTTAATATGTTTAATATAGAATACGTTCAATACGTTAACTACAGGCTACAGAGCGTCTAGTCTTTAAACTACTACCACACAAAAATAACGTCATTAGTAGCTCTTCTGGTCTAGTTATAGATATTTCTGCCACTACCTGCAGCAAATACCCAGCATCCGGGGTTGAAGGGGCATTTTCTTCTAAACTAATAAAAAGATTGAAAAGTATAAATATTGCGAACTCAAGAAAGCTCATTATTCACAGTAACAGGGGAAGCTCCTTTGAAAGGTTCAACTAGTTTGTTATTTAAAACATTATATTCAATAGAGAGGGTGCATAGGCAAATTCAGGCTGAACGGGCTGACACCAGAAAACCTCTGAAATGCCCTTGACACTGGGAAATGACACTACATGAACTGGGAGGTATCAGATAAAATGCCATGGATAACGCTAGGACACTACTGCTTGTTTTGTTAATATTTTTCTGCATTCTGTGTCCCTGGTCTTTTACTCAAGCTCCTGACTGCGAAGGGAATTCTCCTGCTTCAACCCCATTTTCAATTTGTACTGTGCCATCACACTTTTCTTGAAGCACCATCAGCCACTACACAACATGCATAGTTTCAAATTTATTTGAGTTTCATTTCCAGAACAAATTGACTGGATTTTGATCTAAATGCAATCATTTTGTCTGTCAGAGTGAGATAAAATTTATTTTGTAAACAAAGAGAGTTTTTTTGTTTGGTTAGGTTATTTCCTTTTAGAATGCATGGAAATACGAATTAATTAATTCTATACTGTCCCCTGTGAAATGAGGTTTTTATGCATTGGTAACTGAAGTCCATCAGACAATTCCTATGGGTTGTTGCCTACCAAAGTGCTTACGGAAGCGTTGCAGTATAGGCCACTAAATTATCTGGATTTATTTTTTAACAAAATTGTATCTTACATCTTATTTCTGTAATAAATTTCAATATTAGTTTTATTATTCATTTTTATGGTAATTATGTATTTAAAATTATCCCGGGAATTGACTTTTTTGTTGGCAGTTCATTTGAAAAAAAGAAATGACAGAAAGAATTACAGCCCATTACAGATCTCCATTACGTTCTTCAATTATATATAAGCGAGGGAAATTCATATGCAAATGAAATCTGCAGGCATTAAAGAAGGGAGGTAGTACAGTGTAATTGCAGAGAAAGTGCACAGAGGCAGCAGAATAATGACAATAAAAAAAGGTCATGACATTCAGCTTGATAAATGTTAATCTAAGATATTCAAGGGAAGACAGCACGAAACGCAGCCCACTGGACAGGTGAGCTATAGTAATAGCGTTGAAGGACATTGTGCTCCTTGGTGTAAGAGCTCCTTTATCCAGATGTATGTACTAACTCCTATCAAAAACACCTTTCAAAATCTGAACCAGTAGGTAATATTTATACAACACCCCTATAGGCTTTGGCTACAGTGGGGAGTATAGAAGTCAAACTCCAAGGACATGGCTTTGCATCAAGGACACCCCGCTCCCCTGAGCTTCGCTTCAAGGACTGAAAACAGTACATATGGACCTGGATGTACAGGTCCAAACACAGCCTTACAATGCAATACACATCTCAAACGTTACAGTCTGGAAATATATAGGGCTCATTCCTTTTTCATAATAGTGTTAATATTCACAGGACAGAGAACTGTTCCTCTCCAAAATTTTCATATATTGGCATTTTGAAACTGGAGGCACATAATTTATCTGAACGATATCAATAAATCATCAGGAATTCAGTGACTAGGAAATGAGGGCAACAGATGTTTGGTTTATGAAGAAACATTAAAGAGATGAGCATAAATACAGTGTCTCAGGCAAGGAGATGTGAACCATGTGTGCTAAAGCAGCAAACACACAGAAGACACGGATTCAAGGAACCAAAGTGACGGGGTTACAGCTGCACAATACGGATTGAGCCTTGATTAGGAATTTTTCTGTGTTTAGCCTGAGGGAGAGGACAGAACTCCCATGAGATGGGATCCTCAATGGAATAACAAATAGCTGATGGACCAGAGGAGAAATACTCACTTGCACAGCAGATGGACTTCACCACTAAATATTTATTTTCTGCCCATAATTCACTTCAGCCAGACAGAGACCCCCCCACTACAGCAGACACTGAACACAGCTTTGGCGCTCAACTGCCATAAAGCAGAACTGCCCAGGTTCCCGTGGCCCAGGTATCCCTGCATCTCCAGGGAAGCGTCTCCATATTTCTATGTCTTTCTAATACAATTCAGCCACAACTGTCCTTATCAAAGACCTGGAAAATGTTACAGTGGCTAACATACGGGGGAAAAAAAGGTGAAAGATCAAGAGAGACATCAAGATTAATTCACTTATTTAGGCAGTACCTTCAGAAAATATTTAATCTGCTTAACTTTGAGCACCTAAGCAATCTGTCTTAAGTAATTACAGCAGGAAAGCACATCGCAAACACCAGCGTCCTGTTGAATCCGTGCTGGCAGACACAGACCCAACCCCTAGGGTATTTATAGGAGCAATTCAAAGTTCTATGGTGAGTACTTCTGCAGTACTAAGGGGCATTATCTTAAAATAAAAGCATGTTTTGTATCCACATCTCTTTTACATTACACCTATATTAAGAAAATTACCGGTTTGATATGGTAATTTCAACCTCTTACAAAATGCTGTGGTGCCACCTTGTGGCAGGTTTTCGCATAGCACTCTTGGCATTAAGACTGAATGACTTAAAAATTAAATCAGAACCACCAGCATTTGCTCTGATTAGAGTTTTGAGCTACATTCAGAACCATCTGCACCCTCCTAGCAATTAGAATACTTTATGATGGGCGTCTGTGTTATGGAATATTTGAAGTAAATTCAAACGTACTTCAGTGGAAGCTGGATATCAGCGTTCCGACACCATTAGAAACTTACTTTCTATACAAGAACTGGCTGTGGAATGCCTCCGCCGGCAGGCAGGTGTCAGCGCCCCCGCTCAGCAGCAGCAACGCGAGCGGGAAGGAGCCTGCTTGGAGCGCCGCCCGTCCCCGTCCCCCGATCTGCAGAGACAAGGACGCCAGCGAGCGGCGGGAGCGCTGAGCCGGGGAGGAGAGCGGCTCCTGCGCCCGGGATGTGAAGATTAGAGGAAGGCATGGAAAACTCCAGAAGACAAATAGGCACGTACCAGAGCTGGTAAAGATGAACTTTTGGATAGAAAAACACAGAAATCCGGATACTGCTAAATGGACTGGAGACATCAGACTGAAAAAGCATTTATTTTAGGTGACCTGTCTGGGCCAGTAGCCTCTCCGTACTCTTCTGGTTCAGAATCCTTTTAGAGACACCCAAGTATAACAAACAGTACTGTTTCAAGGACCTTTTGGTCTGCTTCTCCCACAGCCATCTTCATCCTCCTTTCCACATCACTGCAGGAAATGAGGCTCCTGCTCTTAAACAAGACTGTTTAGACTTTGTGCTTTGGTTTACGTCCATTTCAGGGTATTGAAGTTTAGGTACAAATTTGTTTCTTACAGCGTTGACTGATTTGAAAACACAGAGCAGGAAGGAGAACTTCTCGTGTTTGAAAACGGTAGTTTACAGGTTGTTTATTGTGTGTACAAAGAAGCTCTGGGTTTCTTCAAATTAATGCTTCAGATTTGAAGCAGCGTGCCACATTCTAGGTTGAACTCATATGTGCTCCCCTGTTTTGGTCGTGAACTACAAGCATCAATTTAGTGTAAAAAAGATTAAACGCTGGCACAGAAACTAGGCATAAAATAATGAATTTGAAAAAGGGGCTTATGGTTCTGCAAGGTCTAGTTCTCCTCCAGCACCCTTTCTAGTTTCCAGCTGAACCCCAAAGGGAAAAACATTTGGATTATGTACTACATCTATTGATTAAGGCTGGCAATGGAATATGAAAATGCCAAAAGATCCGATGTTTGGGTCAAGCTTAAAAGGAAACATAAGGCTAAAACATAAAGCAAGAGAAAATGGAAACAAAGGCTCTTAGACCCTCCCAAGAACACTCTTCTCTTTAGATATCTCCCCATCACACTTTCTAATCTCTCCACCCAAATGCCTGTTACCTCTGTACCTCAGACTCAGACTAAAAAAGATCACAAGAGTGCCCACCTGGTGATCAGAGGAGTTCAAACAGTTTCTCCTGAAGCAGTCTGATGGATACTAGTTTCTGACAGAATAATCAGATATGTACTTTTTAATATTATCTTTGTTTTTAAAAGCTTCCCTTTAAAAGCGCACACTACCATGTTACCAGCAAGTGTCACAGCCTGTTACCATACTAAAACATTTTTCCATTAAGTAGGCCCTTATGTACCTGGGACATTTGTTTTCCAAACTTTCTCATGCATACTCTACAAGGCAATGTTGATTGTAACTTGTCAAATAATCTTTGCAAATATCCATCATTTATGGTAGCTATAAGCCCATGCCTTAATGTTATATTAAATAAGCCGTAACTCACAACAAGAAGCAGAAAGGGAAGATATATCAAGCTAATTATAGGAAAGTTTCTTAAACAGCTTCTTTATCCGTAACACACTAAGCTCCCATTTATTGTTTTATGCTGCGTACTTGGGATGGACCACATCACCTGGCATCTCCACAAGAAGGAGGACCAGTTCAGAAAGTGTTTGAACACGTGCTCACCTCAGAGCTGGCGAGCACCAAGTGCCTCGCTGTGGAGAAGCCTGAAAAAGAGAAGGAACAACACGAGAAAACATGGGCATAACTGCCTAAGGAGAACAGCAACGTAATGAAGCGCCACAGAAATACAGATTTCTTCTGAAACCACCTTAGAAATCGGTGCACATTTATGCAAGAAGCCAGGTGAAAACTCCATTTCCTTCATTTGTGTTCCCACAGCTTCAGGATTAGTGGCAAGGGCACGTCACAGAGTTGTATGTATTCGTTTGTATACACCGAACTGGAATTGAAAACTGTGAAAGCTCAGTGGAAGTTTAAAACTCTGATACCGCCCTTTTATACTTCCTTCTGCTGTTTGGTTTTGTCTTCTTTTGTTTGTTTGGGGTTTTTTTGTTTGTTTTGGTGGGCTTTTTTTGTCGTTTGTTTGGTTTGTGCTACAACACAGGCTGAATAACACCCCAATGCACTGGATAAGGAAGCTGTTAACTGCCATCCACAAACCAACTGCAAAATGGAGCAGAGAAAGGTGGCAGAGACACCCAGCTGGAGGCGGCTCCCATCAGACACACTTGTAAAAACTGTCATCTTTTGCTCTCGGCTTAATCGCACCTCATTCCGCAGCTGTGCCTGCAAGATCCTTTAAATTTCAGATCTTGCAATCAACATACAAACGAATACCCTGCAAATATCTTTCTGTATGTCAAGTAATTAAAACTGGCCAACATTTTTCAACAAAAGCTTTTTGATAGGAGAATCCTGAGTGAAACCCCAAATTTTTTAAAGGAAAAAAAAAAAAAAAAAAATCTGTGTTTCAAGATGGTTCTCGGGAAATTTTCTCAGGACAAGATTGAAGGGAAGGGAAAGAAAAAAAAAACCTATCACACACAAACCCCCAAAATCCAACACAAGTCTCTTTTCTTCATCACCACAACATTTCCTCTCTCTCTTGCAATAACCAGTGGTTTACAAGCTAAGTTGGGACATAGGGAGGCACATGCAGAGCACCAGGCAGATATCTCAAGTGTGACTAAGGGGTGTCTGTCTGACTGGTATGGGTTCTTCTGTAAGAGCAGTAGTTTCAGTTCTTCTATATTGAAGTTGTTAGTGACTGGTTTTTTTAAGCCAGACGCTTTCTCCTCCCTACTTCCCCCCACACCTCCTGCTTGCCTTTTTTCTTGGTTCGCGGTATTTTGAGGTCCTGCTGATGTGATCCCCTGCCTGCCTGCCCACAGAAGGCTAAATGCCACTCAGTGTTGGAGTGGACTTTGTGACCTTGCATGATGTTTTTGGTTTGTCTGGCTTGTGGGAGGAGGATGGAGATAGCACTCTGGCCCACATTTGAGCCTCTTCATCTATATATAGATGTATAGATGTGATATTTCCACAACTGCAGGTTTTAAGGGCCATCTCAAAAACCAGAAAGACGGTGGTGACTTGCACGGAAAGTATCTACCAACATGCCCAACCTGTCAAGGCACGGCTGAGTCAGCAGCTGCACTCTCCTCCTTGCCGCTCTTGAGTTGCCCAGCCTGACCAAGTCTGGTACACAATCCCCTGTTCTGCTCAAAAACTACTTCTTAGAACGAGAAGTTAAAATCTAGTTATGGCATTTGCAACTGCATCTTTTTCACAAGTTGTGGTGAGAACACTGGAACCAGAGAAGCCTCTTTTCCCTGTGGAAACTTAAGACTGCATGATACCGAGTGTAGAAGACACATCCTGCTGTCACCTGCCACCTCACCCTCGGACAAGGCTCCGCTTCTTACACCCACAAGCCTCCCGTTCCATGCCTTCACCCTCTGGCTGCCTGTAGACCTCTGGCAAGGCAAGGAACAGCAGAAACAGCCCGTGATTCAGAGACAGCAAGTGCACAAGCACTTTTTTGTGCTCAAGCACAAAAATAAAACAAACACTTTACCAAGGTTTAAAGGGACAAAAAGAACACTAGTTTGCAGGAAAGTGGGCTCAGACAAGACTCCTTAAAGGCGTTTAAAAAAATCTTTACATTAGTTGCCAGCAGGGGCCAGCAAGGTCTTGTACAACACAGAGACTGCTCTGCTTTCCTGCTCTGATAAAACAGACTGTTCAGCCTTTAGATACCGTCGGGGAAAGGCTTCCAAAAAGGAAGAGTCATGAGTGCTCAAATTCAGGCAGAACTGTAGAATAATCACAGTGAAGACCCAGAGTACCGGCCTCAAGGCTCAACCTTTGATTAAAAATACAACCACCATTGCCCTATTTTACTTACCAAAGTATCCAGGGGAAGATTTAAATTTTTAAATAAAGATATTTAGTGCTATTTTACATGCTGAATGGGATCCTGCTTGCCCTTAGTTGCTGTTTCAGAAGGGCAGAGATCTGCAGGTTCAGTACCACAGCTGACAGTCCTATACCTTCAATATTTTAGGGTACCTACAGTGACAGTGTACACTTGTATTTAGGCAACTGGCACACACAGTCTGGTTCTTTGGATAGGGAAGACGTTTTGAAATTCAGGTAATTTCTGATCACAGCTGTTCTTCCATGATTTTCATATTCCACATGATTTGATGACACTTTTGTCACCAAGGAATGACAACGTTTATACAATCCCCCACCACAAACTAACAAAAGCCTGCACTGACTATATGTCTTAAAAATAAGGACAAAGGATTTCTTATTTAAAGGATTAGTGAAAATTGAGAAGTCTTACTTTAAACTTTGGCATATAAGAAAATGTATCGTTCCTGCAAACATATCAATAAGACATTTTCAGTTTGTTAAAAATATTTTCAAAAAACATGCACTATCCTATATAATCTCCAAATACTGAAAAATGAATGGAACCATATCCAAATAGCTAACAATGTATGCATGTGCTGCATGTAATTAAACCGCAGCATCCCTTGAAAAGAAGTCAGCAGAACTGAAAAAGTATTCCTGCTCTTCATCTACAAACCTGCATTGTTTCTAATTCAAGAGCTATTCACACATCACCCATAGTGAGTGGATACCAGACCAGACTATAACCCTAAAATCTATATTATATTAAAAATAGGTATTGTATACACATATGCATATTTTCTGCATTCCAAATGTGAGTAGGAAATTAATTTTTGTAGTTTGATTATTCATAGATAGGTATTAATGACCTTGCATACAATGTATGTCATAAATACCATCCCATACATAATTTTGATTTCCATGTTTTAAAACTACCATTTCCAAATTCAAAGAGCTCATAAAAAGAACAAAGGTGGAAGTCCAGAAATCGTCTTGCTAGTGAAAGAACAAAGAAACCCAATCTGTTTAATTCATCAAGGAACAAAACCAAATTACTTCACCACGGCCTATAATTAAAATAAAAATACAAGAGCCAGGCAAGTTCATACTAGAATGAGAGACTTTTCAACGACACCACCACATTAAGTCATGCTGGACTTACACTGAGACTTTAAATCCAAATAGGATATCATTTTAAAGACTGCTTTATTCGCACGTGATTGTAAAGCTTTCATTTTGCAGCAGGTCAAACTAGGCTGTCATGGTCTTTCTTGGGTTTAAAAATCCCTGAATCTATTGTATTAATTCCTTTGGCAAGTAGTTTTAAAACCCTTTAAAATCTTATCATTACCTCTTTGATCTGACATCTAGAATACTGTAGGGTCTACTATAATATAAACCTCACAAACTTCATAACTACTCACGTGGACTTGAGAATCAGCAGAAGCAGTTGCTGGTTTATTGCTATTCATGAGGTACATGAAATTGTAGGATTGTGCCCGTATTCTGTTTTTCCACCAATAAATCTTTTTAAATGCAAGCTGAGCATACTAACATTAGTCAAATAACGCTGAAAAAGAGAAAACACAGAACACCCTGGCTGCTGGACATTTATTCTACGATATACACTGGTTGCTATTAACAACTAGAAACAGTTGTTCTGGCAGTTGTATTGTTCCATTTTCAGCAGGATCTGCAAGAACTTGAAAATCATACCAATGATTAATGAACTTTATTAAGGAGCATTACTAGAGTTACCTTTTTGCAGATTCCAGTGAACAACTGGATTACAAATACTGAAAATACACACTGTAATTGCTCTAGTATCTAGCATGAACTACAACCCATCACACTATAAATAAACAGAAGAATCTTATTTTCTTTTTAGAAAATTATGTATAGCTTAATTGAAGGGGAAAAAAAAAAACCAAAAACCAACCAAAAACCCCAAAAGATGTAATGAAGACCTATTAAATATGTTGATTTATTCACACGAGGAGACAGTGCGTAAGACCAGATTGGGGTCTGTCTGAGAAGAGCGTGTGGTTATGTGGGACGTATGTCTCGGACGCAGTTTTTCAGACTACTTGCCCCCAATTTCCTTTTTTACGTTTGGTCTCCTCTGCAGCGTGGTTCTGGGTGGAAGTCTTTTGCTTCCGTTTTAAAAGATTGACTAATCAGTCGGGACTAGTGTTACTCATTTCAGTCTATATTTGTAATCTCATGGTGAGACTAAAAAAAAAAATGCTGTGTAGGCAGAAGACTTTCAGGACCTATCTGACATTGTTTTAATGATGGGACATTGTAAGAGTATGGAGGAAGCATATTATCCTTACATTCACCTTTCAAGTAAAGCAGTAGGGAGTGTAAATAAGGAAAGTGGCAGATGTAGTCATGTTGTTTCCCTAAAGCTGTAGAAAAGGAAACATGGAAGGAAAAAAATACTTTTCTGTTTTTAATCACCTGAGAAGCAATAAAGCAAAAAGAGACAACGCATCTTAAAAGGTGTCCCCCAAAAGAAATGTAAAATAACGCACTGTTAACGTCCCTGTGAGGCAGGGTCAGTCTGCCTGAAGCTGCCAAAAAAGCAAACAGTCAAAGCCAGGCCAAGTACCTTTGACAGCTTCATAAAACATATCAATTCACTTCAGATCCACATTGGGCTGGACTAATCACCTTTGGAGTTCAGCTCTCTCTGATATTACTTAAGAAACATAACTATTTTTGTGAGTTCTCAGGAAAAGACTGCTGGAACGTAAAGGTGACACAGGCTCTATTAATATCACGTATAGCCTCTGGAAAGCTTATTTTACAATCTCAGTAGGGAGGACAGAAATGAAGTGTCACAAGAAGCAACTACTCCTTCCTTCATTTTACAGGTGTCAAAGAAGATTGCTAATTCATTTCAGTTGCCCCCACACAGCGATATAATGCCATCTGACATCCCCTCAGGCATCACTCAACTTCATCCGTCAGCTCAGAGGACTCGACAGGTCCTGTACCACCCTGCCAGCGCTGCCCAGGCCTTCCAGACACCGCACTGCGCCTGGGACGGGAGCAGACACCCGTGCCCAGGCGGCTGACACGAACACAAAGACTGAGTTTTGCTCTAACTCACACAGGAAATCCACAGCAGGCCCAGAAATTAGACCCAGTTCGCTTAAGTGTCATCCTATAACCACAAGACCCCTGATATTGCTGGCAATGAAACTTTTTTAAACAGATCACCACTTTTTGGTAGTGGGAAACCGCCTTCTTTTCACATATCCTTCAACACCAAAAAACCCATACTCTATCTTCCAATCACTCTGATGTGACTTCTCAGCTATTTTTGTCCCGAACATTTGATCTACTTCCTCCTCCTGTTCTCTGCCGTGTACTGTTCTCACTGCTGTGGCAGTAAATACTGCTGAGAGGGGACCAACATACAGATTAAGATCCACGAAGCACTCAGCTGCACATCTGCCAATCTAATATTCTAGTACCATACATGCAGTGTACTCTTCAGAAGTGAAATTGTATCTAGCTGATATAATGAAATTTTATCTATAGCACACCACCTACGAGGCAAATAAAACCAGACAAAATGTATTCAAATTCAAAATATACAAGTTAAAATTCCTCTAGCTGTTTTGAGGTGGCAAGCTGACCTGTTTTCCTCTTTCGCATCTCCACAAGGCCGTATTTTCACCAATTCCAAATGTCTTTGATTTGATACCTAGTCATATATGCATGGATGTATCTAGTAAACTGCTAGCAGTATGAACTCAACAGGTTGTAGAATACTACTGGTTGGTGTCTTCTGTAAGTCAAAGTACTGTCTACAAGTGTTATACCTAGTGAACTTCTGTAAACAGGAGAGCTTATTAATGTAGCGGATCTCAGAGAGCACCATTCTGCCTTTTTTTCTGCAAAATTGCTTCTGAATACTTTCCCATTCTACTCAAGGACAAGCGCAATATTATTCTGTGTTCCTTTTGAGGGTGTCTGCATGGCCCACCCTTGGCAAATGCTTTAGATAGCATGTTAAAAAAATAAGAATATTGGCATGGTATTTGCTCAAAATTGATCATGTTAAAGAGAAAAACAACCACCAACAGCCAGGTTCAACAGTGACTGGGGAATTACAAGGAGACTTCTGAAACAAAGGAGTTGAAACAAAGGAGTCATCCGGTAAAAAGAAAAAAAAAAAAGGCATGAAAATTTGTCAGTGGGAGAAAAGAGACCTTTGAGTGTAAACAGCAGCAGTGAAAACCTGATTGACACCGACATTGCTCCACTGACACCATGACCTCTGCTGAGCCCAGGCAGAGCACCCTCCTGTTGGTGTCCCAAGCAGCCGGCACCCAGATGTGACAGCGCAGGTGCAGCAGCAGGGACCCGCACCTGGGGGTCCGTACGTGACCCTGCTGCTCCTCCCATGGCCCGTGGCAGTACCGGGACAGACAGACTCTGTCAGTCTGGGGCATCCAGAGCAGGGCCACGAGCATGAACCTGCCAGAGCTCTGTGGGGAGTCTGAAGCCAGAGGCCATTGACCAAGCTGGACCTTTGGATAATGAACCTGAAAATTTATCTCAATTATGAGAGAGTTTTCTCATTAATAGAGGTGCTATTCCATGAAGTATTGGTTTTTAATTAGAATTTTCTAATGAAAATAAACAATGAAAAATTCCAAGTCTGTCTACTGAGAATGATGAATAAGCTTCCTAATGCTACTCTAGCAGTGCCACAGATTTCTTAGAGCCCGTGGCCAAGTGACTTCCTTTTATCTGCTTTTGAAATAAGACCAGTGTTTTTCACTGCTCCTAACGGTCTCTAATTTGTATTTGTAGAGGACCCTACAGTTCTGTGAATGCTGCATTAAACTTCCTAAATTTGTCGCCTAACAAAAATATTGTGCAATAAGCTGGGTCCTCCGCAGAGATCCCAACAAAGGCAGATGGGCTCAGTTATGTAGAAGGAGAGAGGGGGAATGAGAATCAGCAAGATACAGCTGTGCAGGCTCTCTGTATAACTGACAGATTTCCAACTTTATTTCAAAGAATCATGGCTTTGGGGTTGTTCTAAACCATGTTTTGTTGGCTATTGTAACAGTGAAGAGGAATCAGTTACCTTCTGAAAAAGGCTGATAAACATTGCACAGACAGCGGAAAACCACTCATTCTGAAGTGGTTTCCTCTGCCAGCCCTTCGGGACAGCAGCTGCAGATGCACTGGCGGCCACAACTGCTTCAGGTGTACCTGAGAGTTGAGCCGCAAGCCCCAGATCCCATAGAAAAGGAGAGAGGAACGCCCTGCAGCTTTGGCATTAACTCTAGAACAAATGGGTTTGTACAGGCTGGATTTTCTGTATCACTCCAGGAGCCAACATATGGTAAACAAGTAGATCTTACTACCACCCTCAAAAGACTGAGAAGTTCAAAACTATGAATCATTTGTTTCTAAAACCTCATTTTACATATCCTGGCAAGTTTTGTGTTTAGGACAGTACTGGGCTTGCTTTATTATTTTCATGGAAAGCTTCTGTTGAACATGAGGAAATTTGAAGCTAAACTCTGCTATATCAAGTTTAGGGAGAAAATGAATGTAACAGCTTCCTCCTCATCTCACTAAAGCCTGTTGAGCTGAGAAAGTACGGGATTTGGACTCATTCCACAGCACAGCTGCAGGTTGCATGGCAAAAGTACCCTCTCCCTCTTCTTCCTTTATTTTTTTTCTTTCTCAGCATTGCCTTTGTTTCGGTCACCCGTTACCATTGCCTCACCCACAGTCCTGCACACTGCCATCTCCTTGAATTTCACATGCAGTAATAGCATGATAGAATGGCTGAGCTCAATGGTCTCTTTAGCACTGACAGAGATGCTTCATAGAAAGAAGAGGATGTGAAGCAAGAGGTGCTGACCATAAGAGAAAAAAATCTAGATAAACTACAGGTCCAGGGTGATAGATAGATAGATTTTTTTTTTTTAGGCAATTATGTTATTTGCTTCTTTGTCTTAGCATTAGCCCTCACTTCATTTCTTAAAAATGCAAGAAGCATATACAGTACTGAGTTAAGTCTTCCAATTGTCTGTCTTCAGAAGAGAAATCACTGAAGAGATTTCTTTTACATGTGCTCTCTTTTCTTTATGAATACAAGGTATAACAAAAATTAGGCAAAAAGGAAAGAGGTGTGAGTATGAGCCAGTGAAAGCAAGGAAGTAAAATTCACAGAAATGACATTTGCAGAAATAGCAGAATAGTCTCAAAACATGTCTAGTCCTGAACTGAGCTTGTCAACCGACAGATCAGGTAAACAGCATCCTCATTCAATAATACAACCATAAGCTTTTAAAAGTATGTATTCCATGTGTTGTAATGGTTTGAGTTCTGCAATAGTCTCTTGGCGGTTCTGAGATCATATTTTTTCCAACTGTTTTGCTCTGTGTCTGGAAACCACATGGAACCTTGGGCTCTGTTACACCGCAGCTCCCTAATATTTGGAATGTTCCATAGCAACACACAGTGAGACTAAAGCAGATGACAAGTGAAAGTGGTGCTGCTTATTCAATGAACGCAAGAGGAATCACAAAGAAAGAGGTTGGCTTGTACAAAACAAATCTTGCTACAGTAGGAGACAAAAGCAAGTTAAAAGAAAGAACAGTATGCAAACAGTATTCTGAACTTCAAATGACGCAAGTAAACATTGTTAGGCCTCTCTCTTTTATTACGACCTGACTTTAGAGATTGATTTGCATGAAACATGAAAATACAGTAACGATGTATTAAATATTCATCAAGGTTCATTGTAGTTCTCTGTTTAGCATATTCTGCTTATACCGCCCTTGATGGCGAAAGTTAGAGTGATCGTGTCAAGCAAAATGTCAGATTAACACCTTTTCCCCCAGCAATAATAAGACACCCTTATTTTGTCATTTTCAAAGCAGCAGTATTTGTTGATGTTAGAGGGAATCTGTCACAATCATGATCCTAAGCAAAAGGTCACCAAACAAAACCATTACAATAGGAGAAAAATTCTCATGGGAAAGAATCCATGAAAAAAACTCTTCATAACCAATACCCATCTAGAAAACAAGTGTCATGACATGGCAATTCACTAGAGGAAGACAATCATGAAGTCGGAAAAATCCTGCCATTTTCCAGTGTTAGGAGAAATTTTATCAACAATCTTCCACTATTTATCTGTTGCTCTGCACATTTTTGCCTTTTAACAGAAAGAGAAAAAAAAAACCCACACTGTAAGTTTGGTATTGAGTTTCCTCCTTTTGAATAACAGCAATGAGAGAAAGGAAGTGACAACTAAAAAGAAAAAGCTTCCAAGCTGAGGGAGCTGTCTCTTACAATTTCAATTAAAGAGGACAGTTTTGGCACTGATTAGTCTAGTTCCACTAACTTTAATTCAAATTGCATTATTACCTGGCTTGATTTTTTTCATTAAAAGTAAATAGATGGTGGGGCATAGTGCAGTTTTCAGAAAAAAACAACAAACCCCAAAACCCAAATACAGCATTAGGATTTCAAGGGCAATAACAAACAGGAAAAAATGAGCAAGTCATACCTGAAATATTTAAGTCTTCTTCCATTTCCTTCACTTGCTGTGGATATTCCTACATTAACTGAGTTCATGGTAAAACTGAAGGGTGTAATCAAATCCTACATAATTCTAAATATCAGACCTGTGCTTCTATAAGGAATAATAATCGACTAGGTTACTCTTATCTTCTAGCTGTAGCACCACCATTGGTCCAGTGCTTCTGTGTCACTGAATACAGCAATACATTGCTGGAGTGTCAAAGGTTTTAGATTGCCAAGGTTTAAAGGAAAACCAAGAATAAACTGCATTTGAGTGGACTTGGAAGTTGCAATACTGTTTTTAAGTAACACAACACATGTAAAGATCCACAAATATTTCCTAACACCTGTGCTTTCATCAGGTCTGGTGCAAACATCCTGATATCGTACAAGATGTAGGGAAAGAAAAGAGCCATTCTACTAGTACATTTAAAGGGTTATTAGAGATAATGTGAAGTTATATATACACATACATATCCACATGTTTTTACAAATACTTCATACTCTTAAGACAGAAAAGAGTTTTAAAAGACTTTTTTTGCTGCCTTTTGCACTGCCTAGGCAGGGCCAGCCAATAGAAATCTGCCGTTACGAGGGAGTTGTTAGAGTGTGGTTTCTAGGCCCCATTTCTGAGGCCAAGGTTAGAAGAATGTGTATCAGCTTCGATGACTGCTTTCAGAGGAACTCAGAGCAGCAGAGAAAAGCTCAGCAGCTAATAGCAAAACTATTATTGTCATGAAACTCAGCGGGTTCCATTTCCTGCTGCTTGAATGAAACCTTCCCCCCGGACTTGGTTATCTTGGTTTGCACACTGAATTTTCTTCTGTTTGCCTTCAAACTCATTTCAAAATTAAAAGGAAATGGTCACATATACTAAAACTCACCTGGTTTACATTACTGCACTACTGACATGTACAGCACACAGTCAATGGGGAATTCCAGACCTGCCAGCGCACAGCCTGCTTTGCAGAAACAGCAATTTTAATCATCTATGGAAGTCACAGAAACTAGCCTGAAACAATTGGCTTTCACCACTACTGGGGAAGTGGTGGGACATGGCAGTTACTTTGTGTTTTAATAATGACATGTATTAGGAAAATCCATTTTGAGGGTATGATAACTCCTCTTTTGAACAAAGTGTATGCTCAGTTCTATCAGCCAAGGTCTGTAGGCTTCCAAATAATCAATCCCTTCATCCCCCAACCTGTATTAACACAAAGGGTTGCCCCAAACCAGGTGCAGGACCTTGTACTTGGTTTTGTTGAACCTCATGAGTTTCGCATGGGTCCACTTCTCGAGCTGGTCCAGGTCCCTCTGGGTGCCATCCTGCCCCCTCAGGTGTGCCAGCCACACCACCCAGCTTGGTGTCATCTGCAAATTTGTTAAGGGTGCACTCGATCTCACTGTCTATGTCATTGATAAAGATATTAAACAATACTTGTCCCAACACAGACCCCTGAGGGACACCGCTTGTCGCTGCTCTCCATCTGGACATGGAGCCATTGACCTCTACTCTCTGGATGTGACAAACTGACACTAATCACCCTTCCAGCAAGTCAAAACCCTTCCCCAGACTAAATTAGAACTTCCTAGTATTTTCATTCTCCAGGCTTAGCTTCATCTTTCTCAAACCCTTGAAGACGCTCCAAATCCTCAGATCCCCCTCCTTTTCTCATTCCATCCTCCCCCCTTTCAGTACTCCCCTTTACAGCCCCTGTGCATGCAGCAGCAACTATTTAAACACTGGTAGCATATCAGCTCTCTCCCAGCCAGCCCAAGCTCTGCAGGGAGAATGTGCAAACTCACAAGGCACTGCAGCAGCTTTTGTTTCACTGTGCGATCAGCAGCAGCACTGGCTTTGCCTTAGAGGTCAAATAGATTGAGGGAGGCAGCGTGGTTGGCAGGAAACAACCTTCTTGAGCATCAGGGAAATTGAAGATTCAACTGTGCTATCAGGATACATCAGGCAAAAGGCACATGGAAGGGCAGGCAGACTAATAGGATGGATGGGATCTGTCCCTGTGGTACAGCTTGTAGAGTGCCAAGTTCCCACACCAAACAGCAAGCATGACAATTATGAGAAAATTCAAGTATTTCTGTTGCACACGTTCTAATACCTGGTAATTCAAAGTAGACAGCAGGTGAGATTCAAAGTAAGTGACAGGAAATGGAACTAAATGTAACTAAACTCTCTTTCTTCCATGGTTCATCACCAGCAGAGCTGGTGCTAAGAGAACATCACAGAAAACAGCTAGCTTTTAAATCTTTATATAGTTAAATTAAGACTATGTAGCGATCTTAATTTCTCCCATTTTTTGAGTTAACTTTCTGCTGCTTCACCTACATACTAGGCAAGTATTTTCAGAGGGAGAGAGGGGAAATGGTAACTTGAATGATGTGCTTTCGGTATACAGTTCTCCTTCAAAAAAGTTGGAAACCTGCATTAATTTCTACAATTACTGTTCTTTCTGAAGCAAGACTCTTCTAACTAAGACTTCTCTAGTGTGGGTTTCATTCATTATAGATAGGATCTCAGTGTAAATCAGGTTGAAAAGCAACTGGGGAGCTTTCTAGTCCAACACCCTGCTCTAGGCAGGATCAGCTATCAGCCTAGGCCAGGTAGGTCCAAGCTTTATCCAGTGTGGTCTGGAAAACCTTCAAGAATGGCGATGGCCCAGCGCCCCGGGCAGCCTGCTCCACTGCTTGACCGCCCTTACGTGGGGAAAGGCTTTTCTTTATATCCATTAACTGCTACTTATGCCAACTTGCACCTGCTGTCTCTCATCCTCCTGATTCTCATCACTGTAAGAGCCTGGTTCCATCTTATTGATAACCCCCTCAATTAGGATGCTTTCCAACAGCCACTCCTGCACAACGTTTCTAAGTCCTCCTTTGTAGCCTGTCCATTCTTCCACACCCTCTACACTGCATTTTGAATCTGAGGTCTGTTGTGAGCCAAGATAGTCTCCCAATACATCTGCCTGTTTTCCCGAGCGGCAGGACAGACCAATTCTTGTGTGTGGAGTGGCTTCCAGTAACACGGCAATCCTTGAATGAACCTGACATCGAGAGGAGCTTTTTTGTCAAAGTGAAAGCCGTACCTAAGCCTGCACTGATGCGATAATTCAGCTGGGAAATTTGTAACACCAAGTACAAAATAGACACTTGAAACTGTTTATAATTCTACAGAAAAGTCTTTAACAGCATAACACCACTTAAAGCTTTGGTAATATTTTTCCCGTTCGAAAGTGCCTAAAAACATCTTCAAAATGGAAACCAAGAGTTTTAGCTTGCTGTCTGTGTTCAGTCAGGCCATTTGCTATTTTATAACTGAAGGATACAAAATTTTACCATCTATTAGAACAGTAAGAGAGAAAAAGCATCTGATTTTTATCCATGAATATGCAGGTGAAACCAAAGCCCACGAATTTCAAGGCTAAACTTGTATTGTGCTCACATATCACATTTCCACGTTCACAGTGACCACACTCAGCAAACTCTGCTTCACACCACAGTATCTCAGGCCCTGTTCTCACTTTATTTTGCTTAATAACACGCAAGAAACAGTGCATTGGTTCAGTGCATCAGTGTGCGACTGCATAAAAATATGTGTAGTTAATCAGAAATATGTGTGTTTCCCATATGGTGTGTGATGAACACATTTCCTGCACTACCCAACACCAGACACAGGAAGCATCACCATCAGCACCCAAAAGTCACTGCACTGCATTTTTTTCTCTCTCTTTTTTTTTTTGTTTTCTCTTCAATCCAGGTGTCAGTCAGTATGGCTGAGAACCAAAAGTCCCCTGATTTCACAGAAATAAAACAGTTAATTTATTTTAGATGGAAAGCCCCACAATGAAAAGGATCTGATTTCTGATAAACTGCATAAGCTTATTGCACTCTAATTAAGAAACGGTCATAAGAAAAACGAGTTACTGGGTATACATGTTCAGAGTGAAACCTGCTCCAGAACTATCAGGAAATATACATATATAATTCCTTGCACTGACTCTATAGTATGAACAGGATTGTTAATGCTAACAACATCTATCATAAAATATTGTTAGTATTGAGAAAAAGACATACAGAAACAGTAACTGTAAGAACAACTTCTATCCAGCAGTTCTTTAAGAGACTTCCAGTAGCTAATGGTGACTCACAACAGCCACATGAATTAGCCAGAGAGGTTAGTAACAACGCTAAAGTCACACAAACCGGGAGCTCAGTGCCCATGGAAATAATTAGAGGTTGAAATATACAAAGGAAAAACCTGTCATAACCTCCTCACAAAGCCAGCAGGCATAGCAGAATGGATGCAGGGAATGGGCTGTGCTTTAATCTCCAGATGATCTGTGAAAACAGGGAATGCTTCACTTGTAGCTTCTCCACCGGAATTTCAAGAGCTCCTCCAGGTCTTTCCTTCACTGCCACGGTAAAAACCAACCCCACAAAGTCCCCTACAAAAGCCAGGGGAACCCCTAAGAAAACCCCCCGAAAGTATTTTTCATATAGTTCAGAAGTAGCTGGGGCAATTCTGGACACAACCGGCAGTTTGCAGCAGCGTTTCTGTGAAGCCGTTTTATACTGGGGAAGTGAAAGAGCTAAAGCAGAACTCAGGAAAGCTCCGGTCACTCGTCCTGCACGGTCAAGTCTCTGGCTCCGTCCACACATGAGCTGAAACATGGAGCTAAATATGTCTGTTACTCCTTTTAAACCGCCCACAGAACAAATGCAGCAAGACTCTTTCAAGTGGAAGGTTGTTACCTAAAGTTTAACTTGTGGCATTCCTTGCTCTAGGGTGGCATTAGGCTTCATATGTTTTTCAAATATAAAAGGTTGCTTGTATTTTGAGAAGTCTGATACCATTCAGCCCTGGTTGCACTGGTTGCAAAAATAAAACTACCGTTGAATTAATTAAGAATAAAAGCAAACACTGGAAACACCTGAAAGTTCAAACCAAATAAATATATCTCAAAACCTCCCAGTTCTCAACTGAATCAGTCCAACATGAAGAATGAGACCACTAAAACCAGTAGGAAGACTTTCATCTCGAAGGCTTCAGGATTTCATTCCAGCAAACATTTGCTTCTAGCAGAAATGAGATCTAAAAGAAAATTCATAATGGATGCCATCACACCTTTATAGACTGACATGATACTAGAGAAAATATTATCCTACTGCTCAAAAGCATACCCCCCCCCCTTTTTTTTTTTTTTGCAAAATGAACAGTTTCCTCTCGCATAGAAACTAGTTTCTATTTCCTTTAAGTGCCTCTTTTACTTGAGAGATGGATTATCAGCAGTTTACCTCTCTAGGCCATGTAGAAAGTCAGGAGCATTTCAGAGAAATCACTTGTTTTCACAGTTAAGCTCAGCTGCACCAGCGGCCGCTCTGCAGCGGGGCAGCACAGCTCGGCTGGGCACCTGCGCTCGGCCCGCCAGCCCAGCACCGATCGGGCCAGAGAGCTCCAGAGAAGTGTATGATGATCAACCAGAGTACGGTAAAGCTAAAGATTGGCCGTGCAGGGAAGAGAACAGCTTGCCTAAGCCAAAATGTAGCATTCTGAAACAAAACTGGGCTGAAAGGCAGAATGAATAAGGGCACGGCCAGTCAAGAGCAACTGATAAGGAGCCTCAAAGCTGAAGTCAGAAGGAGAAGCTTGAAATCATTTACACCAGCAAGTGGGACTTGAGAGAGTTCATGGGACTTTTTATCCCCTTTGCTTTACCTAAACTTGTCCAGTGTTGTCATCTTGGAAATTCTCATTTTTTCTCTCTTTCACTTTACCAGGTGGTCACCAGAAAGAATGGGAAACAGTGCACGGGAATAGGCTGAATACTAGCACGTATTTGCAAGTTTATTCTGTGCATACTAAGTCTCTTCTGTGCACATTAAGCTGTTGGATGAACCACAAACCTACAAGAGATCTGGAAAACAGTAAAAACCAGCTGGTGATAGCCAGCTGTGCTACAATTGCTGCAAAAAATGCTCCCCTCTGCTTTTAGTGGACAGAGTCAAATGAGGCACTGCCAGCCTTAGGACAAAGAGGGTACTATACCAAATGACAGGGTTATTCTATAAGCCCTAAAACTTTAAGGCTCAAAAAATTTTTCAATTTTCTGTAATGATAATAATAGAAGAGTATGAAACTAATTAAACAAGAAAGTATTTCAATGGGTGATTAGCCATCATGTTCTGCATGAAAGTAACATAACAAAGTATTACATAGGTAGATTAAGATGGTAGGAGATGAAAGAGACAGGTGTATTACCAACCATCTTATGATGAAACAAAAAAACCCCAGCAAATTAGGAGGACAAGTTATGTGAAAAGCTTTCCTCTGGGTCAGGACATAACTATTCCTCATGGTATCATGTTAAACCCAACCAGAGCCGGGACTACACTTCTGTGTACAGGAAACAAGGAGAGTGAAACTCAATATGGATGAATGCTTAAGACTTTGAAGTATTATATTTTTAAAGTGAAGTTAAAAATAAGTAGCACTTTTGACACAAATGTCAAGTCAGGTATTTGGAACAATAGGATCGCGCAAGCTGGAGGGGATCAACATCTAGTCCATCTGTGGGATCTAGTCCAACTCCTCAAACCAGGATCCTCTACAGTAACCATGTTCACAGTTAGCAAAATATTTTTAATTTAGGAAATTCCATGTGCAGGTGTTTCCCTGGTTTCCTGTGCTCTACAGAAGCAGAACATAACTCAAGTAACAGAAAAATCCTTGTCAGCCCTATTAACCTTATAGTTTCTCTTTTTTCTCTCACTTTAATTACACATACTTAAATCTTGTAGACACTTTTACCATTCTCAATATCAGGTGACTTGCATTGGGCTTAACAAATAAAATCTTAAAGATGAGTAGGCTTGCATAGAGAGAGTGAATCAGTCAGTGAAATATTCCATCAAGAGAAAAAAGGATGCCTTGAAGATCAGAGTTACTCAGAGGAAAAAACTAATTGTCTACAGTGGAAGAAAAAAAGTGAAATGTGATTAATAATCAAACTCAGTGTTGAGATATCTGCTACTGAATGCAATAGGCTTCGGTTTTGCACTGTTTGAGCAAGGCTTACAGGAGAATGTGAGGATATTGTTGCCTTCCATGGTCTTTACATTCCTCCTCTGGTAAACGAATTGTCAGCAGTCCTGCATCGGCAGTGGGCGCAAACAGGCAAACTGTCCTGTTCTCCAGGGGAGCAGCTCTGTCCAGTCCCTCTTAGACTCACAAAACCACCCGGTGGCTTATTTACACCTGCTTGGAACTGCAAGGTCAAGGCACTGCCTTGCAGCCTGAGGCTTCAAAACACAGCGAGATGTGGTAGAAAACAGGGATTTTCCCCACGATGTAACTTTTGTCTGCTGCCTTTACCCTTTTATTGCACCCTTTTGAGAAGAGTTTGGATGCAGCATCTCCACAGCCCTCCCAGTAGTTCACTGGGGACAGCTACCAACAGAAGAAACACAATGAGACACCAAGGGGGCTGAATGTCAAAAAAAAAATCACATGCTATGTATGAAGACAAATGTGGTACTGATAACATCTCTTCCTTTTTCGCCTTGTTCAGGGGGCTTAAGAGCAGTTGGTAAATACTTCTGCCTTACAAAGGTCAGTGTTTACCTGAGAGTGCAGAGATAAACATTTCCTGCAGTACAACCTGTGCAGACACTTATGTCACTGCTAATATTCGGAGGCTCAGCCGCCTCCTGTGGGTAAAACCACCGTGATGCAGACAGACCGCCTGTCCTTGCACGCACATCTGTCCACAGCAGCCTGCAGCCTCCCGGGGTCCTCTGCATCACAGTTCACTATGAAACTGTAGACATGTGAGCAAGCTCTCAGTTACCATGAGCACATGCAGCCCTGTACAAACCATCGATGAGCTGTTTATAACCACAGTTATACGCATTATTTAATAAAACAAAATCTTTGGAAATTCCCCCTCCCCCCAAAAAAAAACCCAAACAAGCAGAAATTGGGATGCCCAGGGACATTAAGAACTTAAACCTATAAATCATCAACCCACACAGCTAGAGGCTAACAATTAATTCCTCATCTTGCTTTATATCCATGGTTTCTTCTTGCAGTAGGACTCAAGTGTATACAAACCATGCAAACCTCCTTCAAGTGCCTTGTAATGTGCACATTGTCTTTACAAAAAACTGCTCTTTGACTTAATCTTTATACATGTCGAATCACTTAAAATTATGGAGACATTCCTGAAATATGGCAGTGTGCTTCTAAATAATCTGTCTTGGAAAAGTTAAACCAAACTGAGTAAGTTTTTGCTGTGTCAAAAGCCTTCCCTGTGAAAATCAGATTCCTTTAAGATAGTGTTTGAAGAGCAATTGATGTCTTGCAAATACCTTGTTGCATAGGGAACCTTAATACTGGCATATCTTAAAGTACTTTTTTCTAATATTCTCCTGAGACCATTAAATCAGCTATAAAGTATGAAATTCAGAACATGGGCACATAGCAGGTGAATTTTGTCAAGACAAAACTGCAGTATTTGCAGCCCATTTGATAGAAAAACTAACAAGTACTTCTGATTTGAAAGTACCAATCAGAAAGGGACAAGAATTCAAAGGTCTAGAGGGGATATTTTTTTTTTTTGGTAACACAGACACACAAAACAAACCCAAAGTAATTCAGTCTCATCCGGTTTAACCTCAACCACGAGACACGGCTGTCTGTTTTCTTTCTCAAAAGACTCACGTCACTGTGCACTGAAAAAAGGGAACTTCCAGAGTTTGTGGTGAGGATACATGATAAACAGATCTGTTCACACCAACCAGCGGGGCTGCCTGCGTCAATAAAAGGCGGTAGCAGAGTCGGTGAACTGACATTTGGCGCTCAGAGGATTATCGTTGCAAAAGTCGCTTCACATTAAAGTTAAATAGAATGCCAGGATTTTTTTTTCCCCACAACAACATGACTGAAATAAATGGAAAAGAAGACTGCAAGCTTGCAGAAGGCAAAATCCACAAAAAGAAGCAAAAGGCTTTGTGAGTATATATATCTTAATATAAACGCTAATGTATTAGAAGTGAAAATAACATAATCTTGGAGATTAAGAATTAGCACCATGATTTGGGCTAAACGAATGCAAAGTCTGCTCAAAGCCCAGGACTATAGCATCATTAAAAATGGCTTGAGCTGATGCGAACCAATTAATTGATTCCCTTAAGTAATGAGGAGTACATTTTGGATGCGCTGGAAGCCTCTTAGTCTTTTGAAAACTTTACTTGGAGATGTAACTTCCCAGATTTCAGTCACAGCATAGAACTGCCAGCCTCTGTTTAAAAGTTTCAAGAAATTTAAGTAGAATTTAAAGGCAACTGCAATTTTAATGGATTACAAAATTTTCTGTTCATTGGTTTCAGTGGTGCAGACCTCAAAAATTATCTGAAGTGCATGGTACCACATATTGAACCTGGGATCAAGACTTCTAACTCCAGAAATGTCATGTAAGTACTGAGATACACTAAGTTATAACAAGATATAAATATAGCTAGATTACTATATAGTACACTATTTTACTAGATTACTATATAGTACACTATTTTACTAACTTCTAAACTAATTCTAGAACAACAACTATTAGAATAATGCCTAGAATTTCCAAAATACAAAAGAGATGAACACTAGGAAGTAGAAACTGTTCATGGAGTTAAGAGTTTCTTCTTAGTGATGCCTGTATATTTGCATCAAACAGTGAGGGAGAAGACACCTCACTTCAATCTGTTTTCTTCAGAGGTACGCTGTATCTGTTCTCTAAATATTTAGAAGAAATTATGCTTCACACTTCAGTGAGGAGCAAGGGTATTACCATTCTTATTTCAGGAATATGGAAACAGAAGTACAGATACAAAATTATTTGGTCATAGTTACAGTAAAAGCTCATCTGTCTGGGAACAGCCTTCAGGATAACATATTTCCTTGTTTTTCCCTCTCTGATTATCTTTCTCAACGTGGGCTTGCCTCCAGAGTGTTAGATTATGAGAAAGACATAAGTTTAATAAATACTTGGTACATATTCCCAGAATAAGATAATAAATTATTTTTTTTTCTCCTTTAAGCATGTAAATAAAACCACACGCTTTCTTGCCTGAAGTATTTTTCTTTTTCTTGTCATCTTAGGCTTTCCGCAGAGGAAGTAAAACAGTGGTCCCAGTCTTTGGAAAAGCTATTGGCCAGCCAGAGTAAGTGTATTAATTCAGTATGACTTTGTTCTTATTCTGAGGACAAAACTTGTCTACTTTCACCAAACAGGCAAAGCGGTAACGTCCTGCGAGCGCTGCCAGGGCAGGGCCAGCTGCATTTCGGTTACTTACAGCTTCGGCCTCACGTGGCTACCGTATTCAGCTTTGCTTCCAACTTTTTTTTTTCCCTTCCATTTCCTACTCCCAGTAAATAAACCCCAAACAGCTCAGTTCAGTGCTTTGTGATTGCTCTTCTGTCTTTGCCTAAGACATCTATTTTCTCTCCACTAGTATCCTAAGACAACCCATTTAAAGAGGACTAGAATCTATTGACGTATTTTGGTACCCAGGGTCTACATCTAAAAAACACTCAACATAATTAGGAAAACTCCTGTCACCCTTAGTATTAGAGTATCTGTAGTATGTTGAAGAAGGGAAGAGCAGCGTATTTTGGCAAGATTTTATAAGAATCCAACTCCTGCTAGTTACTTTATCCTCCCTGGTCACAAATATCACGCTATAAATGATGATTTGTGTTCACTTTAGGTGGTCAAGGTATCTTTCGGGAGTTCCTGAAGTCAGAGTTCAGCGAGGAAAATATTGAGTTCTGGTTGGCTTGTGAGGATTACAAGAAAACCAAGTCTGATCACTTACATGGCAAAGCAGAGCGGATTTACGAGGAGTTTGTTCAGACAGATGCTATTAAACAGGTATGTACAAATGTAATCTGTCTAGTGTTACAGTAGAAGGATTTTGGAAAAAAACCAGAAGATACAAGTGTGGCTTCACTGAGATGCTTGTATGTTCATTCTGTCATACTGGAAGATGACACAGTCGCGTGTTTTTATGAATGTACTTGCCCCATTACTGTCTTCAGCCTTGAGATCATGAGATCCACAAGCAGAGCCACACGATCCAGCACTCGGAGCACCACCAGCAGAGGCACCAGCAGCTCAGCACATGATGCTCTTCTCCCAGTCAGCCCAGTTTGAATTACTGCTGCTGCTTGGAGTCAGATACTTAGAGAAAGCTTTGCTAGTAGGAGAGCTCTGGATTATTTATTGTCTTTTAAAATATGTGGGTATTCTGGAGAATTTACAGGTGTGTATGTTGATCATATTTCAAACTGGAGACTCATTCTACACAGGATTTCTCCTGTTGTTTCAATTGGAGGTTGTTCCTCTACTTACTCCATCGTTGAGTTGTATTAATTCTGACTCCATAAAAAACTGCATTTCTATAGCAAGTAACAATTTTTGTGCACAACTGGAATACAAGCACTAAGATTCCCTCATTTTGCAGTTCTGATATTGAACTATCACACTGAGTTCTAAGGCTACAAATTTGTTTAATCGACAAGGTGATAGATATAGAGAGTACATTTTTAAGATGTTAATGGCATTTGGTTTTCACTTTCCAGATCAATATTGACTATCAGATGAGAGAAGCAACAGCCAAAAGAGCTCAAGACCCAACTCACACAAGTTTTGATGAAGCCCAGAAAACTGTGTACATCCTCATGGAAAGGGACTCATATCCCAGATTTTTGAAATCCAAAGCCTACCTGAACCTTTTGAACCAGCTGCAAACCAACACTTCAAAATGAAGTGTCTGAGGCAGTGAAGAGCTAAGTAGACTCTGTCAAATATCCTGCGGAGAGATCCTTCAGGAGGGCTGGATCTCGGCAAGAGAACCCCTGCCTCGGGAGCAGGGTATGTGGGAGATGCAAACGGCTCCACAGCCAAGAGAACGCAGGATAAAAGCTGGGAAGACTGTTCCGAGGGTGAGAGCAGCACAGGGAGGAGACCCTCTCCTCCCCTACGCCGCGGAGTCAAGACGGGATGTGGTTGCTATTTATTGTTCGAACTACACTGTGAACATTGAGCCAAGTCTTAGAGCCCAGAGAACTACTGATTATTAGGAACTGCAAGACTAGCAAGCTGAGCGTTGGGAGAAGATTATCAATTCAGAAGAAAAATAAGAATGACTGTCAATTTTGTGCATAACAAGAAAATGACCAAAGACTGATGAATGGCTTTTGTTAATCTGTGAAGTGTTAATATGTGTGAGTGCAGCTCCATGACAATATTGTGCCATGTAAATATATTATAAATTGACATGTCTTAAAATCGATATATTTTAAATTATGTAAGAATTACATAAGCTGTACGTTTACTAAGTTTGTATTCAACAGGCAGGTATGTAGCATCTTTTCTATTTAATTTATTGCAAAATAAACAACTCTTAAATCTACTTGAAAATAAAGTTTTATGGTCATTTTACATCTTATTGTAAGTAATCTTTCCATTATAATTACTGATACATTGAAACACATGGCTCCCTTCTGTCCTACTATGCCACTAATTCCCATCTCCTTATCTAAATATTAATTTTCCCCACTCCACCTTTTTTTTTTTTTTTTTTTTTTTTTTTTTTTTTTTTTCCTTTTTTTTTTTTTTTTTTTTTTTTTTTTTTTTTTTTTTTTATTTTTATTTTTTACTCTTCCTTTTTTTTTTTTTTTTTTTTTTTAAGCCCATTTTACACAACCATCATCTTAGTCATCTGGAGTAGGTGATCCTGACCTACACAGACCTATCCTCACAACTCCCAAAAAGAAAACAAAACTACCAGCACCCAAGTCAAATCTCAAATACAGAAACCATTTAACCAATGACCCCACAGTTTGATCCGCTTTGATATCAATGATGTGTTGAACACATCAGCCACGCTTGCTTATGTAGAGAGGCAGTAACCAGTGAGACCCATTCCTTGTGATATTAGCACTGCTCAGCAAGATCCAGACTCTAATTTACAATATCAATACTAGCATCAAAAGTCATCTAATTTCACTGCAAATGTTGCATTAAATTTACTCTGTAAACTATGCAATGCTATGAGTAGCCTATACACAGTGGGCAGTGATGAGAACTAAAGTAAAAGAAGATAACTTGCCAATTATGCTTGAACTATGTAACTATGAACACAGGCACTACCAAATACGAAGTGTTTAAGATCTCGTGACTTTGGAGTTCATAATGAAAACAGATAAAGGCATGCCCTCATCTTGATGAGCTACCATCATGAGGCGCAGCTATCACACAGTTAACAACACAAGACTTTATCTGATCCTTGCAGATTTTCCATTTTCCAAAATACAATGAGCTTAGTCAGGCACACTCCATTATTCCGTGCCAAATGGAGAAGCTGTAAACCCACAGACGTCAGCTCACGGGGAGAACGGAGCGTGTGCACGCTGCCACCCTCTGGGGACTCCTGTCCTCCCGTAGAAGCCCCAGCCTTCAGCCCTAGAAGCAAAACTCTGCTGGAAGGAACACAGCGAAGAGGCAGCTGCTGCCACCTTCCAGCACCACCTGCTGCTGCAGCTGGAAGCCTCTGCGATTCACATCTTCCTACATTCAAGGCCAGTAAATGCAGAACAAAAGAATCTGGGTCTTGCGGTATTATTTTCCTTTTGTTAAAGGAAAGACGTTTTCACCTCGTTTGCAGTAGGAACCCGAAAACAACTGCAAAGGTCAATCACCCAGGTTGTTAATTCCAGAGATATTCCAGCCCACTCCAGTGTCCCTGGCAACATGACCATGTTCCACCAAGCAATAAACAGCGTGGCAGAAATTCAGAGCTGTCTCTGGGATGCTGTCGTAAGCCTAGCATTGTATATCTGTTGCTATAGCAGGGCTATACAAAGCTGGTTGTTTAAACAAGGTCCAAGAGATCTGGAAGTGTTTTATGGCAATTTATAGTGCCATCCATACTAATCTACTTTATAAAAGGAATAAGCTATAAGTTAACAGCTCAATGGTACACAGGAAAAAAAGATTACAGTCTTTTAAGGCACTTAAAAATATTTACATGCTGTAAAATAGTCCAGAGATATGTATTTTTATTATTTCTTCAAAACCTCTATTTTTTTCAAAATGCAGTACACGATGTTTATTTTGCAGTATTTTTTTTTTTTTTTAGTATTGCCTAAATGGAGAATCTTTGCACCCAGAAAAGCTTCAGAAAGATCAAAGGGATTAAGGACTCGGTGCTTTTTGTGCCCTTTGGTTCATTTACAAGGTGCATGCACCACATCAAGTTGTGATTTCCTCCTCTCCCACCCATGCACACAAATAGTTGCAGACGGGTTTCACAGCTGTGGGTTGTGCCCTGCCCAGCATGGCACACTCTTCCAAAACGGGTCATGTTACACATCACATACGGAAAGCATAAAGCCCTGGAAACTTCCCATACTCAAAGGAGCAACTTGTGAACGCAAGCTCTGTTTACTCTCTTGTAAATAACTCGGTGGGCAATCGGGGGAAACTGTCCTTTTTCAACACATGGTAGATGGAGTTAATTATCAATTAACTTTCCAGAACAATCAGGGTCTGGCTGTCATCCAACACTTATTAAAATATTTATGTCAAACAGCTTAAAGAAAAGAACAAACAAAACCTACATTTAGCTTTCCCTTTTTGGAAAAAACATACCATAAGAGGATGGAAATTTGCTGCTCCATTCACAGTCTCTAAGAAAACCGGTTGAATCAGCTTGGCCACCAGCTACAGATCAGTATAGGAAAACAGGACGCAGTACAAAGAGAAGCTTTAAGATTTGACAGTAGTGACTCAGACTTTAAGTGCTCTGCCCTACCCCCGAAGGAAACATTTTCATTGTTTGCCAGTGTTTCAGTACTGGGGNAAAAAAAAAAAAAAAAAAAAAAAAAAAAAAAAAAAAAAAAGTGCTATCTTTGGGTACACTTTCGAAATTAATTAACTTATACCTGCTGCAGAGTTTTCTTTATGTGAGGACTCAAGAGTCCAGCAGACCCTGAATGTGAATGTAGAAGACTAACTCTAACCCCTCCAATTTGGAAAACCTTCTCTAAATATATTCCCTGAAATAGATATTTTTAACATCCCCCCAAATAAAACTAAAAATATGGTATAACATAATATAATTCTCTCCCATATATTGAAAAGGCCATTCATGAAAGTCTGTCAGTGGAGACATTCTATCATTATGCAGAGTCAAGCAGAAGGCAATTAAAGCTGAAATGTTGATGAATAGTACAAATTCAAAACCTTAGACCCCAAAATGCCACCCATCCCTGCCCACACTCCGAAGTACCAGCTGTTCTGGATGTCACCCCCTCCGTGGTTGTGAAATGAGTTTGAAAAGCAAAAATAGATTACAACAGGTGGAAAATTAGGTGTTCTCATCTTCCATTCAGAGACACGGGTTGATTGTATCAGAAAGCATGATGTCTATCAATAAAGTTTTCTGAAATCAAGTCTTTAGTCATTAAACATGGGCAGAAATTGCAAAACAGGTTCTTGCTTAACATTCATTATATTATTTGAATTTGTCTTGGATGCTCAGAAGCAAAGTCAGAAAGGAGTGAAGGTTATCCCCAGCTTTGTTTGGATAAATACAGCCTCAAATATTTTAGTCACAAAAACGAGATTTACATCAACCAAGAACTGATGTGCTTATTTTGGAAATAAACTCAATCCCCCTCATTTCTCAAAATAGCCACAGAAAGTATTCCCTTGAAAGACCCCAAAGATGATTAACATTTAAGTTCTAATTCTACTGAGCAGTTCTCTTCAGTTTCTTCAAACGGCCTAAGCACAACACAGCCTTGAAGCACTTCTCTTAACTAGTTTGGTGACCAGCTTTCACGTGGTGCCTTTCACTAATACAATTAAAAATAGGCTGAGTAAAAAATGAAATACAGAAATGTAAGCCTTACACATCACTCTACTTATGTGCAGAGAGAAACGGAGCAGATTAGCAACGCCTGTC
Source organism: Pampusana beccarii (assembly GCA_013399365.1). Classification (NCBI taxonomy): domain Eukaryota; kingdom Metazoa; phylum Chordata; class Aves; order Columbiformes; family Columbidae; genus Pampusana; species Pampusana beccarii. The sequence goes on along the minus strand of VWYH01004267.1, from coordinate 307,690 downwards.
TTCAAAGTCTGTTATACAGCCAAGGGTACATGGTGCTGCGTACCCAAACCACAGTGCCGGTCTCTCTGAAGCCAGATTCAGTGGGAGGGTTGAAAGTTCATGTAAAAATGTAAAAACCAGTCCCAGCTTCCAGTCACACGATTTGCTTATCTACTTTGATAGTTGCAGAACGTCAGGCTCACACAATGACATCACGGCTTTTAGGAAAAAAAAGGGAACAGAAAGGTCAGAGTGTTCAGCTGAGGTGAGGTTTTCAGAAGTGCTATTCAGGCTTCAGCCTGTTTTCACTCGGCAGGTGATTGTTAATAGTGTTTGCAGAGACTGGTCACAATGCAAGATTTGTCCAACATTATTGTTGAAATATAAAAACTATTCAAATTCTTGAAGTCAGTGACTATTAGCAGGCCATGCCTATTTCTACCCAGAAACAGAAACCACTTCATATCTACATAGCTGCAGTGATACCAGGTGACACCTAGTGGAGTATCTCTGCAATAAGAGCAAGGGTATGATTTAGGTTCAATTACATAATTTTTCAGTAAAGCAGCATACTTGGTTAATGACTAAACCTTCCACTCCTTTGTGCTTTAAATATTCTGGAAAGGGAAGCAGAAAGGCAATGCTCTGGGTATCGAGTTATGAAAGAATGGTAGTGGAAAGCAGCTGACTCAAAGAAACAAGTTGTAAAACTGTATTTGCAACAGGATTAATGAAACAGCAACCAGGTTGAATGGTGGCAGTCCTGTTAGGAGCAAGCAGCTATGGCCCCGGCCGGGAGGCACGGTGCTCACAGGCAGGGACAAACCCACAGCCCTTCGGAGTCCCTCAGTCTTCGAGGGCTCCCCAGCCAGATTCTCGGGGTTTACAGTCCCACTGCGCTGAGTTGCCAGCAATTCAGCCCCCAGCGCTGCAGGGACTCGGGCAATCCCCATGTCTGCAGATACCATTGAATTTCAAATGGCGCTTTAGAGCATGGTCAAGGTGACAACAGAACTGCAGACGTGAAACACACAACAAATCCTGCGCCTAAACATCTTCTGCCTGTACACATCAAGAGGAGGTTTGAAGAAGTGTTTTCTTCAGCTTAATAGTAAAAACAAGCTTGTGGGAAAAATGTTTCGTGTTTATTTTGCTAATAAGACGTGAGTCTAGCAACCCGTGTTGCTGGAGGGTTTATAAACTTTATAATTCCTTCTAAAAATAACGCTTGAGGTTTTTTTCTTAAAATTGGAAGAAGGAAGGCTCCTTTTCCCAAAATAGATTTATTGGTAACTGGTAGAGATGTTTCTCTTGCTTGATTTTTCTTGTGTGTTACCGCATGTGTGACAATAACAGTTTACTTCATCAGGTCACATGTTTTGTAAAACAGCGACTAACGGCAGCAGCAATAACAAATCACTGCGTTTAACATTTTCATTATCAGCACTTGAACGAACCAGGTATACTTGCCCCTGGCAGACAACACTAAAACGCGTTTGCTCACATTAATCATTCAAGGCTTCTGTTAAGAAAGATTAAAAAAACAAACTTCAAAATAGCTAAACTGACAGAATTCTCTCTCATTCTTCCCTCATCTACTTAATAAGAATAATAATTTAAAAAATCTAAGCAATGGCAATTCTTCAAATACTTTAGACAGGATAATATATATAGACAGACTAATAAAACCACTATAGCAATTAACTGTATTCAACCTTGGAAACTGTTGACCTATTGAGGCTCACCACACTGGACAGATGGTCTGGGGGTATTTTAGTTTGCTTGTTTTGAAAACAGCTTACAATTAGATCATTTTACTTTGTAAACATGAGCTGTGCTGGCCTAGTTTCTTGATAAAAGTGGTTAAATTTATACTCTATGGTTATACTGCTGTTTTCATGAGTTTTATATCCACTCTCTGTGTCTAGGTGATGATAAGTATAGAAAAACAAATGCAGATTGCATATCATGTCTAAAAAACAAAGTAAAAATCTGCTTATAATTAGAGTCAGTCAAAACAAAACTGCAAGAATAGCAAAGCCTAATCTTTTCCATACGGATGGGTGGTAAATGAGACTATATAACATATCCCCCTTGTACGATCAAAAGCCTTCAGAGAATATGATGTTAGAAGGTTTTTATCTCAAGTTCTCTTGATTATTTCGTACTTCTACATTAACTCTAGATATTTCTGCATTTACATCCCCAAAAATACATTGTAGGCAGCCTCACTCTAAGCATAGTAATTAAGTAATACCCAGAACTTTGTACCGTAGACAACTGATTTAAACAAGTATTATGAGCAGGGATGTTCACTAATTACAGGGCAGATGAAGATGTTTAGGAACCTACAGCCTCAGAGGAAAGGGAAATGACTGCAGCATTTCCAAGTATTGCCAAACGTACAGTACTGTTGCAATCACAGGTCCCTTCAGAAACTGATGTTTGGTCTAGCATTCACTAAACACAGACGAAAGAGTGCAATGGAAGAAGTCTCCCAAAAATAACATTTCACTGCACATGCCAATTAGCTGGATTACGTGGCTACAGACCGTGGCCTATTCTGGGCAAAGGCTGCGTCGGCACACAGGCGTGCCTACGGTCTCCTACAACCAAGCTTCACAGAGGTGCTAACGTCTCTTGGTAGAATTACAAATTTAACAAGTCGTCAGCAGCACTAACTGTGCAGCTTTGAGATGCTTTGATTTCAAAATCTTAAATGTCAAGCTCTACAAAATTTTAGAAAAAAACTTTCCAAAATTAAAATTAAAAATAGCAGTCTCAATTCATGGTCTGATTAGAATACACGAAGGATTTCAACTTTTTTTTTAAGTGAAAAAGAAAAAAATAAACAGCTGCAGCAATGTATAGAGAAAGAAAAACACAAGAGGAGCATTTTACATATATTGGGGAAATAAATCATGTAGCCAAGCACTCTTTTAGACATTATAGTATGCAGATTCTAAGAACTACGAATTCTCATCACACCAGCAATAAGATAGCAGCCACTGCAGCCAAATTGTGCAACTGGTTCTTTAAACTGGAATGTAAATTTATAAAAGCATAATAGCGTCATATTACATGTTCCACGCAGTGGAACTGAATTTTATGTGTCTGCATATCCTTACAGAAACAGTGACATGGAAGGAGACATCTTGAAGCATACTGCAAGCGGTCAGTATTAAGCACATATATATTCTGTTGTGACTTGACTGTATGAACACTTCACAGTATGTAAAGCCTGTGGGCTACTTAAGGGCAGGAGACAGGCCTGCAGCTCCTCTTCTGCAGCCTCACCCGCCGTAAGTGATTTTTACAGGACCCCATAGTCTGTACCTCTCAGTGGGAAACAAGTCAGTCAGTGAACAAAAAGCTGAAAAATCGCAGCAGGGGCTCTATATAAGCATTGCCTTCCTGGGCAGCTGCAAAGAGCAGAAACTGTGACGGTGGTAAGAGCGACCTCTGCTACACTGCGAAACCACAGCTGAAAGATTGCATTTTGTAAGCATCAGAAGTGCCAATAATCAGAAGTGAAAAACTGTCACTGTATTTGCCAAGTCCCAAAGGAACACGGCATTCATCTGGTGACAGATTTGTTACCTCTGCTGTGTGTCCCCACCTGCCTATGTCACCAGTCTCAGACTGAGAAGCCAAGTTTCTCAGAATACCCATCAGTAGGGCTGTTGCTACATACAGCACCAGCCAAGGCAAATAGTTCTTTCTCCCACACTCCTTGTCTGCAAACAGTAATTACAGTAATCACCTCAGTAACAACAGGTGAGTAAATAAGAATAAGATTCTCCCCCACCCCTGAAAAAATGGTTACACACGCAATTATTTCATGGGGTTCTTTCCTTTCTACCATATGCCATGATCTGTTTTGCCTTTGCTTAGAGAGAAAGAGTACAGGACTGTAACTTTATTTGCACAAATACACAGGGAAAGAACTTTCCAGTCAAAGCTCTAGAAATCAGTTTTCAGACATTTGCAATTATAAAGATTTACCACTCACAGCACGTGAGCCGGTCAGTTATTAGTGAGTCATTCGGTACCATGGCAGACTACACGACGCCCCAACAGCGGCACCATCATTATTTTCTATTAATTACTCCCTAAGAACAAAGATATAGTTAGTTTTTAGTCTTATAATTCAAGAAGTCCACAATTAATAAAAAGATTCAAAAGGAAGAAATATATAAAAACTTCTAGCCTATGAATGATTGCCCATGTTGTTCCTTCGCTCAGAAGTTCATCTGCTGCTGAAATAATCTCATAATGGTGAAAGAGGACTTTGTAACTAATATTTATGTTCTCATTTAAGTTCAGGTATCAACAGAAAAATTACTTGCTTATTGTCCTCTTCAGTCTCTCGCTACTTTTCATTTTAGCTGTATTTTTGCAATGGTTTCTGTTTGTGGCTATCCTAGTCTTGTTTTCTAGAAGAGGTGTTTATTTATATATTTATCTCAAGAGCTCTCTCAAATTCCTTTGCTTTCTATCTGCCTCCCTTTTCTCTTTACATTCAATACTGATTTTTTTTTTTTTTTAAAGCATATTCAAAGCTCACATATTTTAGGATATTTTATTTGTTTTAAATAACGCAAGATTTAGATCCTGGAAACTGTATTGGTTCTAGATTAACACCTATCAATCACAGCCCTTTTGGACAGTTTCGAACTTTAAGCACCTCTCTCTGCTCCGTACACACCGAGCCTTCCCGCACGGTCTCCAGCACACCAGTCTGTCTTCATGGTCAGACCCGAGAACGTGCCCCAAAGCACCACCAGTTTCAGCACATGGAGGCCTTCCCAGAAATGCTGTTCACAGACAGATTTCCTACAAGGGCCATTCAAAAACCATGGCAAGGTAAAGCTTCGTTTGCCTCTGGCGGCGCTCTGCTTCTCTCGAGGGGTGCCACCCATCTAGCCCACATGTTGAGTGGGCTGTTGATTGACTCAAAGGTCTACTTCACATGGATTAATTAGAAGACTGACATGATGAATACCACATTATCAAATGCAATTCCAGAATACAAACACAGCAACAGTTCCACAAAACAAATTACAGTAGAGTGACTCTAGTTAAGCTTTTATTGCTGCTGCATCAGCACGACAGTTACTACCTAGCAACATGATTAGTGCTAAAACAGGACAAAATTGCTCAGAGGATGATAAACCCGTATTGTCTTTGCAATTGTAGTACACTGGATGAACAGTTCACTGACATTTAAAACCAGATAGTTTTACATTGCTAAGTATTGAAGAGTGGGTGAAATCAACAGAATACAAGTTACTATAAAAATCAGGGCAGTTGCCAAGATAATTATGTCCTGTCTAGTTCTGCTTCTCTAATCAATTTAAGGTATAGTATTAAAAAAAACTTCAGGGAGCTTTTTTCACCATTATCAGAAATGAGATCAAACAGTAAAGGTGAAATCTAGTGAACAAATTACCTGTTCTAACAGGTCAAAGTTTAATAGAACATGCTAATAATTTTGCCTCTAGCAACTTAGTCTGGATTTACCAATTATTGTACAGTGGTACATGAAGCTAATAGTCTAAATAATCCAGCTAGTTATTCTTCCACAGCTTTTGAAACAATTGTTCTGATTTATGTATCTGCATGGGGTCTGCCAGCCATTTGGCCTATTAAAAAAACCAGCTTTTCTACCCAGTTTCTGATGGTTTGCAAGTGAAGTCAGCTAACTGGAATACACCTATAGCGTTTGTAGAAAGGCGTTAACGTACTCTGCCTGCACTTCACATCTGCAGAAGAAAGATCAGTTCCAGTGCCAAGAACTATCTGACCCCACTAGCACAAGTTTACAACCATTGCTGAGAAACTGGTTTGATAAAAACACATCTCATGACTCTGAGGCAGTTAGGCTTTAGCAATGATGTAATTTGGAAGGATTTCTGGACAGAGAGGACTAGACTGTCATGTATTTACATTATGTTAATGCTGGTTGTCCTCACGGAAAGCCTCAGTGCATTAGTGCATACTGCTTTAGAAAACTCATGCAGGAGCAACAGAGACCTGAAAAGCCAGCAGGTAACAAATTTAATGAGACATGGGGGCACAATGGGTTTTCTGCAGAAATATTGCCCACAATAGATCACCACATCAAGCAAGCACAGGCCTTGCCTCACGAGGCAGATGGATTTTCATGACTCTGGGAATGGAAAACCACAACAGACTGGAGCATCTTCTTTACCCTCTATAACAGCCAGATACACGTTCCCCTGCATAAAAAGCAACCTAACAACAATGTTGTGCTTCATGTAATCAGTTACAGGAGTGCTCTAGGTGCTATTGCCATGCTGTTAAGTGTTCAAAGGGACAGGGTTAAAATCAAGAGAATATAAATACAGCTCAGCTATTTATTATGATAAATTCTTCTAAAATTTCAAACCAAAACAAGAATATCCATATTACCACATCAAGCCACCTTAAATTACACCTCCTATTTCAGTAAGAGTGTATAATTCTTTATACATATATATTAGAAAAATATTTTTTATAGGTACAGTTTAGAAAACCCATAAAATCAGTCTTAACCATTTTGGGATACAGAGGCATTTAGAGAAGAAAGCTGCTTCAAATATCTAAACATAAATCAGAAAATTAAAGTTTCCAACAGACTTTCCTCATTCCATTTTATTTGATTTTTTTTTTTCATTTAGAAACACAATTAACATGTGAAACAGGCTTCAGACAGCAGAATGTTTTAATTAGGACACCACTCCTGCAGTACCAGAAATAACAAGAACTAAGAAAGAAGAGAAACAAACCTATAAAAAGACTTTGTCTTCCCATTTAGTCTAACAGAAAACTTTCTAAAGCCCTCACAAACAATTTGAAGTCCACCACATGTGGAGAAGATTGGAAGCTTTCTTCTCCCTCCCAACTTGTGCACAGACCATTCCTGCAAATGCACCAGCAAACACTGGAACAGCAAGATCTAAGACTGACCATATTTAGCCCAGATGTGTAATAATATTACTGAAGCAATGAGAAAAGTATTTATAACCAGTTTTGCAAAGGGGGCAATTTGGATCCCATGGGAAATACCACTATAGAAACTCAACATTCCTTTGGTTCTCGAGAAATTAAAATGCCTTTTGGTCCATTTTCCCCTGTTGCTGTCTTTCTTTTGTTTGGATCTCCACTCTTCTCTTTTTCTCTTGGCCAAACACCTCTGTTGATAGATGTGCAAAGCAGACTTGCCCGGACAGGCATAGCAGAGCCTTGTCTTATGTGATAAAGAAAATATGTCCCTCAGAAGCATTCAGGAAGCTAAAATTGTTACTGCTTCTTGTCTACGGAGATTTATCATGAAACAACTGCATTGTTAAGTTTTCCATTTAAATTCAGCTGCTTACCATTAACCTTAGTTTTAATGTGAAGAAAAAGATTTAAAAATATTTTATGTCAACAAATGATGGAAGTCTGTGACAATTAATGAGTGATAAAGCTCACTGAAGCTAAAAGCACAAAGCGTACTCCGCTTTTCTGCAACATGACAAATGAAATTCCAGATGCAACCACACAATCCAATGTAGAATTAATCCCAGAACAGATTCTCAGATAAGTGAAGAAACGAGAAGTTCGGTGTCACAGGAGGGATGTGCGTGCACAGGAGTGGTACCCGCACGGTGCGGAACACACCATGGCCAGTCAAAAAGCTCATGTTGTTCTAGCACTTTAATAAGTATTCATTAAGATGCATCACTTGTGTTCCCTTTTAGCAATTCCCTAAAAAGCTGCTGCTATCAGAGATGCAGCTTATTTCTGCCTTCCCACTACTGTAAATAATGCAGCTCTGTATGAGGTTTCTTCAGAGACTTCCACATTATGGCAACTTGCCAGCTATTACTCATAAATAAACGAATTAGTATTGAGATATAAGTGTAAAATAAGGGAAAAACCTTCTTAAGTTCAAACATGAACTAAAAAAAGCCAAATAAGTGTTTGAGTAGTGTTGTGATTAAATAGCATACTGATGGAATCATACACAAACACAAATTGGAATTTAAATGGCCTGCAAATTAGCCTTCGTATTTTGCTGCTGGCTGATTATATACTGTGTACAGCTCAGCAACTTTTACAACTTTGTTTACTGTTTAAAACTTCTATACAAGTGTATGATGCCTCAGTATTTTGGAATATTAACTACCCACTGAGCCCTTAATGCAATATCTATAGATATCAGATCTTTATAGCTTGCTGCCTTGATGAGATGGAGCGGAGGACCAGTTCTACAGGCCGCAGAGCCAGCAGGCCTCTACACTTAGAGCTGAGATCCAGTAGGAAACGAGCAAACAAACAAACAGAACAAAAAAAAAAGGAAGAAAAATCCAATTAACTGTCCCTCAAAAGGTCACTTCTCTTACTCCAGTTAGACGAGACAACACCTACACCAGCACGCAGCCTCCTCAGCATTAACAAAGCACACTCTGGAGGGACGGATGTGACCCTGAGGCTTGGCCAGGAGCCAGGAAGCACTTTTCTTTACCAGTAGCAGCCTTGGAGGGATTTTCAGACATGATCCTTCCCTTTCCAAAGGTTATGTGTCTTTTGTAAATCACAAAAGCCTAGAGCTAGCCAATCGCAAAACAATAGACTTCACCACCACAATTATCTGGTTATGATTTTAAAAGGGGCATTTAAACATCTTTTTCAAGGGTCTATAAAACACAGGGGTTTGTTTCAGCAACACTTGTTGCCACCGAAGAATTCTCATCCAAGAAGTTCCCACTCCATGACTTTCTGCACAATCGATCGCTCTCACCTTGTCCACATGAGGCAGGGACAGAATACAAAACAACGCCAGCTTTGTAAAATTAAGAGCAGTCGTTATGAGTCTCTCCACCCATTGTTGGGATTTGTGCCAGAAAAGATACTGGACTTTGTTTTAAATGTTCAAAATGTATAGTGTTTCTTCTAATGTACTAATCCACAATCAGGTAAATGACATTCCGTTTCTATCATTCTCGCCTCTATATGTGTGCATAAACACTGCAGGTTTAGGGGAAGAAGACAAAACTTTGCTGCACTATCAAAGCTGTTTCCTCAGGGAGATGTCTGCAGAGAGCAACTTTTCCACATAGAGCTATCCAGGGGTGCTTGACAGCACGTGTCAAGAGATGTTCCGATACCACAGGTTTTGGAAATGACATGTTTGTCAAAAATTTACCAGAAACAAAAAGCAGCACAAAGTGTGCTGCCTCTGGTGTCAACTGGAATAAGTTTTAATGAGTAAGAGAAATAGATCTGCTGAGTAAGAACATGTCAGTGTTAGTTTGCAGCTTCTCAGAATAAACTGTTTTATACAGTATTCCAGGAATATTACCAAATAACTTTAGTGTATTGGGTGACGCAGTGTCCTGGTGATAGGGGATAATAAGTTAAAAGGAGGAGGGGAAAAAAAGCACCAGAGAGTTCCATGTGCTAACACTGCTGAAAAACTCAGCCACCTAATATTTGGCAGATTAACAAAGCACTAAATGGTAATAGATCCTCACAATAAATTAAAATTGCGTAGTGCTGGCTCAGCAACATAAGAAAGAAAACGTGACTGTTACAAAGCAGATGTTTCAGTTAATTTCTTATAATAAATTAGCTCCAAGCCTATGCTCTATCAGGAAAAAATCCAAGACCCAGATCTAGCCCAACACAGATCGAGGGGTATTAGCAACAGGCAGATAAGAAAGCATTTACCAAGCAGAGTTGGTCTGTAGTCTCCACAATCAGCTTTTTCATAATCATATAAAACACACGTTGCTCAGGATACTGGCAGCGGCTGGGGCTCTTACTGCGCTTAATTGTAGGTGCTTGATTTGCAGGGCTGGCCCGCAGGCTGACGGAAACACCCCCCATCGCACCCAGCGTGCCGACAGACGCGAGCTCTGCGATCACCACACCAGGAAGAATCCTCCTGTAGACCACAGACTCCCCAGGTGATCTCAGAACGTGCAATTACAAATAACCAAAAGCTCCATTAAGAAAGTGCTAGTAAAGATTTAACTAGTGTTAATCAAGGCTGAGTGCAGGCTAGGAATGATACCCATCAGCTTGGGTGCCCATTTGTGTTTTCAGGAGCCATATCATGTGAGATAACTAGCTGCCAGTCCTTGCTCTGCCTCATTCCAAGCCAGAAGTACATGTCCAAAATCCCAGTAAACAGGCAGCTTTAGGTTACGCTCCAGTCCTGCCATAACCTGTTTGAAACAACGATTTGATCAGCACCTTCGGCTACGGCATGGAAGAAAGCACTCCTGTTAAATTCAGCTACACACAGCTGAGCAGAAGAGAGTTTACAGCCAGCCATGGCCAGGCTGCTGTGCCAGGCAGAAAACACATGGAGGACATTGGGGTTTTGAGCCAAGTCTCCCATATCCCACTTGAATGTCCAGGGAATAAGTTTTAAAGGTGTTTTTCTCTCAGCTTTGGAAAACAATTTCCCTGTAGAGCTGAGAAATCATTGCCAGTAGCAACTCAGATACCATTGATTTTTATCAAAACTGCAAAGACTAGTGAAATGGTCATTTTCTTCTTCCATAGAAAGCTAGTCACGAGTTCTGATAAGGAAAAAACATCAGTGCATGAAGTGCTTGTAGCCAGGGTAACAGAAGTGTTCAGCTGAGCGAAAACTTCCATTTCTGAAAAGCATGCCAGTATGTAAGAAAGACATCCATGTGGATTCTGCCTTTAGTTTGTGGATGTGTTTATGCAAGAGATTTAGAATAAGACAGGAAAGCAAACTTACTGTGCTTGTGTTTACAAGCTTATTAGCAGGGTTAGAGACCAAAAAGGGAAGACAAGAAAACTGAAGTTCATCAGCTACATCTATAACTGCCACATATCTGCAAGTGATATTTACTACAAGTAAAATGTTCCATTATTTATCACATGTATCTGCTGAAAGACTGTAGGTGAAGCTTCAACTCCTTTATGTCATCACGTCTTTTCATGAAAATAAAGAGAAAGTGATGCCCTAAGTGAGGAAAAAAATAGCACCATTACTACATAGATTTATGATGTTCATTTAGAAAGTGACCCAACAGCACAGATCAGATTAAAGTGTAATGGAAAAAACTCCATCCTTGTGCTTAAGTGCGCAAGTTTAAAGAAACAGATGGGCATGCTGAAGTACAAGAATCCTTTGCCAGATACTTAGATGAGATGTAAAGATTCCCCTAGTTATTTCCTCATCATGCACAGCACAGTGCTGTTCTCCTTCATCAGATATGGGCTAAAACCCTACTCAAAAGCAACTGATGGCAATGAATTTACATCCAGAACAAACTCAGCATTTCCAGGCAATCCTACATGGACTACAATACTTGGAACGGAAAACACAACAGCAGAAGTGAAATGGGCAGCATGTACTTGCCACTATAATTGGAATCAGAGAGATTAAAATGACTACCTACTGTGCAAATAAAGGACCAAAGCAAACAGCATTGCTTCGGGTACCCAGGAGGTGATTTCCTTTTTCTTTCTGTTTGTTTAAATAAAGTGTTCTGTTTATTTGTTCTTCCATCTTTCAATAGAACCATGGATGTCCACAGGCAATGAGGCATGCTTCCTCCTGGTATACTTGGAAACAGCACATCACATGCAGAGAACCACCTCTACCACAAACACTTACTCGGTGGCGTCTTCAGCAGACCATCCATGTGATCTCTCTCCGGTTTTCTGTTTGGCACTTTTTGTCTCCCCGGGACTACAGGAGAAAGAGCGTTTGGTACCCGGTGAGATACAAAAGCGCTGCTGACAGACCGCCCGCCTTCCCCCCCGTCCCCTGCCAGGAACACCCTCAGGAGGAAGAAGTGATGCTCAAGCCACAGTGTGTGTCCTATGAGTATAACCAAACCCACAGTAAAACTGAAGTAGGGCAAAGCTGATTGTTTGATCAATTGATTTGTTACATTTTAAATCTCTTTTTCTTTCTAGCTTTTGGGAAAAAAAAAAGTCTGAAAAAATATTTTTGAAGATATTTTAGAAAAGGAAGATTTGTTTGAAAAGGCAAACAATCCCATCTCTCAAAAAGAGAGAAATTCAGAAAGACATAATTTAGAGATGGATAGGGTTTGACCCAGGACACAGTACTAACAGTCACTAGTTACTCCTTCTGGAGTCCTTGTAGGTTAAGTCTATTTTGGTTTTATCTTGTAAACAAAGAAATGAAAGGCAATCCACAAGACAAGCTTTGCACAAATTCACACATACAAGACAGGAGGGGAATATCAAGCCTGATCTGCATTATAACATTAAAGCCAACAAATAGCTCCACATTAGCAAAGCTGTACTGACTTCAGACCAGAGAGATCTGGCCAGACTTAAAACACACAAACCTCCCCCCACCATAAACACAAACTTTCTGCAGCTTACCAATGTAGCTCCTCTGTCTTTCTGTGCCAAAAGTACAAAATATTTTAGAACAGTCTGTTCCAATTTGCTTGCAGATTTATAACTGTAACATTAATTCTCTGTAGCACTCATACTAGGGTCCCACTGAACTCACCTGCAGGTTATATACACAGCCATCTGTACTGGAGGAGCTTGCTACAGGAGTGTTCCAGCCTCAGCTGCTCAGATGATTTGGATCAAGTATCCTTTTAGTGAATTAGAAAGGCAATTCAGCATAGCTTTTACTTCTTAAAACACTCGGCTATATGTTTCACATAAATACCTTAAACAAACCCATCACATTAAAATTTACAAAACACCTCCATTCATTTCTTCCTTCCCTTTCAAACAAACAACCCCCCTTCACTCAAAGCCTCCTAAAACTTTAGCATCTCTATACAGCAGCTGTTAATTGCTCCATTAGCAGTAACCACACCACCTGTACACCATTTAGGACAATTCCAAACCAATAGGAAGTCAAGATTTTAATCAGCAGCAGCTGCTAAACGAGCTGTTAAGCCCTGTCCAGAGTGGGGCAGGAACCACTACCTGTTCCAAGTTAGACTGCCCTTACTGAGATTACCTACATGGCTATTTTTAGATGTGAATTTCTCCCTCCAAATGTATAGCATATTTTTCCTGGTATTTCTTTTCTCTAGTGTTCTCTGAAACATCGTTATGTCTAGTTTGAAGCACTGTGTTTTATTTGCAAGTATGTATCCTTGGCATGCAAAGAAAACAGGGTGTAAAACTTGAATTTGCAAACCCCCTTGACATAACATCATGATCAGAGAAGCAGAGAAACTTGAAACAGCAATTCCACTAAGGAACATTAACAAAAAGAGAACTTTCTGCTTGCAGTCCTCATCCTCAGGAGGACAGCTATCTGTTATTTTTAAGCAACTGAGCAGTTGTCAGCTCTAAGTCGCTATTGCACTGATTTGTAATCACAATCGGCAAAAGTAGAAAAGCATTACAGAGTCTGCCAATTAATTCAGACCAAACTTCCAGTAAAGATGGACTAGTGGAGTGGCCTGGCCAAATTCCTTCTGAGTTGTGAGGAAATACAGAGGAGATTAAAACGTGATTATATGAGCCCGTCCTTGTTTTCTTAATATTAATAGAAGGCGCATCACAGAACGGCTATCACAGTTACTCTCTGGAAAAGCTGTCATGTAGCAATGGCTTATATGCTACACTTCAGGAAATCTGTGCCAAACTTCTCCAAAAATCAGGTGCAAGAAGTCAGGTTATCGTCGGTGTTTATGCACATAGTTGTATGACCTGCATTTGATTAGCTCCCATGAACTTTGGTTTAGAAGCCTGAATCACAACTGCGCAAGGTTTTAATCAGATATTCGGTCACTCTGCCCTTTCTTAAATTCCTGCCATTTATTTGCGTGCTTATACAAAAAGCTGGAAGCTTAGGTCGGGGAAGTAAAATGAAAAACATAAACCTAGTAACAGATAAATAACCTCACAAGGTAGCATAGGAAACCATTTCACCAGGAGCAGCCCATTGCTGTAAGACTGGATTTAAGCAGTTAACTAACCACAATGCTATATTAGTACTAACTGGCGATTAAGTGACTTTAAAGAGGTACTGTGATTTTCTCATTAAATATGACTGCTACAGTATGTCTCATCAAAAACTAGAGTAGTTTTCCCCCGAAATGGTGTATTAACTTCCAGTAATAGTGGCACACCCTCAATATCAGTTTAAGAAAGAAGATGGAACAAAAAGCGCATCTGGTGCCTATGCAAATATTTTCTTTCCAAATCCTATTAGTTCTTTAAACAAAAACCAAAACCCAACAAAAAACAAACAAAAAAACTTTGTTGACTGAATTCTGGCATCAGGCTCAGAAACAGTCTGAACCTACAGCAGAACATGAGATAAGACTTTTTCATAAATTTTGTGGTTCAGTACATTCAGTTTGTACTGCAGCTTTTTTGTTATATTGTATAGGTTAAACAAGTCCTCTGACTGGTAGTCTGAAAGTTAAGAGTAAGCACATTTCCAGCTAAACAAATAATATAACTGCAATTAGACAACAAGCAGAGGGTTGTTTTGTTTTGGTTTTAATCTATTTTCCTTGGTGGCCAGTTCCTTGAATCTGGCTTATTGCTGGTTTTTTGAATGCATCTCAAGGATGTCTCCTTCTTCCTCTGCCCACAGGATGCTTCTGAATCTCTAAGCTCACACACCAAAATCAAATATTTCTTTTTTCCTCTCAAAACACCCACCATCATGCTCTTCATGTCCAAAAAGCCTTTCCTGGATTTTGGGTAAGAAGACCTCTATGGCACTGAGCCCAGAGTTGCAGGAAGAAAACAAACCAGTGCCTCCTAGTAATTCTTCATTTGCTTCCTCATTTACAGTTAAAATACACAGATGTTAAGTGGGATAATCTAGTTCTTCTGGTGAACATGATGATTTTGCACAAAAGTATATTAACTTACCATCTTAAATAATTATCCAAAAAATAAACTAAGCTAAACAATGCATTTAGTCTTCAAAATTGTTCCAGTATTAGAGATCTGTTATTTAAACAATATCCCACTGAAAGAGACTTTTATAAAGCCTCTTCCATCTAGTGATGAGAAGAGATGTGGTTCAGGACACAGAAAGTCTCCTAAAAGTGTTACGTAATTATGAGGGAAATGGAAGACAAGCATTTTGGAAATGAGACAATATATATCCTTTTTTGAGAATGAGGAGCCATTACAGACTACAGACACAATATTTTTCAGGTCGTTCTTAGAATATATTTGGAGAAAAGGAAGGTAGGTCAACTCCTGTTATTATACCTTGCTTCTTTCCCAGCAAGCTTGCAAGAACCACCTTTGCTGGTAAATGAGCTCTAGCAGCCATCCCCTCTCTGCTTTTTAAAATCTGCCTGACAATATTCACCTGTAGGAGTTGTAAAATGGGTTGATTTTGTAAGCCACAGAGAATATCTGACTAATACCATTTAGGCATTTACAGAGAGTTTCATTAACATGGATTAAACAGTCATCAAAAGGGCTGCGTGTTGACTGTGTTACATGCAGAGAATATTGATAAAGACGGTGCCCACGTCCAGATTTAACAAACATTTTGATTGTTTAACATCCCTCAGCACACCCAGTTTAACAAATACGGCCTGGAGGGGGGGGGGGACGACGACAAAATAGAATGCAATTTGAACAGAACAGGGAGCCAGTGTTCTGCATCACCCAGTTAACCTCAAACAAGATTAATCAGATGTCTTTACCTGAGACGGTGTAACCCAGCTAGTATCTGCTAAGAAAATTTCATTGTTCAAAATACACTGCTTCTTGCTAAGCTGTTTGCTTTCTATATTGACAAAAGAAGGAATATGAGCATGTCCTGTCCTTTAAAATGCAGACTAAACCCAGGTCTCCTTTCAGCTTGTCTTTGCAGAAGGGATAAAGCAGATCTCCCAGCAGCTGGGCCGCGCTGTGCTCCTTTGTACAAATACCTATCGGATCCCCATTCCCCAGAGAAGACACAGCCTAAAACAGAGGTCAGAACAGAGGCTCAGTTGACACTATTAAAAGCAGCACAGTGGCATTCTTCACTGATCTTCTGTTCCGATGCTTACGCGAACCATCTCACAGACACAGCACCAGGACTCTACTGCTGTAAATTTTTAAATAACACTGTAAAAATACAGGAAAGCGCACCTGTGTTATTTGCAATATGTATTACAGAACAAAAAGTTATAGCTCAAGAACTTATTCCTTCTTTGGAATATGATTTTATGTAGTCAAAGACAACAAGGGTTCAACAAGACGTCCATCAAATAACTCTAATGCATGGTTTGAACTACCATGCAATAGCTCATCCTCCCCCCTTGGCTTTATGAAACTCAGCTATAAAGTCTCTGGACCATTTTTTCTACGTTCTTTCCTACCATCTAAGTCTCTTCTCTATAAAAAGAAGAAATAAGGACTGGCATTTCAGAAAATACAGGCACAGATTTAAGTATTATACAGTGAGAACAACCACCCACTAGGGAGCTGGCAAAGATCAGCACAGCTATTGCAACATATAATGTAACTGAGATGGAAAAAACTTCATCTTCCATCCTGGATGTTTATTGCATATGTTACAGTTCTCTGTACATCCAGCCATCACTGATGCTCATAGGAATCGTATAAGCAGAAAAAGAACAGAACATTCTCAATAAAGCCTCTGCAAAGATAAGTGTGATCTCCAGGGTGAGAGCTTGTGTCATCAAATGTCTGACATCAGATTTCATTGCAGGCGATATCAAAATTCCCACTGACTTCAATAGCAAAGTTTGGGCTATAGGCTCCCCCCCATTACCCTCCACTGGCCTTGCTCCTTGACAATGGGCTCAGTGTTACAGAAACAGACCAAGACCTCAAGAAGCACATACAGGAAAAGACGTGGCACTGTGTTTGCATGTCTCCTCAGCTACCAAGAGCTTCACTGTTTCGAAGGCACTGAGGTCAGTGTGCACCCAGAACAACGTGGAGCGCTGCTCTGGAGGCTGGTTGGAGCTGTGCAGACAGGGCAGCCCACAGCCCCATACCCGATGAGGGGCATCACGAGATAGAATCACTGATTTTTCAGCATCATTACGCCCTGTGGCATGCCAGCACACCCGAACCTGCACTGCAGCTGCAGTCTGGGCTTTGCCAGGAAGCAGTAATATGTAATTCTCCTGGAATTTTCAAAATAACATCGGCAAGAGATGGTATAGAACACAGTTGAGATTCCGAATCTCACTTTGCCAAGTCAGCGTATGGCACCATTTGTGCGAAACCAGACCCACCTTCAGAAAAGTGGGCTAATGAACTGAGCCATCCTCGCTTTGAAAAACTAGAAATTGATACTACTTCAGTTTGGTGTATCTAAAACTGCTTGGTGAGCCCTAAAGCTGTTCCGGGCAGCAGCCAGTGATGCGCCAGCCAGGGCTGCACTCGCGCAGCTCCCCAGCAGAAGTACCCCCCGTCCCAGGCCGGACCGGGTCACTTCGCAGTACACCAATCACATCATCTGATATCAGATACTTTTTTGTTGTTTTTTTAAACACAAATGGAAAATATCTTTTATCATGCAGATGTGTCATCGACCTCCTGGCAAAGGTCAGCATCATAGCCAGAAAACACACTGCACAGCATGACGAAGCAAGAAAGTATTTTGTAAAGTTTCTCTTTTACTGAGAAAACAGTGATTTCCAGGCTTTAAAAGTATAGTAAAAATGTAAACTAAAAATACACCTCAGTGCAGCCTATAAAATTCAACTTTAATCTAAATAGTTTTTAAACCAAATGTTACAGTAAGGACGTTTTATAAGGTCATCTAACCACACAATTCCATAAGCAGCTTCTTTTTTTTTTTTTTCACTTGGAATACTATTTCTTTTTTCCAGTATTTAAAGACATTACAAATATTATAACTGCCTTCCTTAACTGGCACTTCCATTTCATGGGTATCTGAAAGAAGCAATTAAAAAGTTTAAAATAAAAAGTATCAGACAAATACATGATTCATGCTGCAATTTTCCATATGCTGACTACTGCCAGCTTTACAATTTGGCAGATGCTGGGAATATCCCAGCTCTGCCCTTGCAAGTCCCCTCCAGGAGCATCAAGAAAGCATTTCATCAAGCTTTAACTATCAACAGGATCTCTGGTGTGCTATGGGTAAGCCCTCCCAATAGAAATGCTTAACCAAACCTTACTGCAGCTTACTAGACTTTGACCTTTTCTCACTCCCACTATTCTTTGGCACATTTCCCCATCCATCAATTTTGAGAGTCAGGTGAAAGAAACTTGAAACCAGCATCAAAAACGGGGAAATCTCCTACAAGCCAGGTGGAAGGTGAGGATGTACTGTCCTCCTTGCAGAGCATTTGACCCTTTGCAGAGGCTCTGCTCTGGGGAAGGCCCGGGGCTGAGCTCTGACCTGTTACTCGAAGCGAGGCAGCCTGCCCCCCCAGCCCAGCGGCTACAGGTTTCACACGTGCAGAGCGTGTTCCCATCCTTGGGCGCGTTACGGGCTGTTCAGCAGCTCCTGCCCAGACCTCTCACAGCTGCACAGCTCGGCTGACCCTGGCACTCAAAGCGAGTGACGGTGGAAGGACCTAGAAGCGAGTCAGCACAGCTCCATCCATCACACCAGCACTGTCTGCCTGTAAAGTTTCTGGAACTGATGCTTTTACAGCACTTAGAGCCTTACCTCTGTTAGTGTTTTCACATTTCCTCCCTCCCATGGCAACACCCTTGTAATAATTTCTCTTTGGAACTGTATGTACTATATCCAAGACTAAGCACTACCTGTAGCAAAAAAAAAAAAATTGAAACCAATTTGGTAAAATTTAGAAGATGGAACTGTATTTTCCTACTAGTCCATCAATATATACTGCAAAGGACTTACAACAGGCAGCACTGAAAAGCATCCTTATTTAAATGCTTTCACAAATAAAATGGAATTAATTTTCCCCGTGCATCTCATTTAAAGCAAAATGCCTTTGCACAGCTTTGTGCATATGCAACAAGCAGAGGTTGTAGGACTATGGTGATTACCCAAAAAGATCAGACATTTAACGTTACGTGATTGTACTGAAGTCAGCCAGTGTTTGGGGAATCAAACGGTCTCTCTGAACTCTGCTTTTTATAGCAGAAAAATACATGCTGTAAAGTACTGTGGAAAGAAAGACACATTCAGAGAAATGAGAAAAAAAAGCAACGTAGATTAAAGAGAAACTCACATGATTCCTAACTTCACATTCTTGGACATGATACCCTTCAGCTGGACACTGCTGAGAAAGACCACATGGCCTTTTCAACAAACCGGCGGCTGGAGTAAATCATTGCAATTTCAGCTTCGTGTACTGGGAGCAATTTACACAATTCACTGATAGGTGGCAACACTATACAGAGATAGAACACATTTCCAGACAGCTTATTCAAGTGATAAATAGCTAGGGCTAGCAGAGAGGTGGACGTCAAAACTACCATATGCTCAAATTTATGGTTACTTAACTTTGTGAAGAAAGGTGGCTAAGTCCTTCCTTATCCCTTTTTGTGTCCTGGCTACATTTAAGTCTGTATTTCCTAAAAAAAAAATAAAATCTGCAGGAAAAATACAAGGTACATTCTGATTGACAGAAGAGAAAAGACAGCCACCCCTCTGCCAGTGGCAGATAAAAGCTTTCCAGGGAGACACTAGCAAGGGTGAGATGAGGGAAAAGAAAAAAGAGGGAGGAGAGGGGGGGAAAGGTAAAAAGGAAACAAAAAAAAAGGACAAAAAAAGGAAAGAAGGAAAAAAAGGAAAAGGAAAAAAGGAAGAACAAAAAGGAGGAACAAAAAGGAGGAACAAAAACGCAAAAAAGGAAAAGAAGATAATAAAGAAAAAAGAAGGGGTGGAGGAAAAGAAAGGCAAAACAAAATATATGGGAAAAGAGACCTAATCTTACGGGTAAGGCAAAACTTCCCGTGCTGCCTCACCAGCACAAAGCGAAAGCTGCCCGGGCGCAGCGCCGCCCACACGCGCAGGCCGGGTATAAGGGCGGCGGCGGCTGCGCGCTCCGGGATGCAGAGCGCGGAGCAGAGAGCAGCGCGGAGCGGAGCGGGATGCAGAGCGGGATGCAGAGCGCGGTGCTGCTGGCGCTGCAGCGGGACAGCGGGCGCACGGAGCGGGGCCGGCGGCGCAGCGAGGCGGAGGAGGCGGAGAAGGGCAGGATGAAGAGGACGATGTGAGTGTCGCCCCCAAAGCGGGGGTAGAGCGGGGCTCCGAGGCTGCGGCCCCCCGGGGTGCTCCAGGCTTCCGGCGGCAGAGCCGGGGGCAGCGGGCTGGGCCGGCGCGGGGAGCAGAGCTCCTGCAGCTGTGCCTTGGCTAACAGTAGCCACTGGCTAGCAGGCAAATCTCTTGATTTAAGCGGGGGTAAAATAGTTTTCTTCCTCTCAGATGCTCTGGGTGACTCTCTAGGCACAGAACCGACAAAGCAATGTCAAGAAAATTTTGGCAGCTTTTGCCAGGAAAGGGGCTGGTGTCTGAAACTCTTCAAATTGTAAACATGCTGCTGCTTCTTTGTTCCTTCAGTATTAAAGATTGGAAGACAAGACTGAGCTACTTTCTGCAGAACTCTTCCAATTCTACTAAAATGAAATCTAAGAAAGTGGGAAAACACCGCACCTACTTCAGGTAAGTTATGAGAAAGATTTTGTTTAAATAACTCAAGTGTTCTACAAAAACAAAGGTTGAGAAACAGAGTCCAATGTTCTCTGTCTCTTTATGCAGACCTTCCCCTGAAGAAGCCCAGCTGTGGTCAGAAGCCTTTGATGAACTTCTTGCTAATAAATGTAAGTTTGTCTTCAAAAAGTAACATTCAAGAGCAAAGGGATGGTGAAGTTTATATGTCTGCAAGATTGCTTCCTTGCATGTCAGCATTGTACCTTTCTGATGTAAATAGCTCTGATTATGGTCTTGAAAGTTGAATGCTTTAAACTGTTTAAAGCCAAAATTCACAGAAGTGTTCTTAAAAAAATGTAAATTAATATTAAAACATCAAGAATAGTTCATTGTAGTGGATTTTTTTCTGTAAACCTTGTGGCTAAAATCATACCTGTTAGCTTGGCTTTGCTAATATGAAAAGAGCATTTGTTCACTGAGCTCACTGCTTAACCGAGACAAATGCATTCAAATAACTTGGGAAGGGTTCTGCAACATAGGAGTTCACAGATCTCATGATTTTTACTGTAGCTCTACAAGGAAAAGCACTCAACAGTAGAGTAAAAAGACTAAGACATAATATTACCATTTGCTCTTTGAACTTGAGTCATCCTTTCCATTGCAAAAAATATTCCAGAAGTTTGCAGCATAGTCATAAATATTTACTCTAGTGTAAAGGTTAACCCAGGAGATCCCATCTAGAGAGAGGTGGTTTTTTTCAATATATATGCAGGCATCACAAAATGAAACATAACTAGAAATGGCTTTCATTTTTTGTGTTTACCTGAAAAATGGTCAACTCAAAATGAAGCGCATCAAGCTGTTAGAGAGTTAATTTGTTCACATACATAAATATGGAAATTTTTAAAATTGATATGATATCCCTGAAAGAAGCAGACCCAGAGCTACAGTAAAGTGTTGTGGTAGAAACAAATGTGACCAGTGGGTAAATTCAAAATTCCTGAAATAGTCAATTGATGTCTATTTTTTTTCTTCTCTCTCCCTAGATGGTCTTGCTGCTTTCCGAGCTTTTCTGAAGTCTGAGTTCTGTGAAGAGAACATCGAGTTCTGGTTGGCCTGTGAGGACTTCAAGAAAACCAAGTCACCCCAGAAGCTGACATCAAAAGCAAAAAAAATCTACAATGACTTCATTGAAAAAGAGGCTCCCAAAGAGGTAAAGAAAACTTATTGAAACATAAGAGCCCCATTCTATGAGTTCTGACAGCCTTTCTATTTTTCTCTGAACTCACTTTAAGATACAGATGCCAAACTGCATTGTAGGTATCTCACTATCTGTGTCTGAACCTCTCCCTAATGGCCTCTTCACCAAGCTGGAAACCAGCCCAAGCAGCATTTCAGAGTTTCCATCTTAACTGCTGAAAGTCAACAGCTGCATTTAACACCTGTAACATACGAGTTTGTCACAGAAAGGTCATATCTGAGTTACCTTGGGTTTTGTATAGAGGAATTAAAGGAGACTTCATTAATTTGACCCTGTAGTAATAGGGTCTTGTCTTTTTTTACCTCTTCAGAAATTTTCAGGTGTGTTATACATACTTGAATTCAGTTCTCAGAAGTAAATGTCTCTTTTTTTTTTTTCCTTAAATTTCAGATAAACATAGACTTCCAAACCAAGAACATGATTGCACAGAACATTCAAGAAGCCACACATACATGCTTCAGTGCAGCCCAGAAGAGAGTTTACAGCTTAATGGAGAATAACTCATACCCACGGTTTTTGGAATCTGAGTTCTATCAGGAGCTGTGCAAGAAGACGCCGATCACCAGAGCAGCCCAGGGGACATGAGCAATGGACAAGAGCGAGGAGAAGCCTCTCAGCTAGCGAGAAAGCAAGCCATGGCAGCATCCTGACCTAAAGGACTGAGATACCAAGTGCTCTCAGTCTTTGCCACAGCGCAAGGACAAATACTGGCTTTGGTGCAGAGCTGATGGCGAGAGCGATGGTGCTGGAGGGCGCTCAGAGGGGACAGCAGCGTTCTGGCAACGCGCGTCCCCCGAGCGCTGCCGTGAAAGGTGACTCCGTGCTTTAGACCAACCCGCACGGCATGAGCGTCCTCCCGTCGCTGCTGAGGTGGATGCGGCGGGTCAGAACAGAGCTGCCTTGTCAACAGAAGCCGCTCTGTGCAGTTGTGCGGTGCTGACAACTTGAGTGGCTGGTTGCCTATTTATTTTTCCTAAACATCAATCAGGGCTGCCCTTGTCAGTCACTGGGTGCATTCACACTGGTTCTGTACGCTGCCTCCGGCTGCAAAGAGATGTGTTGGGTTTCTGTGCGACTTGCAGGCAGTAACAGCACTGTGCAGCGCGAAGGGAGGAAGAGAGCGAGCTCGGTTCCCAGAGGAGCAGGTTCTGCAGCCGAAGTGTGCCCGGCTGGGTTGTGTCAGCAGGGCTGCGCAAGGCCAGACCAGGGCAAAACTTGGCCAAGGCGAACAGGAGTTGTATAGTATTATATTTATATAAGGATTATGATTGTGTTGAATGCTGCAATAATGTCATATTTCTGTCTTGAGGACAGCAAGCTTCAGTGAAGTCTCTCATTGTTTTTAATAAACTATTTTGATACAAAGCTGCCTTTGTTTCTGAACTAGTTTCACACACACAGGCATATCAGACTTATACCATCTGGCACTGAACTCCAGAGTCCTGGGACTGTGTGTCCTGGGTGTGATGTTAACAGGGATAATTTTAAAGCAGGTAGTTCTTAATCTACCAGAGAAGTGCCTTTTTTTTTTTTTTAAAAAAAAAACAAAAAAAAACAAAAAAAAACCCCACAAAGAAACCACTGCAAACAACAACAAAAAAAACCAGAATAAAAGTCCTGTGCAGAGTCAGTAGAGATAATACTACAATGAAACCATTTGACTCCCTGCGAGGTGAGTGCTTCTTGGGAGGGGAAGTCACTGGTCATCATTACTACCAGAACTTCCAAAAACAATCCCTAATTTGTTAGTTTTGTGACTTGTCCAAACTCTAGTTCTGTTTAGGTGCTGGCTCCAGCTATTTTAACTCCTTTCCTCAGGTCACAGCTTTAATTGTTTAGTTCACAGATAGCCACAGCAGTCACTTCTGTAATGGTCTGCTCCTCCAAGCATCAAGAAAATTCCAATTATAGTCTTTTCCACTTCAATTACTTATCCAGAACTGTTCAAAAGCAACTACTTAGTGCATTATATACCTACTGCAGGATACAGAGTGGTGTGTATATATACACAGATACATAGATCTATTATAATGTCTCTATACATGGAAAGAAAGAAATTTGGTACAGTCCCTGCTTTGATATAGCCCCACTTCTGTGGCTGAGAGAGCTCACATTCATACAGCTAAGTTTGCTGATCAGTTAAGTCCATATAAAACAAGTGCAAAAGACACCTCAGCCCAACAATTTACTGCAGCAGAAAAAGTTTGGTGGTGGTCTGGTTTTTTGTGGTTTTGTTGGTTCGTTGGTTGGGGGTTTTTTTTGGTTTTTTTTTTGAAGAGCATAAAAATAGCCAGAACTGTACCTATTAATGACTCAGAGCCAAGGCAGAAATGATTCCATGAAGCTTCACTAGCTTCAGTTAAGATGCATTAATCTGTGCCAATTTGGGACGTGGTAATTAGTGACTGCTGGTGTCTGGTTTCAGGGAAAGAAACCCTTCTCCTTTCAGCAGGTGCCAGAACTACTTATAGCACAGTATGTGGTTCAGAGGGGAAATTAGGTGGGGCTGTTAGGCAGAGCATCACTGCCTGAGGGCTGTTCTTGTACACTTTTAAGGTTTGAATCATGAACATTGGTCTTGAGGAAGGCTGTGGAGGCAGCTCCATAGCTTCCACAGAGTGTGCCGAGGCGGTAGCAAACAACCCAAGCCATGCTGAACCTCTGGCATGGTCTGCAGCATCTGAGAGCCCCAGGTTCAAGGCTAAGCTTTGCAGCAAAACAGCTTGGTGTATCAACAGCAAAAAAGAAGAAAGACCCTTAGTAAAATACAACACATCTGCGTACACAACATTCCTTCCAATTACTTTTCCAGTTTTTGATAAGAACCCTGCTTGCTGAACTCCAGGGGTGTCACCACAAAAAAGGGGCACTACAGGCACATCTGCAACTTGCCTTCCATTAACCTCCACAGCAGCCGCTCTCCTCCCCAGGGCAGCATCTTCTGGTGTGTGTTTTCCAAAGAGGCTCCTCACACAGCCAGCGTTTACATTTCTGATCAGCTTTCACAAGAAGCCGGGTTTGTCTGAAACCAAGCGGGAGTTGGAAGCCCAGCCAACATCAGTTCTGTCAAGTCACACCAGCAATGACACTGTCTCACTTGCTTTCAGGATGAAGATCAAGACCTTCAGCTCTGCTTGAAGGTCTCGGCTTCAAAAATTGCCCTTGTTTTTGCTGGTGCAAAAAGCTAAACTTTTAAAGAAATTAGAAAATATACCCTGGCTTAGACTTGGCTCTGTCATACAACAAGGCTGGCATAGTTTTGTTACAAAAAGGGAAATTATTGCTGTATCTTTCTTGCTTCTCAAACTGGAAACAAGCCTATCACTCCAAAGACTGGTCTGATGTAAACAGAATACAAGATTTTGCAAAAAAAAGAGAACGTTGGTATAAAGACTGGCACTGATAAATATCAGCAAAACAGAAATTTTGACTTTCTGTTCCAGAATATCCTTCCCAGTTCTTTAGTCTCGGAAAACAGGAAGTGATTCAATGAGGTTACAGTGATGCTTTGATTTACCAGGAAAAAAAAAAATAAAGGTTTTAGTTCTTTCCACAATTCCATTAAACATTTTCTACACAGGAGAATTTGCTGGCATAACTAGTGTGGAATAAAATATTCCACAGTACCCAGGCCAAGATAGAAATATTCAGATGATGGTACCCAGTTGTCTTTTCCTTACTTAGTTTGGCCCATTTGGGTAATTACATTAAACTAAAATGGACTTCCATCTGGAAAGAGGTTCCAGGAACAGACGTTCAGGAATCACTTTAAACCAACCTGAGGTAACTCCAGAGCAGTTTCCTAACAGTAGGTCTTATTTTATTGCAATACATTACTGGGAAGAGATGGAAAATAAAGAGTCATACAAAATCCCTAGACAACATCAGGGCAGCCTTCAGAAGCAGTTCTGGCTCCCTGGGCTCCTGCTGCCTTCAGTAGCGAGTGCCTAAGAGAAATCCCATGACTGCATTGGACAGCTTTCCCTTTCAGAGGTTTGCTTCCCACAGAAAAGCCCATGGGAACAAGCTGATAAGCAGAAAGTGAAATCGGATCCATGCTCACATCCCTGCCGGGCTGAGAGCTGAAGAGGGTCAGTCCTTGGGCAGGAGTCCACAGCCAGTTTTGAGGGAGTTTAATACTTTAAGCTGAGAAAAAAAGGTGGCAGAGGGGCCTGTTTATATTTCTGCAAATAGTGCAGAGATGTTAAAAGAAAAGCCTCAAACAAACTCTTCTTGCTTCACACAATACGGGAAGCATCTGGCACCCAACTGCAACTGCTAGGAGGCAGATCTAAAACAAACAAGTGGGAGCACGTCCTCGTACACTCTGTAATTACACCCTGCATCATCCAGAGGTTGAAAGTATCAACAGCCTTAATATATGCCTAGCTAGATTAGAAGAAAAAATCCTCCAAACAAACAAAAAAACAAGCCCCACAAACAAATAAACAAAAAAACCAACAATAAAATTGGGCCGAGTGATTATTAGAAGTGATGGTCTGCTCGCAAGACATCTCCAAGCGGTGATTTGCAGCCAGGGTACCAAAAGAGAGGGATCATCTTGTATTTGCCCCCTTCAACATGCTGAGTAAGGCAATGAGCAGTGACCCAGGCTGCTGTGCAGAGCACCCTTAAAAATCAGGATGTTCAGATGATGTAAAGATCTAGGAATGGGAATGGTTTAAAGCACAGCTGGAAATCTTCTCAAGGCTTTTGCTGAGGTTGTAATTAGGATTTAGGGACTGCATATTTTACCTGTCCTTTCTGTACACCCTTGCACACACACACTGCTGCCAGTTGCTGAATTGTGCAGCTAAGGAAGGGGCAAAAATGCACCATTCACAAATGGTGAAAATCCATGGCATTACAAGTTCTCTTCCTGTACACCCACTGCAAAAGCCCCAAAGCCCAGGACAAACTCATTTAGCAGCACAGACAAGCCCATACACCCCAACATGAGAGTACCTGCCTAGCTGTCTGTCAGGGATGTGTTTGTACATGATGCCAAAGTTGCTAGCACACACAGGGCTTGAACAGCATAGCACAAGACACTTGAGCATGAGGTAAAACCAGCATTATGCTGCAAAAATGTGGTCTAAAAACCGTGCTGTTGTCAGAGTCTGGAATGTAGTCCCACAGCAGCGTAGCTGGGGACTTCTCGTCTATATTTAGGGTGTTGCAATCCTGCCTTCTCACCCACACATCCTCACTCTCAGCAGGATGCCAGCTCTGGCATTTCGGGAGCAGAAAGCGAGCCAACTCCCTACACCCCCTTCCACGATGGTGTCGCAAGTATCGGCGCTCGGCTTGGGGTGGGAGAGTGCGACAAGGCAGGATTTGGTGACAAAATTGGTCATCACTTCCAGCTACTTAAGTGATTGAAAGAAAGGTTAAGAACTGACTCAGCGCTCTCAAATACTTGGTAGCACATGGCATTAAACCTACGTGCACAGTTCTCATCGGAGCTGTTTGCACTGCACCCAGAGTCCGACCTGCAGAGTGGGCTTTGATAACCTCTCGTGCTGTGAGCCACGGCAGGGTAATTAACAACCCTGCAGCTGATTACACTTTACGTGCACGTCCCAGGACGCACGAAGGTGGTATTCGCACTGCAGCGTCTGTGCGCATTCCCACGCTTGCGGCCGACAGCACTGGGGACTCACATCGGTTCCCCATCATCCACCCCTAGTGTAGAACGGGACACCCTTCTGCTCACACATCGTTCTGCACCAAGCCGAACAAGACATTCAGTTTAAGAATAGAAACCTGATGTTCTCTGTTTGTTTGATTTGCTGTTCACATAAGCCAGCCCAGAAAGCTCAGGTGCAGTCTTTTTGTTCTTGCTCTGTAGATTTAAGACTTACTTAAACAATTGTCAGGCAGCGTGAGGCCTTTTTTAGTGAAGTTCCATGTACAGCAAGCACTCCCACATGCACTACTCATTATGCTGCTGCTTAATATTTTCCATATCAGTCACTGCAGCACATCAGGATACACACATTGAAGTTGGCCCTTCCCCCTTGATTCATGCAGAGGTGTCACACAGCTACGGATGTCAGCGCGGTGGCACTTCCGCCCCCTGTGACACAGCTTCCTGAGGGAGCAGTAAAAGTGGGGCAGTGAGGAAATAACCCCTTGCTGCTACCAGAGCAGCAGCAGCAAACAATCATGGTGTGTTAATTAAGTGGGTATTCAGTAACACACTGTAGTGAGATTATTTGACAAGATTTGGGCACGGGAAAATGGAAAGTGAAAGTTTAGACTTAGAACCAGATGTAGATTAAAAGCAGGTTGTATTTAGCCAGCATTTCTAGCTTTTGGGATGTTTTTTGTTTTTATGAGAGCCCTCAGTCCTTGGAATTGTGGTTTAATGTGACAAATTCAATTTTCCTTTTAAAACATGTTTATAGCATTTGTGGTTGCAGAGCAAAGTCTGAAATACAACTTCCAAAAGCACAAAAGGCTACAAGACTAATAAGCCCCCACCATCTCCCAACACAAATCCCCTTTTTCTTACTTAAAAGTCTTTACTTTAAAATTCTTATTATTTTGAGTGCTTAGGACTAACATAAAATGGTGCAATGTCATTGCCTTTGCTTGGAGCCCCTGTTGCTGCAGGGCAGAGGTCTGGTGGAAGGTGACAGACGCTCATCGCTGTGAACATTTAAAAATTATTATTTAGACCCAGTTGCGGAGGGTCAGATCCACGTTTGCAGCAGCAGCTTCTTAAAATAGCAGCTGTTTTGCTCCATTTATAAATCTAAATACCATTTATGGACACAATCCCACAGAGGGGGGTGGGTTCCCCTTTTGATGTATGAACCTCATGTTTCAGACTGAGAGAATAAAACGTAACTGCCAAAATAAAGGCACATCATGGAAAAAGCTGCAAACAGCCAGCAGCGGTGATATACGAGCGTGGAGCTGCGTGCAAATCCAGAAACAGGCACTGCACCGTTGTTCATTTAACAACTACCAGTGTGTGAGCACCAGGGGTGAAACAGCCCCTGGTCTTTGCTGTTGTCGCTGGGGGACAGGCACATCCAGCCCCTGCCACCAGCAGCAGGGACAGCAGATCCCAGGGCAGCGGGCGGTCACAGCGAGGCCATGCACACAGTGCAACAGAACTAGCACTGGTGACTGCAGGAGTGGGTAAGGATTGCCTCGATGACGACAAAGAAGTGATTGCACAACTAGTGCAGAAAGAAAAGGGGCTGCTGCCTTTGTCGCATCTCCGGAGAGCGTCACAGCGCCCATGCATCCCGCACCGGGCAGCAGCCTCTGCCACTTCTCAGTGCACCACCTGGTACTTAATGCAAGGTCTCGTGAACAAGGGCTTTTTTTTTTCATAAACTTAATGTAATTAGTGGTGGTATGAAAGGGCCTGAAATTTTCAGGGCTTTTTAGGTTCTGTTGTTGTTTGGGTTTTTTTGTTTGGTGGGGTTTTTTTTATTTTTTTGTTACTGCAACCTGGATACAAATAGCATTAATCACATGTAGCAGCACATTATTTTGGCTTCCAGTGACAACCTATGGAGTGGGGCAGGGAGGTGTTCCAGATGCCAAGTCAATCCCAGGGTAAAGGCAGATTTTTCCTGAAGTATACAGCCCAGACCTCACATTGCATCCATGTGGATTTAGGAACTGAGCACATAGATGCAGCTGGCCTGTATCTGTTGGGTTTTCATCACTTTTTAATCACACAAAAGCTCTCCTTATGGATGACATTGAGAAGAAAAATTTAGAGAAAGAAAAAATAAAGTGCAATCAGAACCCAGAACTCAAACATTCTGCGCAAGAGTCTCTGAAACTGCATATCTTTAAACAAGCACTGTAGTTTAGCTCTAAACTTTGTTGCATCTTTGTAAACGCAAAAGGCCTGAAAATAGGTAGGCATAAGGAGATATATTTGTATTTTCTATCTAAACATTTCAAGATCCAGAAAGAAGATGGGGTAGGACTGGGTGAACAAGAGATTAACGTAAGACAACGTTATTTATAAATAAATTCCCCGAGGAATGATACAAACAACTTTTCTAACACAAGACTTAAATTTTTGCCATATTTTCCTTAAATGCTTTGAGGACTTTTGATTACTCTTTCAGAGAAACTGCATGTGTCACCTACAAATCTCTGAGACAGTTTATCAAAGCTCTGTAAAGTGAGGTCCCCAATGCCAGTTTGTTCTTTGCTGCTGCCAGTGGGCTCTGCAGAGGAACTGGCTCATGGATAAATGTCAAAGTGAGAGAAGAGTCTGAGTTTGTGCCCGTGAGCCCCATAGAGAGCAGTGCTGCAAGCCACTGTACGGGGAGGAGGTAGAAAGGCATTTCTATCACCAGCCATATTCTACTGCAGGGAAACCCAGGTTCTGTTTGGGCTACTCTGGCTCTGACACCACCCTGCAGCCACAGAACATTTCTGCATGTGTTAGGTGAACAACTGAGTCCCCTTGTTCTGTGCAAAGTTTTGCATATTTGCCTTCCAACATAAGGCGAAGCCCCGCACCTCCTGCTGCCAGCAAGCCCGGATCGCTGACAGAGGCTGCGACTCCTTTTCTGCATCACTGGAGATGGATTGCCTGTACATTGGAGATTACTGCAAAGTCCAGATCAGACCACGCTTGTTTGGGGAGAAAATGAGAAAGTACAAAAGGTGACTGTGGGTTATGTTTATAGACACACTGTGCAATGGCAAAGCAGTACAGAAACTAGAGAATGCAGAAGGGCACCAAAAAATACCAGTTCCATGCAGATTTCGTATGTCATCTGCCTGTGAACAACCTGCACAGAGATGAGGGTACGAGCTGGCTGCAGCTGTGTCAAACTAGGACAACCGCATGCATTGAAAGTGTCTTTGGAAATCAAAGTTCTTGAATTCTAAATTTAATTACTATGTCTTGATGCATATACTCAGGGAGGACTAAGCAAAATTTTACAAGCAACTATAATTCAAGCATTTCTTTTGCATGCCCAATTTCACACCCATGATTATGTTCTTTTGACACAGATGTACATGTGCAATCTATACACTGAAGCAATACCTACTTGTGTAACACACAACGTCCTGTGACATTCACCAGAAATTCTCGAGGAGGAAATCCTGACTGCTTGGTACTGCTTTCACGCAACCTTCCCTTCCTCCCCTCTCTCGTACGTGCAGACAGCACAGGGAATGTCCTCTACCATCAGCTGTATATCTGACAGCACAGATCCCTTCATGTTTACTTCTCCATATGGTTCAAGGTTCACTTACACTAGTTTTTACGATGAAAAGACAATTTTTTCTGTAGATGGAAATGCCAGTAACTTTGAAAGCAGGTTTCATTATCTACCTATAACCGCTTTTTCAGGTATTGCACATCTTTGTCTGGGAAGGTTCACCTTTTCCAACATAAGCTAAGTGAACCATTTACAATCAATAACATCCAACTCCAAGCTATAACACATGCCGCTGAGCATTTGCTGTCCACCCACTTCTCTTGTGTTTTGTAAATGGCTGCTGGCCTCTGCAGCTGTTCTGGGCAGCTGGAAGATAACCTCATCAATACAGATTCTGTATCAATTCACATCTTCCCACATCTCCCATGGTTTTTCCAGCCTGTGCCACACATCTCCCAAGTACTGGTGCAACTTGCTTCTTACCAAATGCAAGCGTTTCTGACAAAATCTATAGAGTCTCTTCCTGACTGGAGGTCACATTGCTGCACAGCAAGAGCCTTGCTAATGCCAGGAGCGATTTATTGTTGGCTGGAGATTTTGATCTGATAACGTTATTTGTGTTGGTAGATTGCTCACGTGTCAGGATTAGTGCAAGACACCAAACAAGGAACACAGTGTTCTGCTCCTATTTATGTTTCTTGCTGTAGCTCCCTCGAAGACTAACATTATTAACTTCCCCCGTCAGACGAACGACACTCATTTTCAGGTCATTTATACCTGCCTTTTACACCTCAGGAGTTCTCAGACAATCTTGAAATCTAATGGAAAGCTGAAGTATAAATGTAGCAATGTGTAATACATGTATTTACATCAAATTAGACATTTGTGGGTGGCTCCTTTTGCAATTTAGGACCTCAAGCCATCAGTAAAACACTAAGAGAAATTATATTGACTTCAGTGGCACTACAGGTCTCAGTGCTTCCTTTCTGGAAGTTTTGGAGAGACATTTCAGGAAAGACAAACCTGATCCTTCCCTATCAGAACCTGGCAAAGGGACACCCACGTTTCGCAGGGCAGAGTGGCCCCTGCCACACTCGGCAGCTCTGTACTGCAGAGCCCAAACTCTCTGCAGGTGCCCCTACAGGGACACTGCTGGGACCGGTGGCACTGCAAACACCTGGAAGGATGAAGCAGGAGATCTGCAGGGAAAAGCCTGCAAACAAAATGCCCATCTGTGCCTAAATTTCTGGGTTGTATTTGTGCTGTCTCCATCTAGGTGTTCTTTGAACTGCAGGGAACTGCAGCCCTCCCCTCGCTGCAGAGCAAAACTCATTGTGGCCAGGGCTGGGGCAGCATGAAGTGCTAAGCAACTAAAACACCAACACCTCTACAGTGACTGCGGTGATCGTAGCAACCCGCATGCAGGACATGAAACAGGGAGCAAGCTGAGGCTGATCACACACGCAGGACACGGACCCATTTAGTAAGGTGCTGACGTTTGTACATCGCTGCTTTCCAGCGCACAAGCGTGCTCCAAACACAGAATAGTTTCCACTGTTCCCCTTTTCACACATGCTCAGAGTTTTCCAAACCATTCACCTTTGGCAAAAACCTTCACGCCTGGCCCCTGTGAGAAGGTCAGTTTGTTTTGAAACATGAACAGAACTCTTTCAGTTGTTAAAGATGCGGAGCAGCAAATGAATTCACTTTCAGATCTGATGGTTTGGTTTTTTACTTCATCCTTGTCACAAAATTTGTGCACCCTGACCTTCCTTAGAATTTATTGTTCGTTTTTTGAATGCGACTTTAGCAGACTGGTAAACAGAATTATCCCCTAATAACTGAAATATGCATCAGGGAAATGAAGTCTCCCACTGCTACATGGAACGATCCTTTTTTTTTTTTTAGCTAAACCTATTTTAGTCCTGTACTTTTTGTGCCATTGTCAGATTTTTTTTGTGCGCACTCTGACATTTGCATAATTTCCATGAGGGAAGACTAAAATGTTTCAGGGAAACACAATACAAAGTCCAGGAAGAGAAAACTTTTCATACAAGGAGAAAGGAAATGAGAGTGCCACGGTTAACCAGGCAAGCATTTGCCATTGTGCCATGCTGGGCTTGCTCCACAGTTTTGGCTGCATTCCTTCTGACACGTACTCTCTAAACCCGACATTTTTGCCAGACTGGCGTGTTTTGGCCAAGCGTTTCTGTACCTACAGCTCCTCTACAGCCTGTCAGCAGAACAAGTACAAACAGATGCAATGCCGTAAGACTTGACTCCCGCGGCATTCTGGAAAAATCCCTCCTGCACAGACCGTGATTTTCCAGCCATCCCCTGCTCTCAGCCAGCTTGCCCAGGATCTGCTCCTTTTAACTCACTGAACTGGCAGAAAATGATCCAGAAAGAAAAAAAAGTGTAATATGGTTTATCTTATGTCAGAAAGATAAATTAGCTCAGTTATGGTTCAGAACTGATTCGGGGAGGGGGCAGGACTGCATAGCAAAAAGCAAGCAAAGGGCAGAGGAAGGAAGAGGTAGGGCAGGGAAGAAGAAAAATCAGCAAAACAAGCTGCTGCATTGGCCAGGCTGCCATGGTAAACAACACTGAACACCTAAAAAATTTCGTCCTGGCCATGGAGATATACCTTGGCTGGAACATGAATAACAACGGAATATAAGAAGTAATGAGACTTGGTGGAATAACAACAGTAACCTTAAAAACCTGCAAATGTCTAATGATGCGATATATAACTTAGCACATTAACAGATAGAAAAAAAACATCTTCTGAGAGACAGTACTGGTTTTAAATGGCACAGGAGCTATCTTCTGCTTCCAACTTCCTTCTGTTTCTGCGACTATACTTTTCTAGGAGAAGACCATTCGAATAATGACTGCAATGTCAATGACATTTCATTGAGAGGCACCACCACAGTTCACACCATTATGGTATTCCCAGTTGTCCCAGTTACACACAAATTCAAAGACAGGAGAGAAGAAAATAAGAAGGCTGGACATTCTCAATACAGCATCTTCATGCATGCAAGCTGCACCTCAGATAACCTCCACACAACTAAAGACAAACTTTCTTTACTCACATTATCAAGTTACCCACCATATCCAGTAGCTCAGAAATCTGGAGTTGGAGAAACATCAGAGGCAGGGAAGTTGCCAGGAAAGATGCTTAGGACGACACTTTCTCTGGTATTACCAGCACAGGCGATGAACTGCAGTTTGTTTTACAGTTATCTTACAGTTAAAAGTCACATGGAAATGTAGTACACAACAGATAACGTTCATCTCAGGACTGGGGAAAAAAAAAAAGCATTTGTTGAAATAAATAATTCTGACAATGTATGTAAGAGAAATAATTACATTCATTACATGCTGGGGAAAAACAACTAAGAAAATATATGCTAATGACACAAGAAGACAAGGTCAGAGTTTAGAGTTGAATCTTTAACTCCTGGTGTGTATCTGGATATCGTCGCTGTCCTTTCTCCACACTTCTAGTGCAGAACACCAGAATTATTCAATATTACTGTTTTGACTACTCCTTCCTTACAGCTATTCCCCACAACTCAGTGTTTCTATATCTTTTTGTTTCCTCATTAGTGATTTTTTTTTTTTAACCTCTCTAGCCTGTTTTCTTAATTTCAGTTACAACCCCTGCATGGCAGGTGGGAGCCCAAATCAATATCAGATGCAACAAGCATTCAATTTCACTGCATTACAATAGAATAGAAGTCCTTATGAGCATCGGGACAGAGTCGCTCCACATTTATTACACCACTGTACAGTCTTCATTTATTTTTCATAGTTATTAGAGCTTTCTTGCACATCCTGTAGATGAAAACCTCGTTTATTTTATGTTTTAGAATGAATTATGCTTTTTCACTATCACATTTCATATTAATTCCCCATATGTAAATCCATCCTTTCACCTTTTGGTGCAGACCAGAGACTTTTTTAATCTTCTCAGGAACCTGGACTTACTAAAACCAAAAAGCAATAGTGAAAAAAGAGACAGAGAACAAAAAACTATACAAAACCACAGCTGGTCTAAAACTTTTGTACTCACGAGAGAATACTGATTGCACTTGCACCACCAACTAAAATTAGTGGGTATTGCACATTTCAGCTACCCAGCTCAGACACCGGCAACACAGTTTTACTTTTCCAGAAGATCTAACCCTAAGCAAAACACCAAAATGTTTGTCTTGTTGCTTACAACAATGTTATTTCCTTTAAAAGAACATCACTCACACTGTAAACAAGGAACGCAAGCATTTATAATAATAGAATTAAAATAGAACATGAATGGTTTAAAATTGGGTTAAAAAAGTCTGGTTTGTAGCGCTTAATGGAAGATGGAAAATAATGCAGTCAACAGAGACACATTATACTTCAAAAGGGAAATGTTCTAATCTATTCTTAACTCACTTTTATCAATAATTCCCATAGCTGGCTTCTGGCCATTCCAGACGAATAATTTAGAGCCAGGAAAAAAGCAATTTGGACAGACATTACCCACATCTGTAATTCATCATCTTCTATATTAAGTCATACACCTGTTAAAAACTAATTTACTAGTATATAGATGAATACGCTTAAAGGTTACACAGCTAAAAATAACACTGCCTCTGGGATTTTCTATACTGTGAAATACATAAGTTATCCTTGTCAGTATGGTGCTATAAAAAGGTTTTGGCTTGTATTTCTAGAAGCAGACATTTCAAGGTTCAGTCAGGGGTTATATTTTGTAAACACAGCTTAAATAGCTTTGCAGCACCTATAAAGATGTGCATTTTGTTTTTAAAGATACTTTATTATTGCCATTATTCAGAAAAAAAGCTATCAGGTTCACCATATGCGAATAGTAACATATGTCGAAAACTAAAAAAAAAAGACTTTTTTTCTGATTTTTTGAATTTTTTGGCAAATGCTCTATGCCTGATCTAACTTAAACCTGCAAATTTTCTTTGTTGCAAAGCCATCGCGCAAACATGCTCCTTCCTTTTCAAGAAGGGCGACTGAGCAGCTGCAACTCCTCCTTCCCTCCCACGGCCCCAGGCCCCAGCAGAGCCTGCACCCCGCTCCCCGCCACTCGCGACAGCAGGGCCTTCGCCATGGTCGGCCCTGTCTGCCCACCGAGCTTCTACTCCAGGCTCCCTTGACTTAAGAGAATGTGGCTTTATTCCATTTTGAGCATCATTAGTAAAGCGATTTGCAAAGCTGCACATGTGCATCACAGCCTCTGTGTTGCTGTCGCTACAGCCCTGGTGGGGCCTAATAAAATATTTATTGCTTGTCATTATATAGAAGAGGGAAAAAATGCTCTTTGGCTCTTGGGATCATGAGGTGGCTTTCACTGACCTGAAAGAGACAAAAGAAGGTTTCCACCTCTAATGTGGATCTAGAAATCACTGAGGTGTAGTTAACTCTACAGTTGATGTCTCCAGTGGCCAGGACATCACACTTCAGTGCCACTCAGCACGGCCATACTAGAAAGGAGTGAAGTTGTCTGCACAGAGCCTCTGTCTTACACTTTCCTTCTGCTAATGAAAATGCAGCAGAAAAGCTAACGTGGCAGAATGCCAGTTACATTAAATAGAAGACGTGCAGCTAGTAACCTTTTGTCCATAAAAGAAGTTATCTGAGGGTCAAAACAACAATGGAAAATTGCAGTTCTCATGTCAACACTATGCCAAGTATTGTCAGAAATGGAGAGGGTTTCTGCTCCAACCAAGCAGATGGAAATTATTCTATTGCTTCGAGATAAAGCAGGGCTCCCACCCGGGAGCTGACTGCACAAGCTGAGCCTTTCGACCACCCCCCATGCAAAGCAGCTTTCAGGAAGAAGGTTTGATACTGCAGCTATTTTTATTATTACTCCCTATTTCTTTTGTCCAGAGATGCAAACACAAAGATGACTCTTTCCATGAAAAAACAAGAGACTTCCCCTGATAAACAGGATGTTGGGTATTCTTCGGAGTCACACTCACCTGCTCTCTTTATGGCTGCGTAAACATCCTTAACTCCGTTGCAGATCTTTTTACACACTGTACACATAACGCATCTTCCTCTTGCTATATTCAGCACTGGGCTTCAGTGGGAGCAGCTGGTGTGTCACTCAGAGTGCTCTTGTTGTTAGCAGGGTACATCAATCACTCGTTATCTCATTTACGGCCCTGCAGCAGAAAAGCACAAAGACAAATACATGAATCCATTCACAAACATTACAAAGAAATACACAAGTTTTCCTTTTAGCAGAACAAATACTGAGAAGCGATCTGTCAAATCACAAGATCAGCTGGCATCCTGGTCTACAATATTACTTATATTTACTTTCTCTCACCTTATCTAACTTGATTAACTTGCATTCAGGATATAGGCATACATTCATGTTTATCTTTCCAAACATAGTACCACGACTGGAGTAAACCTCTGCTGGAGTGAAATTCTACTCAAGTCAATGGTATCCAGCCATGTTCCAACACGCAGGCTGGGTTATCTTTCGTTTTCACTCTTTAGATCCGTCCCCACCGGGTGCCATCGCTGCACTGAAGCCCAGCGCTGCCCACGCTGCCTGTAGGACACAGGGTCCCGGTGCTGCTGCAGCAGGATGCTCAGGGACCCACCCTCCCTACCCTTCTGAGCAAATGAGCAGCATCCACCTCTCTCTCCGTTTCCACCTTTCCCCACATCTCTGTGGGTCCGTGCCCTTCATCCGGGGTGCTTTTTCGCAGCTCCTTTTCTCTGTCTCCTCAGAGAAAACATTCACTTTTAAATCAAACCATTTAACAGTTTACCAGATCAAAGAAACCTGGGCTGGCTTTGGGTTCCAGGCAGGAAAACAAAACTTAGGTTTCCTATGCTTATAGCTTTTAAACTCAAAGCAGCAGCAGCTCAGGAGCTGCAGCTGACTTTTTTTCTGTAGATCATTTCATTCTGAAGCTTGAATGGTTAAGAAATAGCATATTTATGGGCCTGAAAATTTTAGGCTTTCCATGTATCCAATTTATGAGCTAGAGAAAATTAAAGAAGATTAATATATTTATTTCTTTTGTTACAGCATCATTTTAGAAGCAGTTTGTCTGACTGACACTTAGTGGGAGTTAGAGATGTAAATGCAAACTGTTGTATCACTGTTCCTGGAAAACAAATAGTCCTTCCTTACCAGCAACCTTGAAATGAAGTAATGAAACAAAGAACACAGAAGTGTTCGATGGCTCTTCTAGAGTTATTACACTTGCGATTCAGCTCTTAAACTTGGGGTAGCAATTTTCTTGCAAGATCAAAGGCAGATCCAATATATGTAACAAATGATAGACTTATCCTAAAACATTTATCATCTTAACAAACAAAAGACAGGGAGAGAGACAGGAAATCAATACATTCAGTTTGGAAATAACATCAAGAACAATAATCTAAGGAAGAATAATAAGAGGAAACACAGAAGATAAAGAACACTAGAGTAATTTTAGACAGAAAGAAGGCAATATCATTCTTCTAACCTAGCAGGGAAGCTACAGTGAGGGCGACCTGGGTAGCTAGAGGTTATAAATAGTATGGAACAATAGGGAACAAGAAATATCAGAATTTTCAGGCTGAGGGAAAGAAATTAAACTTTACAGTCCCATAAAGTTTTTTGTGCAGTAACTAATGCTCACGTGAGCTGGACATTTTTCCCTCATCATGTTTATGAGGGTCCCGCTCACTGCATGTCAGAGTCCAAAAGACCAGGGCTGAAGAAAAACTTTACTTAGTATTGTCACAAAAGCACAGGGTGAGATCAGAACTTGGAATTGAGCATTTCTAGTGAGACTGACAAGATGCTGAAGAACTAACTTAGTTAAGAGAGTTTTCAAAATGTTTGTACCATAGAGGGATATCTGAAATACAACAATATTTTAAGAGAAAAATTTTAAAAGGAGAAAAAAAAAAGTTTAATTTCAACCCAAAGCAAAAAAAAAAGGAGAAAAATCTATAGCAGTTACTTTCCACAACTCTGTTTGCCTTGATGTTGTTAGAAATGACTGATGAGCTCCATGACCAGCTTGTCTTTGAGAAGAACCAGTCCAGAGTCTAATAAGCTGTTGACCATTTATGAACAGCGATATTTTCATAGGGATTACTTTTTCTTTTCTTGAGAATATTTTACCAGATTAAAAAAGCGTGATTGCACAGATCTCTCCCCCTCTACCCCCACCATTCTCATCTACTTTATCAAGCAACAAGTTACAATAGTTGCAGACATTTCCTAATACCCTGCAACGCACAAGAAAAAGTTATAAACAAGGCAACCTGAGAAAGAAGAGAGATGCAGATGAAGGTATTTCTCTGCACTCTTAGTGCAGCACTAGGTAAGTGGCTCACTAACCGCATCTGTATGGCTAAAAGTGGGTGAGATAAATCCCATTTCTTCTTTTTTCACAGGAGGAAGTTGTCCGAAGGCAGAGGGCACGGCCCAACTCAAGTTTTGTCACTACCACAACTGGCATTCATTTGAATGCCACAAAGAACGGCGGCCCCAGCTGTCCAGGAGGCATCCAGGAAAACTCATAAATCTGTCCCCACTGTGACCACCCAGGGAGCACAGGCCTGCAGGATGCTCAGCACGGTTCCTGCCAGGTCGTTGTTCGCAAGTCTTGATTAAAGAGAGCTCACAGCTATTTTTAAGTCCTGGAAAACAGGCCTAACAAGGAAAGACAATTAAACTATTCTGTATTTGGAAACATAGTTGCTGACAATGGACTTGACTTCCCTTGCCTTTGCTATTTTCTGACCCCAATGATTCAATATTTTACCCTGATCTTCAAGCTAAAAGTCCAGGACCAGATGCATTTGATAAATGTGCGATTTGTAGGGCTGATCTATTTAAATACACCAACAAATTCTTGTCTTAGTTGTCCTTTGCTTCTCCTTCTCCCTCCACTCTCCTCCAGGCAAGAAATAAAAACACCTCAACCAGCTGAAAGGTCTATTTGATCTCATCATACGAAGTCCTTGTCACAAGCAAGGTTTTGTCTGAGTAAAGACTTCGTAATACAATCTTCCTGCTGTTCTGCAGGATTTTACTTTACTCTGATTTAATGTAAACAACGAGATCTGAAGAGAAGATGACACTTCAAAATGACAGTTTCTTGGATTTTTGGTCAGCTCCTGAGGCACCCACTTCTTGAGATTTTTTCACCTTTCCAATTTGCTTCAAGTGCTGGATGACCATAGAATGCTCAACGTTGAGTTCTTTGACGA
Organism: Pampusana beccarii; assembly: GCA_013399365.1. Lineage (NCBI taxonomy): Eukaryota > Metazoa > Chordata > Aves > Columbiformes > Columbidae > Pampusana > Pampusana beccarii. Next base: position 267,447 of record VWYH01004267.1, on the reverse strand, counting down.
CTTCTCCTGTAGTTGTAAGAGGATCAGCTTCAACGACTGCTCTCAATCGGTTGTTGTCAACTTCCGATGGCCGGCCACGGTGCTCCTCATCTTCAAGGCTCTCATCTCCTTTGCAAAACTTCTGGTACCACCACTTACGTTCGTTAGATCCTGGGCCACATGCATCGCTGATGTTGTGAGTTGTCTCCAACAACTCTGACCCATTTTGAACTTGAATAAGAAAATAGCTTGAAATTGCTTTTTGTCTAACATCATTTCCATAGTCTAAAACAAATACAAAATAAACAGCAAGTTATAAGTCAGTAGCGTAAAAAAAAAAAAAAGCCAGAAAAGTGCATTAAAATGATGAATAACATAACCACATTTAAGAATGTATTCCAATATCAAACAGCAAATATCAACAATGCAAAAACTGCAATGCCTTTTGCACCAGCCTGATAGTACTTTCACCCCATCCTGTAAAAATCTGATTCAAAAAGGAATTCGAAAAAAAAATGCTCTATATAGGATCTTTCTCTCTATCCTTCAAGTTGAAAGCAATGACACGTTAGCAAAGCAGAAAATGGAAGTATAGTGGGGAGAAGAGATGGGGCAAAATCAACAAATGCAAGCTTTTCAAGGGAACCTCATTCTTGAAAGGATGAATAACAGTTAAACTGGGTTTCATTTTAGTCTTCTGTGTTTGGGCAAAACATCTGAGGCAATCTGAATGCAATCTCCACAGACGCAAAGTTCACAGACGTGACTGTCTGCAGAAATGTGTAACAAGGTCCGTTACATTTGCTTTTGCACACAAATCAAAATTATTCCCATATGTACTTACTGGGCTCCTTGACAATGTTATGGAATAGATTTGGCCAGTCAGAAGATCATTCAGTGTATCATATGCTTTCCTCATATCCATTGCAAAATAGATGTTTCTGGATTAAACAGACAGTGAATTTCTTCAAAGAACCTTACTCAATCACTTCCAGCAGTCCTCAGTGATCCCGTTCTCACTGCAGCTCTCACTGCTTCTATTTTCTGTCAGATAGGAATTGAAGATAAAACTGTGTCAAATGATGGAATGTGGTTTATTATTTCAGCTGTCGTTCAGACAAAATGAACAGCACTGACACAAACCTCCAAGCTAAGCAAGACTTGGTTAAACATCTAGACGCGTCTGCTGAACTCCACATCTTTTGATACAGGACAGCAAAACACCCGAAGCACTGGAGTTTCTGCACTCAGTAATTCTCATAGAAGAGAAACAAAATATTTGACCAAAATGGTATAGAGATAGTTTACCTTGCAATTAGGCCAAAAGTTTTACATTATAATAATGAGTATCAAATTCTTCTCTGTGTTGCCATGGACTTACAGGATTAGAGAGGTGCAACAGAACAGGATTTATGCCACTTGCAATAAATGATGACCAAGAGTCACTTCTTTTAAAGCAGGCTTCATTTCAAGTAAATGATTTAAAAATAAATAAACAGACGAAACCACCACCAAACCCAGTCCTGGCAGTTACTCACTAAAGCATTCACTAAACACTTTGCCTCCAAACACTGACTGATGACACCAAGCAAACACAAGAAATTTCTGCACATAGATTTTTTCTTCACCTGACTGGTAATGAGGCTCTGGTACACAGTTCCTTTCCTCTGCCCATATCTGATAGCAACTTAGTTCCCAGGGTGTTTCTTGAAGTGGGTTCGGCTATTCATGACAAAGTATTTTAAGTATCTGTCTTTGATTTATTGTTGGAAGAAGCAAGACTGCCAAACCTTAAGGTTTTTGCACATTGTAGGAACACATCAGGCCCTGCAAGCTTTGTCCACAGACCCCACAATAACTATGACTCAGTAAATGCTATTCTTTTCTGAGTATGCAATAAAAAGTATTATTTATAGCATTGTATGAACTATTAAGAAACTTTTTCTTTGAAGTTTAAGCATAGTAAGGGAATAATAATTTGGACAAACCGTAGTATTTACAGTTCGAATTGGAGCCACACCTCATGTCTTGGCAAAATATGAGGTTATGATGAAGGATCCCAAGTCCCCCAAATAATTCTGTCAGTCATAAGTTTGCTGAGGTCTAATATCTGATTGGTTTTGGCTCAGAAGTGACTCAAGCACCAGACTAATTTTAAGAACATGAACAGTGGAACAGCTTCCTTGCCTTAGAGCTCTCACTCCTGTGATTAAAGAGACAAAAAGTTCTTCCCAAAGATGACATTTGAGGCACAAGCAATTGTAACAAAATGATCCAGAATGGCACTACGTTTATGACAGGGACAAAATACTCTTTTTCTGAAGCTGATTACAAGGAAGACCAGGAAGCATGATCTTACTGAAAATCAGAGGGAATCAGCTGGTTTGCATGCAGCAATCAGAGAAGAAATGTATGTACAGTTCCAAATAATGTGGCACCTTGTAAATTATGCTATAATATGCAGCCAAAAATTCATGAATGTTTAAAGCCAGGCTCAAATCTTTTCATTTCAAACCTACTCTATTTAGTCTGTTTCTTACGCCTGCAGCCCAGTAACAGTTTCAAGTCTATTAACAGTTATGTAAGACTCAAATAAGAAAAAATCCTCAGTACATGCAGAAAACCCCACTCCATGTGAACTGGAACACAGTGCAGATCTATTCAGAAGTAGACACCAGAAAATGGATGAGACACATGAGAGAGCACAAGTGAAGAAGCTTGTACACACTCTTTAGCACCTTCCTTCATCTCCCGGGATCTTGTAGTCCACATAAAAGAGGAGCCCTCAACAACAAAAAAGGAGTAAAAGTGTTTAGATAAAAGATTTAAAAATATGAGTAATTTCAGTTTTGTTTTCCCTGCCTTCCTGGGACAGTGTGAATTCACCCACCATTCAGGGACCCTGCCAACAGGTTACTTTTCCCTTTATAAACAGAATATTGCTATAAGATTTTGTATTTCCTGTATTTTCATTCAGAGTGATGATACAGGAATCAAATGCAATAAAAACCTGTTGCTAAAACATACACTGAAACACAAACTGGGCTGAAGGAACAACTGTCGCACTTTGCACACAATTCAGAAGGGCATCTGGGTTCCTGCTGTCACCAGAAGTTGTATTTTAATCGTTACAGAACATGATATGCCAGAGATAAGTATGCAAGAGCGGCAAAACAGCCAGTATTTTTCCTCAGGTCATGTCAGGCAAAAAGTACCGTAGTTTCTTTTCTGTCTATCTGATTTTATGCCAACGTACTCAGAAAGCTGTCGTCTGGCCTTTCTGTGCCTGTGATGTATTGCATCAATCTCCCAGTTCCCACAAGTTCATTTTTAAAGAGCTTCTGTTCATTTATGTCTGCCTCGTAAAAGATCTCTTGTGTTGTTTTTCTCCCCACCCCCTTCAAGATTAATAAACACTCTGCTAAGGAAAGGCTTTAGCATCAATCAGATTTCGTAACTGATTAGGCGGGAGATACTCTGGCTGCATTTGCAATGGGCCTCTTTCAACTGTTTTTGCTTCTAAAATTAGCTTAGCTATTTCCTGAGAGAAGTCTCAGGATAGAAGTCGACACCCACAACACCGCACATTTGAGCTGGGTCAGACAGCACGCTGAAAAGCTCATCAGGCTGCCCCAGAAAACCGAGACTCCTCAGCTCCCCTCCATCAGCAGGGCCATGGGAGCCCCAGGCTGCAGAACCCAAGCCGGGGGTCTGTATTTGGGAGACTGAAAGTCTGATGCAACAAGGGAAAGCCAGAAACTGATGCTGGGTACAAAACACTGCTCTTTAACTCATAAAATCAGAGCTCCCGTTACTATTGACACCAGGGCTTGTTCTCACTTTGCTGCTGAGCAGCCAACACGCCACGTCTGCCAACAGCAAGATCTGCACGTCCTCGCACGCCGGGGTGCGCTGCTGCAGCCACCCCAAAAGCACAGGCAGCGGTTCATGGAAGCGTTTCCTGCCTCATGCATAAAAAGTTGTTCTACTCAGTTTTTCAGGAGTTGTTGAGTTCAGCCAATTTACTGATTTCTGTGAAATTCAGAAGAGTAGATTTTGGAGCAAGGGACAAAAGTCCTGATATCCACATTGTAAGTAACATATACATGTCAGAATCTGCACAGGCCCTATTTACACAAGTTTACACCCTTCTGACAGTAGGAAAAAGAATGGGCCCTGATAAAAATAGGTTACGGTTACTTTTGCAAGACACATATCTTCTCCTTAGCTCAAGTTTGCATCCCTATGTGTATCTCCAGTGGCCACCTATGGTAAGGTATCCATGCAGATAGAAGAGAAAATTTGATAACTCTGTACTGAATGGTAAAGCAGCCACCCAAATCTGCTCAATGAAAAATAATAATTTCTGAGACAGCATTGTTAATGAAAGTTGGTGTGAGAGTTAAAAAAATAATGAACAATTCTTATTTCCTTACAACACAAAGAAATGAGCTTCTTCACTTCTCTTGCTCTCCCATAATACAACCAAAGCATATTTTCAAGTGTTTCTTTCACCTTCATTACAGACTTTCCAATCCCTGCCCCAGATTTCTGAGAACAAAAGTCCCAAGCCATTTTCTTTGATGGCACTATCTAACTTGCTTCTCTCTTGTATATCTTGTGTATCTAGTACTAATTTGTTTTGGAAAGAACTATGACAGAACATATGATGCAATTATCTTGATGCAAATACTGCATGAATATTACTACAATACAGCTCCATCTAACATGAAAAACAAGTAGCTCTAGCGTTAGATAAATTCTTGTCTCTCTCATTAATTCTCTTAAAGTCCCTTCCACTTCTGCAGAAGCTGCCAAATCGTTGTCTGTGTGATAGAAAAAGCCACTTTTCTTGTTTTTCCACTCTGAGTACTCTTTGTTGGTGTTGAGCTCCATTTTTCAGCTCTTTGTTTTCAGTTTTCCATAAACTCTCCAAGTAGTTTCAATCCCAGCGTCATCTTGCATGCAAGTATTGCTAAATTTTCCTCAAGACAAGAAAGTGTCCAATTTCTGCAACGCACTAAACTCTTCGGTTCCACCTGGCTTCCTCTCGGGTGGTCACAACTTTTACCATTTTTGGTATCCTGAATCTGTGTCCACGCACACTTAGTCAGATTTCCTTTAAGTAACCCAGACAATACTGTAAATGGGTTCTTGGTGGCTTCAAACTGTTAGCAGATGGTGCAGCATGCAGCTCGGAGTGATTCACGAAATACACAAAGGATAACAATCTCCTGGAAGTGTCTCATCCCACTTCACAGCACTGAACCAAAATTCCAGCTGCACAGAATTTGGATCCTGCTGCATCATTTACAGGGAAAACAACCTTCCCCCCGCCTCCTTTCCCCCGCACAAACGAGTCAGGGGCCAGGCCTCCAAAACCAACCATAGATGATAGTGTCCTATATTGAATAAATCAAAAAGTATTTCTGAAACTGTCAAACATTCTCTTCTGGCTTCGACTTTTTGTATTTTTGTACATCACTCACTCTCCTTCTACTTTTTACCTGAGAGTTGGAAATGAATTTATATGAGGGGAAAAAAAAAAAGTACAAGGGAAAACTGATACTTTATCTTATGCAGGTAACTTTTGACAGTATAAATATTCTCTGAACTGAGAAAACAATGGTTTGGAGGAAGACAGGAGTCACTGTGGAGATACTACTTCCCACACCACAGCTCCAAGTTAAAAGAAGAGATACATGAACACAAATGCTTTTGTCATCCCAGGGCTAACCTAACAACCTGCACTACTTTTTGCCCCTCCATCACTAGAGCATCTCCAGGACTCAAATCGCAGTCTCTTTGGCTAGCTATGCCTTTCTGATAAAATCTGCTATAATCTATACCACTCAGACACAGTTCCTAAAAACACACACCCAACGATGCTTCATCACTTCAGACAGCAAACCCCTGCTCTCCTATTATGTGAGTGGAGATACAGGGCTGGATGTCAGAGTGACATTTAAAAGATGAAACAGGAAAAAAATAAATGAAAGCAGCTGAAGAAGCTTAACTTTAAAATATCTTTTTTTTTTTTTCCCTTTAAAACCAAACTGCATTTTCAACAGTAATCTAGGAATCTGTAGTCATGTTTAGATCACCTAAATGTGCTACCACATTTAGACTTCAAAGTAAATATTGAGCACAAAACTTCCTGAAATGCTCTGCAGATTTCTAAGTGATTGAGAATTGACCACAGCATTACTGGAAAAATAAAAAGTGGAATGAGAAAGATGTGGTTAAAGAAAAAGCTCATAATACTTTCTTCTGCTCTCAGAAAACAATTTTTCTATTGAGAAACAAAACTGGTAAGGCATGATGCGGTTTTATTTTTTGAAGACACCACATGGTAACCATGATGAGTCAAGTCAAATGTGCCCAAACTGTGCAGAAGGTTACTTTAAATACTATCAGCAGAATTATGCATGTGTTTTATTTCCTCGAGACTTACACTTTGTTTTTCCATCAACTGCAAAAGCAAAATAGCTTAATAATATCTTAGTAGACTTGATAGGGAACATTGAACCACAAACTGTCTGGTCTTATGTGGTACAATATTGTCCATTAAGGATAAGGAAATCTGACTCGTTACTACAAAAACATTTTTTCAGTATTTGCTGTGAAGAAATGGTAATTCACATACACACTAGTGCACACATTTGTGGAAAGTGTTTAAAATAAGAGGTCCTACTGGATATTCAAGTCAGAAATTGTTTTTATGAGAAATATCTGACAGTTACATCATGTTTTCTTGTTTAAAATCAGGATACAGCAATTATGTTGGTAGCAGACTGCCATCAGTAACATTAGCAGAAATTAATGAAAATATTTGCTTAAAAGCGCACTTTATTTTTCATTCACTGAACTGTAAATATTGGATACTGATAAAGCTGCAGATGATTGCTTAGTTATTGTTGGAGATGTAGCCCTAGTAATTAGCAATGTGTACAGTTTAAAAAAAGAAGTCAAATATTAACATAATCTCCAATTCATGTAACATCAACAAACTGAACAAAGTATGGAAAATACTTGCTTATCACAGCAAAACATTTAACTAGACTTGCAAAGTGCCTTCAATATAACAAACTCTTGCTAGATCTTACTAACAGAAGGAAGTGAGATTATCCAGATCAGACAAAAAGGCTCCAGAGCTGAACCGTTTTCAGCAAGATTTGCAGCCATGGCACACAGAGAAACCTACCACAATCCCACTTAACCTTGTCGTTGTAACACTGTTGGAACAACTCTGCATTATCACTACTTTTGCTAAAAAAAGAGACTTCTTGAAGAGGAAAGATTGAGAATGCTAGCACAACATACTATGAGTTATGTTGCTATTTTTGATTTTAAGGAATAAAAATATATTAAATGAAAACAAAACACTGCATACAGATGACTGATTTAAATATCCCTATCAGGTGTTCACCAAAAAAAATTTCACGTAAACATAACTATTTCCTATATAGGTGTTTCCCTAAGGATGCGTTTTTACTTATATTTTATTTCACAAGAATGCTCAGGGACCTCAGAGGAAAATCTGTATTTTATAATCCTGCACAGTTCCCATCTCAGAAATGCATAAACTTCAAGAGAAGGAAGTTTCAAGTCCATACAAGTGATCAAGTCCATAAATCCTTGACAGCCTAATACTGACTTTAATGTATTTTTTTTCCCCCTCTTCTACAAACTACTATCTGTAACGTACTTCCACTATTAATAAAACTTTTGTTGCTATAATTATTCAAACTTTCCTGAGCAGTCTAAGGATTTATATCTGATATAGCCTCTTAGAGTAGCAAATCGCATTAAGATGCTCTCGCAGGAACACTAGTAACCTTTCATAAAAGTATTTAGTGAATGCAGGCTATAAACTTGACACTTCTTCACTGAACTTTCCTATTATGCTTCCAAGGTTGAAAACAAAGAAGTTGATCAAGGTTCCAACAAGTATTCTTTGTTGGGCAGATTTCTTTTACCCTAGGGGTAACTGCATTGTCAGAATGATGCAGCTTAACCACCCTACGTACACCCACCAATTTTGAAGGGACTTCTTCATATACAAGATCCAAAACCAGTCGGACAGTATATGCTTCAGCATCAACTCTAATTCTTCCAGAGATCTCCTTGCCTTCAAGCTATTCAGGCTGATTAAGTCAGCATTATTTTCATTGAGTAATGGAATTAAGTGTTTCAGCTTTCTCGAGACAGGACTGAAGAAATACTTCCAACTCTGAAGATGACAAAAACATTCTCTGATGTTCACCAGAAGCCAGAATGGTGCACACAGCTGCCTTACAAATCCAATATTGTTGGATGCTATCCCTGACATACAAAAGCACGCTTTAACTTACAAAGAGGTTGACCAGTCACTTACTTACCAAGAGAAATATACATGACTGAGTTTAAGACGAAACATGAGGGGTTTAGTACCTACCTGGTTAGGCAGGGACCACACAAGGCTTTGGAAAGGCCTAGCATGTAGAATTGTTTTCCTTCAAACCCTGCAGCAAGCCAACTCTTAAGAAAGCTGCAGCATAATCAAATGAAAGGATTTCCAGCCACCAGTAGTTTAGGGGATGTGTACAAATGATTTCATCTCCTTACATTCACCAGGTCTAATCACAGAAACCACTTAAAGAGTCAACACAAAACTTTAATCTACTGATACGCTCTTGGGATAATGGACTGGAAGAGCTCAGCTCACAATGTAAGATCACATCGGAAGGCTGACAAACACGACATGCACGCAAGTCACAAAGGGTGATGATATCCAATACATATCGTAATCATCTTATCCAATAATAAAATACCACAGAAGAAAATTTGCCAAAATAAAAATGGGAATATTTATTATATTTTCTACTAAAGCAATGCAGATCTTTTGAGATTATACATTGGTCTTTGCAAATGTTTCTACAGCTAAATTCATACTTTTTGATTTTGTAAAAAAATTAGACACATACTTCATAAAAACAAAGACACCGGGTATGTCACTGAACAATTGAATAATCTTATAATTGTTAGTAGAGATGAGCAAAGAAAGCTCATGCTTATACTTAAACTCTGGCATTTGTATTATTATCATATATTCAAGTGGGACAAAATGGGTACATTTTCCTCGTACATTTTTAGGTTCACTTCCAAAGCTTTCAGAAATCAGACAGACTGTTAAATACTGAATTTGACCAAGAGAACCTAAACATTATTTAGCAGTACTACATGCACAAGATGCAGGGGAAGGAAGAAAATTAGACCCTTGCATACAGTACAAGACAAACTGTTACAATTGTCAAATGTGTGCTGGACAAAATTTAAAGTTTATGAAGTTTTATTTGTTGTCATGAAAATAGTTTCAGAAGCACATAATTGTATGTATGTATGTATGTATGTATGTACTCATCTTCACTTGGCCTCCTGAACTTTCTTGGCATTTTGTTTTTCTTTCGCCTAAAAAACAAAAGGGAGATGGTGTTAGGCCCTACTAAGACAAAGGTCTTCTTTTTGGAGCTTTGAATGACTACTTACTACGATTTTGAACATTCAAAAAAGATACACTGTAGAACGAGACAAAAAAAGTAGACCCTTCAGAAGTAGCTACTACTATTTTACTAGGTTCCTATAAAGCCTTTCAAGAATACCTATAGGTTTAAATATATAAGATGAAACGATAAGATTAGGTAACTTCCATAGGGAAAAAAAAGCACTATTTTTAAAACATAGTTTAACCTTCACTTTTCATACCTCCATAATAATTTAACATAGAAATAACTCTTCCTAGTGAAAACATTTCATGTCACAAGAAAACGCAGCATTCAGATACATTATCACAAATTAAAAACTCTGAAGCAACCAAGATCTTAGTTTTTTATATCTTTCAAAAGAGCAGAGTGGAAGAAACTCACAAGAGTTCCTACCAAGGTATTTGCGAACAGATTCTCATATAACTTGTATCAATTTCTAGATAGCTTGAATTGGCAGGAAATAGCATTTTCTTCCTTATTAATTTAGTGAAAAAAGGTTAGGCAAGAAGAGAGGACAATTCAGATGCAGTACTAGCCATCCTTCTGCCAAAACATTTGATGGTTCTGAATCAGACCGCTGCTCATTACCATTTATTATTGGACAGGACTGGGTCTAATTCAGTGGTTTAGAATTAGGATCTGTTACCACCAGCTGCTCAGGTCCACTGGGAATTTACTTGTAAAAGAAGCTTGATGGTGTTATAAATAACTCCTGCTAACATGAAGCTGGATTAAAACTCCACAAGTTACTCAAAGAAGGAAAAGATTAAAAACCGAATGCAAAAGTTACCGTCTTATAAACTCCTGGCCTGCAAACATACTTTCCTAAATGAATTCAGCTAAAGAATATACTCATTAAATAATATTTAGCTCTTCTTTCATGATGATAATATAGAGATTCTTTTTTCAGTGTGAGCTCAAAATCAGGGATACTGTCTATGGTAACCTGAACAGATATGCAAGTCAGCACTGATCTGATTACAATTCAATTACTTGACTAGCCGTACAGTTTAATAACCTTGCCAAAGTGGCAGACCCACAATAATAAGCAATCCTTAATACAAACCTTAATATTAAATCAATAGCTAGACAGCTTATAAAAGGGAGCACAATTAGCCAGTAAATCAGTACAAGAACAGAGAAAATGAGAACAAATTTCAAGCTACCTAAATTACCAGAACCTCTGTACAAAGGTTGCCATCTAGTGTTGACAACTAGATAAGTCAAAAAAATGAGTACTTGGAGTCCAGGTTGGCAAAAGGGATCAATCTTGAACATACTTATCTGTGTATGTACACATTTAAAAGATCTTCAGTTCAAAAAGGGATATTAAGATAGTATGGAGAATGCTACCGCAAAGCAACTGGAGCTACACATCACAATTTTAATAGGACTTTTAATTTCCCACATAGTATCTTATGCCCTGTAATACAATCGTTTAGCCGATATCAAATTGCTTCTTCCTATACCACCATTAGAAATTTGTTTTAGGTTATTAAAGGGGAGACACAGTTTGCCTTTGCACAACAGTGCAAAATCTCCAGTCTAGCAATACACCTGAATGTAGCAGTTTAAATAAACCCATGCCATTTATGCTTCCAAGACATCTGACTGCATTTTGAAATATAAGTAGAGGTATGAAGAATCATAGTAATATACTGTTTCTTACAAGGCAGCTTGGACATACTCACTTTTTCTACTAATGGTATTAACTGTTGGTGCTCTGCTAGAGTCTTTAATAATTCCATGATGAAAGGCAGGTAGTTATGTTTTCTTCTAATGTTTTCAATCTAAAAGTAAATTAAAAATAATTAACAGAATTATTATATGTCTAGTGGGATTTTTTCCATCCCTGTCATGGTTGTTCCCCCACCAAGAGCTGTAGCTCTTTTTCACATTTCAGACAGCTAAAAACAAAGCTGAAGCAACAGAATTCTGAGCATGCTGTGAGAAAGTGCACATCAGATGAATTTACTGCTTAAGGTACAAATTCATTTAATGGTGTTTTGTCACAGTAGCCAAAAAAACCTCAATGTTTTAACACTGACAAGTACTATTGGCAAAACTATCCACTGTTTTCCCCTCAAATTAAATTACAGTTCAACCTATGTACTTTTACAGTCCCTTGTGTAGCTGTGGCCTCAGCCCATACTGAAGACTTAAACCTTTCTGTAATGCAAAAGAATAACTACTTTTGTTATACTAAACACTTTGCAGCTTCTACAATGGTTCAGTCCTTCAGAAAGAGAGGTCATTGGTTTTTCAACTGAGAGGAATGACCTCTACAGACCCCAAGCAGATACCCCAACATTTAAAAAAGTGTGGACTTCCAAGTGGTTTCCACAATTTTGCCCACATAGAATTAAGAACTTTAAGGTTTTTTGCGCCCCATTTCATTTGTTTGCTCACTCTCATGCTTGGTAAAGCACATGCTTTTTCTTTTTTTTTTTTAGTTTCTTGAATTGCATCCTGATGCTGTGAAGCTTTAGAGACAGAGTAACACTTCACAACCTAACACATCTACTGTAGAAATATATCTGAAATTATCATTAGAATTATTGAAGTCTTGGTCTGTACCTTCTATAAACTAGTGAAAACATTTATTTTATTTTTTTATCCTTTGATATGTACATTTATTTCAATATTTATTTTTAATCTAACCACCTTCTGTACCCAAAGAAAAATGGGTTAAGGGGTTATATATTAAAAAAACCCAAAACATTACCCAGGTTTTTTTCCTCCCTCAAAATATTTCTTTAAAAATATTAGGCAATTATCAAAAAAGTTGCAAGTGATGACCTCAGAGAAACTTTCCCATATCTCATTTTCATTAATCGTATGAGCAGGTAAACTATAACAGAAGAACAATTCAAGTACCCTAGGAGAGCTCCTGCACTAAAAGCTAAGTAAGTAGCTGTATGTCAGACTAGGAGATAAACGTGCAAACACAGAATGGATCTATACACAAAGTTCACAGAATCTGCCAATTAGCCTTCACTATCAACTGATGCATCAATGTTCTTCATTACTGACAACCAGAGCTGGGAGAGCTTACGTGAACACTCTGTAGAAAAAAAATAATTATGACTAACATATCTAAATCCTTCTAGTAAAAACAAAAAAATCCTAATTAGTAATAGACCACTGTTACATGTAGTAGTGTAATGAGCAACTCCAGCAAGAAAAGGCTGATCAGTCTTCTAGAACTCACCGTGCCTAAAAAAAACCTTTTAATGTGAGAAACAAAAAAGTGGTAAAACAAAGGGAGCTACAGAGACAAACTAACTTGTAAGTCTTATCCTAAAAGGAAGCAAACTCATAACTAACCTGCACATTCAGGGATGCAACATGTATTTACATAATATTGTCTTCCTAGTACCCATCCAATTCCTTCAGATTAATTGCGACAGTCTCCCATAGATCTAAAAGCTGGCTTTTTCTTACAACTTTTCCCACAGTTTCATCAAAAAAGCAAAGGATACATACCTTATATCTTTTTAATTTTTGGTTCTCTTCTTCAATTAACATCTGGTACTTTGCAACTTCTGATTGTATAGAACTTAGCATATTACTACTTTGGTCTGTATCCATAGGCTCCTCCTTCCGCACAACAGAAAAAGTTAAATGGATGACATTACTGCATTTTTATTTTTATTTTCTTTAATTACGTAAGTCTTAAGAGTATTTCTATCACAGAAAGATTCAGTTTTGCTTATAATTACAGGAACATTCAAGAAATTTTTGCAGTTAATCATAAGCAGATTAGCTCAGGTACTAGGAAAAGTCCTACTACTACAGCAAATGAGTCAAGACAGAGCCACGATGACATGGCCATGCTGTACCGAGTGCTCAAACTAGCTCGCTCAGAACTAACCAGACAGATACGCCGTAATCCTTCCCTGCTTTTTTTTAGTGATGCTCCATTTGGAGCAAGGAAAGAAGGAGGTGAATAATAAAGCAAAGAAACAGAACTATTATCAGAGAACTACTCCAGCAACTTAAATACCGTGGCCTACCTCTGCAAGTTGCTGCTGTAATTCTGCAATCCTCTGCTCATATATCATCTTTCTGTCAGATACAATAGCCATCAAGTTAAATCTTATCTCACCTTCACTGTATCTAAACAAGAAACAAAAAAAATCACTTTCAAAATTAATAATTGACATGACAACTCAAAAACTTCCTCCACAATTTCAACGTAAGGGAATTAACTTTGTGGAAAAAAGACACCTACACGGATCTATTAATTTAAAGTTGTGCTCCAAATTCAATCTTACTACAAAATAAAAATCAAACCTCAGATGAGCACTACCCAATACATAACTCCTAATAACTTTCTCCCAAAATATTACTATTCCTGTCTATAGTCACAATAAATAAACAAAAAATAAATATTTAAACTGTCCAGAAACCAAACCAAAACATAATATAGTTGACAACAAAACTTGCACAAGACTGCTGCACACAATAGTTTTTACTTTCTCATTACTGTTGCTTTTTAGAAAATGTTGGAGACTTCATACAACGTGAAAAGTACATTCACCAATTAGATTACCAGGCATTTCAGAGTTCGAATTCTCCAAATATGATTTGGTGGCAATGTTTTGCTTATCAAAAGATGAAAAAAAACCAAAAAGGTCTTCAAGTAAAGGACTTTTAAAATGATTTTCTAGAAATGGCATAAAATCAACTTCTAACACATTTGGGGCTGGAGTTTGGGGTCACAGCTATGAAGTAGGAAAACTTCTATAGCATGTTTTTCTAGCTTAAATTTCTAAACCAAGACACACACCTAAGGAAAACCTGTTGTCTCTAAATACCAGCTTTATAAATATAGTTATTATCTGGTATTTGTAATTATACGCGTACACCCAAACTTTATCCATGGTAACAGCACTCTTTAGTTTTCACTCGCAAAGACCCACAGCTGTCTACCAGAATCCATGATCTTGCTCTCCCTTTTTCAGAGCATTAGCAGGACCTCTCTTCACTACAGAAATACCCACTTTGATTAATCACACAGGAACACAGCGCATTTGAGACTTATCTATCATCACATTTGGCTCATCTTGGGCAATAGGTTCTGAAGTCACTCAGTGATATGCACATAAACAATGTGTAAGAGTAATTCCTTAGAAATTTAGTTGAAAGCCTTTAATTGAAGGAATTTAAAAATAAGGATTTTTTAAACATATGTAAGTGCTATGTTTTAAAAGCATCATGACCATTTACTTTTGTATACGTTTCTCTATGACAGGCCGTACAGCACTTATCCAGTCATCTTGATTGCATGCACCTACAAAATAAACACAAAGAAAAAAATAAAAGTATATGACCATAAAAGTAACATTACTGGTAGGTCTGCAGACTGTACAGTCTCTCTAACCAGACTAAAGGTGCGATTTAGCAGCAAGTCATTACTCAGCCTAAAAATAAATACAACTGTCAAGAAAATTGGGAAAACACTCTGGAAATGGAGTTTGGAGCATACTGAGATGATACCAGACTCCAAAGAGAGTGCAGACACATGAAAGGCACTGTAGAGCTTTTCCAGACATAAGATGGCACACATACCACTGGTTAAGAAATATTTCAAGACACAAACCAGGAACAAGTTCTACAGAGAAGAAAACTATGCTGAAAGTAGATATTGTCTTTTAAGCCACTAGAAAAACATTTGCTATCTAAGAAGAGGTCAGTGTGTAAACACCAGACACAAAATGTATAAAAAGTGTATGAAGTCAGCTGTATACATGCTCCCACAGGAGAAACAAATGATAAAATAAATAGATAGTTTGTTATCAACCTGGAAAACAAAATAGCTTTGAAAACACCACAGGGGAATTGTCTGGGGTGACAAAACCACAAAAAGGAAGAGGTGGGGAAAAATATTAGCAAAAGCAATTGCACACTATTGGTAAGGAAAGCCGCAAAGATTACATAGTTTTACCGGGTTTTGTTAGAGACAGCTCAGAACAATAACATATTTCCTCAGGTAAGGAGAGCACATATGCACAAAAAGTGGGTTATGTGAACTTCTCTCTTGCAACAAAATTATTAAGATATTAGAAGCCCACTGGATTACACGACCTGTTCATTCGATTACTGAATGGAGAAATAATCAGAAACGCAGAGAAGCAGGAAGAAAACCTCCTTTTCAGACCAATAAAACTAAAACAATATAAATGACTGCAAAGAAGCACGAGCTTGAGTAGCACATTAAGAGAAATGTTAAAGATACGCTTTATTTTCATAGATCACTTGGTTTGATCATATAGTATACAACTGATTTGTTATAACAAGCTACTGTTAAAATGAAGGATGTCCAGAAAAAATATGAAATATTACCTAAATCAATTGGTCCTTCCCTTAAGCCATCTAGTTCATATAGCCGTCCATTAACAGGAACATAGCTTACAAAGTGAAATGCATCTTCTTCTTTTGCTGAAGACTTTGCATCAAATTCAAACATCTGTTGTCTGCAAAGAAAATTTTAACAAAGAAAAAAATCTGAGATGAAAAAGAATTTGCTCAAATTTTGCCCAGATTTAAAACACGCGTTACCTGGCAAAACTGTTGTGAACTTGCCGAATCACTTCCGAATTGCTCAGTGCCAAACCCTTCATCTGAAAGCAATTAACAAAATTAAATTGTAAGCCAACATAGATATAACGCTATAGTACTTAAAATACAGAAAATAGTAGGCACTTACCGCAGCATCAAAACTTTGTGAAAATTCTTTAAATTCTGACAAAGTCTCTCCCAGATGGATATCTTGATGAGCGCAATTTAATAGCACACTTACTATGGCCTGAGTAGCACAAGCATTATTAATTACCTAGAAAAAAGTTTTGAGAATTTGTTCAGTACTGGTGATAAAAATTTAATTTAAGCTGGACAACAGTTTTCATTAGAAGCACATGCTTTCTATGCCAGTTCACATTAGAGCTTCACTCTAAACAGGCAGCAACTCTAGTCTGAGCAGCCACAAAAAAGCCTTTGGTGTAGGAGACTTAATAAAATGAGCTCCACATGGTTGTCATATACAATTCATTGATAAAATTGTTATTTCAGAATTCTACTTAGAAACTGTCACTCTACTGCCTCACCACCTCCCTAAAATGATTCATAAAGGACATAGAAAAAATACAGCAACCCCCGGATCTCAGTGAAAAAACTAATAAAGCACTATTCAAAGCAAGCTGCCTATTACATTATTAAATCTATGATCTTAAAAAAAAGTCAACTCCCCCAAAGAGAATGTCCTTTAAATAATCAGAATTCAATAAAACACATCATGGAACCTGGAATTTTTATAGAAAGGTTGCATTGGACAAAAAAATTAAGTGTTAAATATGCCATTTTTAGAAAATATAAACAAATCCCTTCATATTACATCCATGTCTTTAATGGTGCTTCGTAAGACCTAAACTAAATTTCAGTACTTAAAGAAAAAGAGAAACTACAAGGATTATTAAATATAATCTGAGATTTAATTAAAAGCACAGCAATCAAATAGTGTAAGACTAAAACACAAGGAAGACTTTTGTCTCAGCAGTTTTTTCTCAGACAAGGAAAAAGAATGTATTTTCAGTCTATGAGACTATTTTGCAACTGAAAACGCTACTTGAACCTTAGGACTGGGAGAGAAGGTGTTGATTTTGTATTAGAAAATGAAAATTAGTTCAGGGCTCTGAATGCAAAACCACTTCCAACAAGAAAGGAGAAAAGAAAGAAAAAAAAGAGAGAAAGAACAACAAGTTTGTTTTACAATTAAAGCTAGTCCTTAACAAAGGAAAGCCCACTATATTGGTACTATAAACCACATCATATTTTAATTTTCTATACTTCAGGTTATTCTCAGTTCAGATTATGTCTGTATATTGCAGATGATAAAAAAGTAATAAAGCACGTCTTAATTTAAGAAAAGCACAATCTAGTTGACTTAAATGGTAATCAACGGTAGTCAACTACACATGAAGAACAGATTAGCAACTGAAACTCTAACAAACTGCAGGTACACAAGCTAGAGTTCACACAATTACAAAATAAAGGACATAGAAGGGAAATCCATCAAAAAAACCCACAAACCACAGATTACTAGAATGACATAATTTGAGAGAATTAATACTATAATATAGGAAAGGAAGAAGAACTAAAGATTCTCTGAGCTATGACAAAAGAATGGTATCAGAGACAGTTGTGACAGTAGTACTACGATGAAAGCAGGAAGATCCTAAGTGGATCAGAGTGGGCTAATGTGAAGCAATTGTGACAAATATTGTAATTAAGCTGACAAAGTACATGCTGGGATCTGTGGTGACGAACTATTAGAACTGTGCTATTACAGTGAATGGAGGGTCACTACAACACACTGCACTTGTTAAATGATAACTAATACAGGACATCAGAGGGAGAGATAGCACCAACTGGTAACTACTTTTACTGAAAAATCAAGATGGAACAATCAGTTCTGGCAGACCACTAACCCCATAATGGCTTCAAAAAAGGAAAGGGAAATTAAGAGACATTTTGTGTCTAAAGGCAAGATCAACACAGAAGCTGTGTTGGACCAGCTGGATACAGGAGCTTTAAACAACAGCAAAAATAGCAGGAAAAATTAAACTTGGCAGGGAATTTGTGGTCTCAAATCTAATATTTGCCTTTCAGCATAAATATATTTTTGTATTCTAACTACAGTGTGAGTCTGTTTAAACAGATAAGAACCAAGCTAAACAATCTTGTCTTACTGCTAGAACACAATACAGAGCAGATGTAGGTCTTACACCAGTAGTGCCCAGCTGCTGAAATGAAAATACATTACAGAATGACAAATACTCTTCAGAAAGTGAGAGGGAGGAGGTAAGGAAAAGGCAGCAAGAACAGTCCTGTAGCAGGGGAATACAAGCAAGTGCAGGCGATATGCAAAAGAATACGGTGTTCCTGGATCTAGATGACAGAACTCCCAAATGGATGGAGGTCCCCAGCTAGTGGCAGTACATGGCGAAGAGCAAAGAGAGGAGGGGGGACAGCAGTATCAAATGCAGATGACTGCAAAGTTCATTTGTCACACAGGCACAGCACCCTATCAATGCACCCAGCCAGTCCAGCACTGCTATACAGAGGGCAGTGAGTCCTTCGAGAGACAAATTGGTCAGGATACCCATCTACCTTCATTTCCAATGTATCTCTTACTTAAGGTGCCTCAGCGTCGGCAGAAAACATTTTCTGCATTTAGACAGTAGGACATTATATGCAGATTGTCTCTGAAAGATTTTTTTATTTTGACTTGAGGAAACCTAAGAGGATTTTCTGTGTTTGTCCAGAAATCCCAGCATTTGCCTGTATATTTTTGTCCAGGAAGTCCTGGTGAGATATTTGACTGATCAGTATTCAGGACTCCAACTTAAAGCAGATATCATGTTTGGAAGATTTTGCTAGCAAAGCTACAAGGTGTATTTTGAAAGAAAATGATAATAGATACATATGCACGTTATTGAGATGACCTCAAAAAACCTGAGAATATTGCCGTATCAAGTGAAGCTTAGCTTAAAACAACGGACCCACTTGAACCGGCTGCTCTCGCACACTCTTCAGTTAAGATGTGTAACTTCAAAACCACGCACCTTTCCCTAAGGACCCAATGAGTCTGGATCAGCTTAAGGCTGAAGCACTTCAAGTTCTCTATTTGCATCCTCCATCTTGTAGATTACGTATTTTGTTTGTCAAAAAGCTGTGGATAGTCCAGTGCTGTCATTGGTAGTGTAACCAGCAAATTTCTGAGGTTCACTTACTAAGCATCCCAATGTTACAGAACAGTTGCCTTTACAAAGCCCAATGTGGAAAATTCACCATTAGGATAAAGTTCTGAAACTTACTCTCATCTAAAAACCCTATCTAATTTTATTCCTTTGGAATAAAGATATAATCTTCCTATAGGTATATTCAATTCCTGAAAACTGCTTTCTGACTTTGATTAGATGTGCTGCAAGTTCACTTCTCGTAAGTTACATGTTCTATCAAGTTTAGCTTTAACACTGATATCTGGTCTGCCTTAACATTACCAAAACTGAAAACATCAAAAAATTTGAGTTTGAAATTAACTGAAGTATTGGAAATGTTAAAAAGATACATATAATATGCTTCCATTAGTGGCACAAAGATAACTAAAGACCAATGTTTTGTTATTAACAGTATTATTTAGATCCTCTTTCTGAAGGTATATGTGTTTTATTTCCAATTAATGAAGTTAATGTTCTATCACCACAATGCGGCATAAAATAAATACATGACACAAAACAAAGGCATGACACCAATACTTCAGTAATAAAACCTGAAGAGATTATTAAAATAATTTAATATGTAAGTCTGCAACAATGGCATTCTTTTTTGTCAAGAGACACTTCTGCAGCGATCAGCACAGAATATAGCTGTTCCAAACAGTGCTGAAGACAGCTGAATACATTGAGTGGTACAATCCTATAGCCACTGTGTGTAAAAATAACAGCAAGGACCTACTTAAGCAACACAGAAACCAGGAAATTCAGAGTTAAGGCTGAAATTGTATCCTTAACTCACCTCATTGTGCCTAGGTATCCTAGCTCAAAGGGTATGTAAGATCATCCAGAGTTCTGTGGCCTCAAATAGAGGACCAAATCATACCTAGGCATAACAGGGAGGCCAAATTTAACGTAAGTGCACATAAAAGTGACCATTAAAAAAAAAATTCTTTAATATGCATGCGTATTAGACAGACTTTAAAATTCAACCCCCCAACATAATCATGATTTAACTTTGAACAAGATCTAGTTGTCATTTGGAATTCAACTACAACATCACTATGAAAGTGGACACGAGCAAAATGTGAGCTTGTACAAGCTTCTCATCAAAATTGTGTCTCCAAATGCAATTTTGAAGATGCTTCGCTATACACAGCTTGAGAGCTACAGCCTTTTACGTCTAACTAAAACGTCTCCCCTCAATATGAAATAATTTTTAAGATGAAACATCTAACTAAAATTGAACAGAAATGAAGTCCTGGTGTAACAGCATCATTTACTTCCCATATTAAATTGTTGTTACATATTAACAGTTAATTAGTCTTGCTCACACAAGATTCAGAACAACACTTGAAAACTTCTCTGCAGTAAACTGGATTTTACCATATCTCTTTAGATGGTAACATTTAAAAGCAGAAATTGTATGGGAAAGGAAAGAATCAAAGACAACTTAGACAACTTGAGATTTCTAGGGCTTCAGTGTCATGCTGGTTTTAAAGATACAGATCAATAGATCAGTAATCTTAAATGTCATTACAATTTTGCTAACCCAGAAAAGAAATCTATTTGTTCTGGGGTTCCAGCCCACAAATGAACATACAGTTATTTTACTCACTACTTTCATAATTACTACCACCAAAAAANAAAAAAAAAAAAAAAAAAAAAGTCTCAACATCTGAAAAAGAGTCCTGAGAGGAAACAAAACCTCACCCTGAAAGCCACCATAAAATTGGACTTAAAATATGCATAGAGAAAATAAACAAAAAAGGCACAGGAGCCTAGTTGCATGATAGCTGTGAGGAGTTGTTATTTTACAATAGAAATGTTTAATATTAATGCTTGTGTTCCCTTGTGCTCCTTGGCAACCCAGAAGCATCCACAAACTACAGTTTAAAGAAATGCAATAACCTCAGCACTACTATAAAGGAACTCCTGTTCTCTCTCACCTTTTACCAGCTTCGGCCTGTACAGACTCACTAAACAAATACATCTCATAATGGGGCAGGAGATCGGCCCAGAAAACATGCACAGAGAATCTACGGAGACCTGCTGGCTGATGAGCTGCACTGGCTCATGGAAGTTTAATGCACAGCTGAGCCATTGCAAGAAAGGAACAGAACTGCAAAGTCAAAAGGATCCAGGTTGGTAGGACCGAGACATCCTGTTCTTATCATCAGCAAATCATCAGATCAGCCATTTGCTTGGGAAAGAAAAAAAAAAACAAACACAAACAGTCCTCAAAACAGAGCTTGTCAAGTTGGATCTAAGGCTAACTTCCTCCAATGTGAAAGTCACAAGAGCTAAACCGGTATTATAAAATCCCTCCAAAATATCAAAACCAGTTTCTCTCATTTATCTGTTGACTTTTAATTTCTTTGCGACTATTTATTTCACTAGTTGTCCAGTCACAATACCTCAGTCTAGGCAAGACCGAACCAACATGAAACACAAGCATATACACGTCTCTAACAAATGTTTTGCTTTTGCTAAGCTACTGCACTTGACTAACAGACAATACTAAACCACGAAAAAAATATTCTAAACTCTTTGCAAACTTACATTCCATGCCATCAAGTGGCATAACTAGGTACTACTACTTTAGAATAGCGAACACTTCTAGAAATTGCTTTCCATGCTGAAATTAATGAATTCTTAAGAGTCACTCCAGCACACCCTCCTTAAGGGCAGCAGCTGAAGGACTGGGAAGATTAGAAAGTTCTGCACCTCCACAAAGAGACTTCAGGCTTAAGAAAACAGTAAAACAAGAATGCTTCAAAGGAAGCTACAAGATAAAGACTTTGCATTGTCAGCCTTCAATTTTCTGGTTTTATTAGCAAGTTATCCAGATATTATCCAGATATTCTGATGTACATTCTGCAATCCCAACTTAAAGCTCAACAAAGCTCCTTTGAGCTACTTGCTTTTAAACAGTGTCATGCTTCAAAAAGAGAAGTGGAGGGGAGGCGGGGTGGGGAAAGGCAAAAAAAGTGGAGCAAGCAGACAAATGCTTTGAAACTTTTCAGCATCCAGAAGGACAGCAATTCTGGGAGAAGCTCTTCTACTCACAGGAAAGAAACAAGAAAGATGTAAATCTGCCTTCATCTTAAAAACCAACCAAACAAAACCTCTCTAGATTCATATAGGAGTAATTTTCTCCTGTCAACTAACTACCCTTTGAGAGTTATGTCAAGGATTTTCCCTGAGGTTCTTTGCTTCAAGGCCGTTCTGTAGCCACAGCCTACCGATCACTAACAGTGTGTTGGATTAATTAGAAACCACAAGCTAAACCAGTGCCTATCAGACCTGTAAAGACATTTGGCAATCTACTGCTGATCATGGTATCATAAGAAAGGTGGACACTGCTTGGCAGGACTCAAGAGCTGCAGCAGGGGAAGAATGAAGAAACCAGTATTAAAAAAGAGCAAGTAATAAAGTCACCCACAATAGTATGAAAGAGCGATTACAAAAGAAACACATTAAACATTATTATCTGCACAACAGAAGCCCATGTACAGAGTAGCCACAAGAGCTATAGATACAGCTAATGTTTCCATTGTTTTCCATATTTCAACACTTAACTACAAGTGTGTGGAGACTTGTTTATATCCTGAAATTTACATACAAAATACTTCCGCGTTTGTGAGGAAAAAAACCAACACAAAACCCACCAAACCCAACAATCAGTATACGTGTTAGTCTTCACAGAAAACCTAAAAATTTCCCCTTTGATACAAATCCTTTGGAATTAACACATGTAGGGTTACACCTCTTGTTTGGACTGTTACATTTATCACTGTTGGAGAAGCAGGTCTTCAAAAAGAGCTAGAAACCTCTATTAAATACTCCTACTTTCATTCTGGTTACTTTCTCTTGCTTTTCTGGCTTGCAAACCATTTCAGTACTACTTGGCAGTTAATAAAACACAGCGAATTACATTAACAAAAACAAATTTCCTGTAATGTCTAATTTAAACTCAACTTTCTGATTTAAACACTTAAAACTTCCATGCCAAAATGGTCTGCAAACTCTTAAAGGGAAGTACTATCACAGAGATACACTGCCCTAGCTGCAGAGCACTTGAGAAACACAAGAAATAAAAGCTAGACCAAAACAAATATTTCTTCCTAGAATTTGTTGAAAGCAGCTTCAAAAAAATAATTTTCTCATCCTGCTGAGAACATTTATGAAGTAATTCTTTATTGCACAGAAGAGTTACAAGAGCTTTACAAGAGGAAAATATCTGATGATATTTTTGTCTGATTTGACTGATCAATCTGATTTGCTTCGCTAATAATCTTTTAATACACAGTTCTTAGTCTCACAGAATTTATTAAAGCTATTGCACCTTGTAAAATCTTAATTTTCGTGTACATATTAATAAAAAGCTAGTTTATCTTTTGGTATTAAAAGCTATGTTTCACGACATAACTAAGAAAAAATACTGAACCTGGCTTACCTGTTTAGCAAAAAATATTGTATCCAGTCTGGAATCCTGAACAACAGAACCTGCTGGTTCCTCTCCAGGCTGCCATTTGAAGAGGAAAATCAGCCCATGTACTGGCCTAAAAAATAGAATTGATAAGGGGAGAAAAAAAAAAATTAAAAATCACCTGTATTGGTTAAAAACATCAAAGTCAGAAACCTCTGCTATAATTTACCTGTATGCTGGTACTGTAACTCAATTATTTCTTTCTAATCATAGAGAACTTCCACTGAAATTTTGAGATGTGGTCTTTTAATTAGGCAGAACGTAATTCAGGCTTCTTTCCATATATGTTAAACAATCCAAATCTGAATTAGCATTTAGTCAGTAATTTTTGTAAGTCAGGACCAGTTTTCCTGGTTACTTTAACTATTACAGCTGCACAACACTCATTTGAATTCGTTAGCAATAAATAGGTATCAAAACATTAGTCAATCACATACAAGGGCTGGAACTAAAGTTTTGGTAATCCTGTTAGGCAAAAATGAAATATTCAAAAAGGAGTTTTCGTCCAACTTCACGCTTTGACTTCTCTCTTTGAGAAGTAAGAGAAATCCAGTTCTCCTTCTAAAATTGTGTCTTGCTTTTCAGACTGCATGTCCTGCACAGTAAACAGCTTTCACTGCACATTGCACTGTATTTAGTATTCCCATGAAACAAAAATTTATTAGTAATGGAAACAATTCTTACAAAATTTACAGCTACAATTAAGCAAAAACTTAATTCATCATATCAACCTGAATTTAAGGTCATCTCCACAAAGATGCTTGAAATGTAAACAAGCTACTGTACTGCATGAGAAACTTCTCCTAAGCTCTGATCAGAAGTCTGAGATGTCTTTTTAAACAGTGAGTCCACTGAAGGAATTTGAAAAATGCTACACGTTATCATATTCTTTAACTCTCAGTGTTTAAGTTAAAATATTGTACATGTGTGTGGAAAGGAAGCTGGCCATCACTCCAGCCTAGAGACTTCTGACAGCACAAGGAAGCAAAGCTGTTACTTTGTGAACTGAACACCTAACCTTGAAGTGGTTGTGTATCACATGAAGTGTGATACACAATGCCCGCAGCAAATAAATCAAGTTCTCAAGTAACATTTCTGCCATTCAGATGTCACTTGTGAAATATCTTCAGTCAGACAAAAAATTCTCCAACTACATCTTCTGTACTAATTGCTGCATCTTCTGAAAGATTAATGATACAAGTATAAGATATTTGCACAGGAATAGCATATGGTCTGGTCAGGTGACACCTTCCTCTTAAAATCTTGTATGTGAACACTGATAACAACACATCATAGCCAAAATGATAAAAGAATTAGTATTGCCTAATGAGGGCAGAACTGTTTCATATGATAATAGCCATTGCAAGTTACAACAAGTATTTGACTTCACACACATATGGAAATGGTTCTGCATGAAAAATAAGTTTAAAAAGTACGTAAGTACAGCATATTAATTTAAGGCAGCAGATGCAATATCATGTTATGTGAGGAAAGAGGAAGAGAAAACAAGGAACAAAAGTTTGTCAAAGAATTTGCCAAAGGATATAATACAAGCCAATGACAAAATAACTAAAAATCTATTTTCAGATTCTATCTATTAGCATCTCCTTCAAAAAACCAGAAAAGCTAGACTAAGTACCAAGGCATTAATAAAAAGTAATTTAATTGCCAAACATTCAATTAAATCAAGATCCTAATGAACTTCTGTGGAAACTGAAGGAAAAAGACAAACAAAAACAAAGCCACAAAAAATCACCTGAGTTTAGTACACGTTCTTTCAGTGACTTCAGACAAAGGCAAATAAAAACCATGCAGATTAGAAAAGTGCCTTACTTCAATTTTTCAAAGTTCTCTGGTTCCAAACTCCATATTTCTTCAACTTGTGCTCCTCTACAACCTGAAATAAGAAAAGATACAGGTTTCTTCAGCTACGCCATTTAAATGGCATGCAGCCAGGAAAGACAAACACATGGAAGAAGCGTGGTTAACATCTGCAACTTGTATGTCCAGGTTACTGAAAAGTCTATTTACAGGCTTTAATGCATCTTTAAAAAAAACAAACCAACCAAACCAGACGGTTCAAGAGAAATTATTTCAGGAATTTCTCCTGTGTATGGTGATGTTGTCGTTATAACAGAGCTGCATTTAAAAAAGAAGTAGAGGAGATATCTCGAGTCACCTCACATGCTTTGCTCAACTGATAATAATACTGTTTTTAAAGACGCAGTCAGCTAGTCCAAGGCAGAACTTAAAATACATATCTCCAGAGAAAGACTCATGGCAGTAGACTGAAAATACTGTAAACAATACACTCATGCAAAATGTGTGCATAAGGCAGATCCCCAAAAGTTCAAATACTTAGTATATGGAAGATTCACCTCATTAAATAGAAACACAAAAGAAGCATGCCTGGACTTCACTTGTGAGAAAAAGCTGTGATGGAAATAATAAATCAATGTAATCTAGCATAAAATCACATTGCTTCTTCGGCCAAAACCCTGTGCAGGCTTATCTCTTGTTACAACCGTACAAGATATTAAATG
The DNA here is from genome assembly GCA_013399365.1 of Pampusana beccarii. NCBI lineage: Eukaryota > Metazoa > Chordata > Aves > Columbiformes > Columbidae > Pampusana > Pampusana beccarii. The sequence goes on along the minus strand of VWYH01004267.1, from coordinate 241,133 downwards.
CAATTCAACATAAAATTTAATACAGGGTGTTTCAAAAAGATTGACACAATTTCAAAGCACAATATTTCATGATGCAACATGTCACAAGTACATAAAAAATTACTAACAGTTTAATGAGTTATCAAGTTTCAGCAACCTTTTAATAAGTGCTCTATGTTCCTTCCACCTGCAGTACAGACAACACTGAAGTGATAGTTGAATTTCTGAGAATACAGCAATTTCAAATCGCGTCCATCTTTCTGAAACACCCAGTGTTCTAAAACCCAAAGCTGCGCTCTGCAGGCTGCCCACCCTCCTGCCGAGCACCACAGCCCAGCTCAGCCACAGCCAGTCCCTCCTCCTCTCCTGGAGCCTCTGTGATTGCCTCAGCTGGCACACGATCCAAGCGCGTTCCCAACCCACCGCAAATGCATATTCTCCCCTGCCCCGCATGCGCTTATCCCGCTCTCTGGCACAGGCCGACATGTGTCCTGGGTCACAGGAGGGGCCCCGCTGCACAGCCCACCGTGCGGCCGGGCCCCCTGGGCCCTGGCTGGGGCGGCAGGCCCGGGCCGCGGCGGGCAGCCCGCGGGGGGTCGCGGCCGTCTCGTTGCCCCCGGCCGGAAGGCGGCCGCTGCCCCCAGTGACCGGGCCGGGCTGCGGGGCTGCCCAGCGCTGCACAGCGCAGAGCTCCGGGAGCCGAGAGCGCGGCCCGAGGCCGGGCCAGCCGCGCAGAGGTCACGGGAGACTCAGTCACTCCCACCCGCGTCCCCAACCGCCGCACTGCCACTTCCACGGGAGCTCGTTCCGCGCCGCTCCCGCGCCCTGCGGCAGCGCTCGCTTCCCCGGCGCGGGCTGGCGGGGTTCGCCGGGCCCCGGCCCGGGTCTCCCCTCAGTTGTGCCCCGCGGCCCCTCG
>VWYH01004267.1:223428-239524 GCA_013399365.1 Pampusana beccarii | reverse complement strand
CGCGGGCCGGTCTCGGTCCTGGTCCCGGGCGGGCAGCCCGCGGTGCGGCGGGCGTGCGGGTTCCCGCTCCGGGTCAGCCCCGGCGGGGGCGGCCTGTGCGGCGCGGTTGACTCGGCTGCGGAGGGAGTCCCGAGGGGCCGTGTCTGTCCGTGAGTGTCTCCTGCTGGCACCTGCGGCTGGGAAACCCCGTGAGGGGATTAGCGGGCCTGTGCTTTGGGGTTGCTCCTCTGCTTACCCGTCACTTGTGTTTATTGTCTTCATAGGAGCTGCTAGCTACACTCACAGGTTTTCAAGTATGAACTTTAGATGCTATTTCCTCCAGTCAATACATTTTTATGAAGCAAATTCTGCGACTCAAGAGTATATAAAGACCTGAAAGCCTGTGAATTTTCGTGCTTTTTTTTTTTGTTTGTTTTTTGTCTTCTTAACCTCAAATGTTTGAGTCTGCAGTAAAGATAACTTTTTTTCTTGAGTTATTGTCAATTGTTGAAAAGCTGTTGTCTAAGCCTCGCTGAAGCACCCCACACACATTTAACCTCTCACACAGTCACCAGACTTAACAGTTTTTCAGTATTTTAATTGTTTATTTTAGCATTGTGTTTCTTCAGTTGGTCAGTATTACCAATTCTTCAGCAAAATACAGTAGGGCAAGGTCTGAGTTTTGAGCAATTTAGTATGCAATCCAAAAACCTACCTAAGAAAGTGGTGTAATGTATTAGTGGCAAATGGGCATAGCACCAACAGTGTTTTCTCTGTGCCACTTACTGAGTTTAAGTAGTTTCTAAGTTGGCTTTAAGGAAATAAATTTGTCACCATTGTAACTCAGAGATTTTCTTGTTTTCTTGTTTCTTTTCTCCTGATATGTATTGTTGCACACTTATTAAATCTATGGAGTAAAAATTACAACTGTATAGTCAAGATACATTTACTTTGCTAAGAAGTGATAAAAGAGTGCAGTCATCAGGTTTTCACAATAGTTCTTAATAAACTTTATTATTCTTTCAACAGCCTCTTGGACGTGTAAACAATGGAGGATGAGGAAAATCAAGTGCCAGTCCTGAATGAAAAGCAGGTGCCAAACTCTGAAAGCGGTTATGTGTGGCATGTCACCGACATGAATCGACTGCAACGTTTCTTGTGTTTTGGTTCAGAAGGTGGTACTTATTACATCAAGGAGCAGAAGCTGGGCTTTGGAAATGCAGAAGCTTTATTAAGACTGATTGAAGAGGGTAGAGGTTGTGAAGTTGTTCAGGAAATAAAGACATTTAGTCAAGAAGGCAGAGCAGCAAAACAGGAGCCCCTGCTTTTTGCTCTTGCAATTTGCTCACAATGTTCTGATGCAAAAACGAAACAAGCGGCGTTTAAAGCTGTTCCTGAGGTGTGTTGCATACCAACCCATCTCTTTACTTTCATCCAGTTTAAAAAAGATCTGAAGGAGGGCATGAAATGTGGCATGTGGGGCCGTGCACTGAGGAAAGCTGTTGCAGATTGGTACAATGGAAAGAATGGCATGGCTCTTGCTTTAGCAGTTACAAAATATAAACAAAGGAGTGGTTGGTCTCATAAAGATCTTCTGAGGTTGTCCCACCTAAAACCTGCCAGTGAAGGTAATAAGTTTTTATTTACCTGAAAAGACTCTGTTTAAAACCTTTTATATTTACTGTGGAACTATTTTGGAAACCCAGGTACCCTTGTAGACTGATGATTTCTTGGTGATAATATGCCGTAATTTATACCTTAAAAACCCCAAGTGCTTGTATCAGAAATTGACCTGTTTATCTTCAAGGTACAGAGTTTGTTCCTTCTTTTTCTTCACTTATGTCAAGAGAAAATAATACAGTTCCCTCAATTTGTTCCTATTTCATTATTTGGGAAGATCTGGTGGTTTCAAATATGTTAGGGTCTTTCCTTGTAAGGAGAATGATATAGTAACTAAAACTACTGCTCTAAGTTGTGTGTGGCTGACCCTTTTTATACCTGGTTCACAGGTCTAAGAATTTAACCTGCTACCTCATTTGCTTGCTAGAGTGATAAATGCCGGTGTAAACATGGTAATCCTGCTTGGAAAACATTTTTTATTTTCAATAGGAATTGCTATAGTCACTAAATATATTACCAAAGGGTGGAAAGATGTCCAAGAGGCTTATAAAGACAAAGCAGTTTCTGCTGAGACTGAAAAACTCTTAAAGTATCTGGAGGCTGTGGAGAAAGTGAAACACACAAAAGATGAGTTGGAAGTTACTCATTTAATAGAGGAATATGGTCTAGCTAGAGAGCATCTCCTGACAAACCATCTGAAATCTAAAGAGGTAGGTAATCTTCATTAGCTTTGTATTCTCTTTAGAGTAACACTTTGCAGAGTCTTAAGTTCAGATTTCCATAAAAAATAGTCCTTATGCTGTTTTTCAAGTTATTTACCGAAGTAGCTAGTTTAACATAATGAAGGTTTTCATATGACTCGTACATTTATTTTAAAATACACTTAATTAATGTACAGATGTCAGTTCTCATAGTTTGGGAATCTCTTTTTTTTTTTTCTTTTTTTTTACCTTCTCTTTCTTTGATCATAGGTTTGGAAGGCGTTGCTGAAGGAGATGTCCATTTCTGTATTGTTGAGAAATTTAGGAAAGCTGACAGCAAATTCAGTGCTTGAACCACGAGGTTCGGAAGTGGCGATAGTGTGTGAAAGACTGAGAAATGAGAAACTGCTAAAAAAGGCAAGAACCTTTTCATGATCAGTGCCAGCCTTTGTGGTTTTTAGTCTCTTCCTAAACTGTATTTTTTCAGGCAACCTCTTTACAAAATAAATGGGAAGTTCTTTGGAGGAAATGTGTACTTAATCTTTTGAAAAACTGCAGTGCAGAATACTTGCACCTTGATTTTAAAACTTGTATTTATTCATTTCTCATTTGAGTTCCCCCACCCCGCTATTTCTGACACTTTTATACAAATTAAGTATATTGACAGCTATGATCTTTTCTTAAATTAGAGGTGTGGCAAGCTTTGCCTCTTGGGTTCATCCATCACTCCTGAGTCTTGTAGTTTAGAATCAGTAATAACAGCTTAAAAATTGAGTGGAAGTCACCTGTCTAGGGTCCTAGGAAATGAATGAAGAAACGAGCATAGCAGCTGAGAGGAAAAAGAAGACAGAATAAGGAGACTTTCTTCTTTCAGATTGCTTCACTATCCCTCCAAGAAGTAAGAAAATAAGATGAGGAAACAAGGGTTCCCCAGAAGCAGAACAGAATTCTCAGGAATTTAATGGGAGATAGAGAAGACAAGTGGCTTTTTCTAGTAGTTTTGTGAGTTGAGGAGATTAAAATCAGGACACTTAACTTCTTCAAGACCATACTTGAATTCAGAACAATGAAAACTAAATACAGAACTAATTTTAAGTTTGTTCTTATGCTAAGTCAACTCCTTTCCCCTCATCTGGACAGGGACTTTGTTTCACTGTGAGCCCGTGATAGAAAATAACACCGGACAATCATAGATAGAGATGTGAAATTTCTCCAAAATTCTGGTGATGGCCTAAGATAACATTTGGAATTCATTGGAAGATGCCGGAGAGGGAGTGAAGTCCAGTACCAGTAACTGACAACTATCAGTTCATGCACTAGCTGTGTGAAGACTGCACGAACTCTTCAGATTTAACAAACTTAAAGGAACAATATATTAAACCAGGGATTTTTGTAGTAGGATCTTAATTTAGTTTCCTACTTTTTTTTTCATAAGGAGTTCAGATTTTCAATAACTTACTGTTGATTTCTTTTGCCTATAGGGTAGAATACATCCATTCCATATTTTGGTTGCATTAGAAACCTACAAAGCTGGACATGGAAGCAGAGGGAAGCTTTGGTGGCGTCCCGATGAAGACATTTTAGAAGCTTTAGATGCCTCGTTTTACAAAACTTTCAAGGTAATATAGTTCTTCAATTTTTTAAGCTTTGTAAGAATTCTTTGTTTTCTGCAAGCTTGTAAAATGAGCTTGCTTGTTTAGTGGATACCAATTTTGAAACTTTATAACAAAAATCTTAGGAATTAGGATTTTATTAAACAAAGAAGCAAACTTCATTATATTTTCAGCTTTCAGCAACATTATTGTCCTAATGTTACCCCAGAAAGAATTAAAAAAAAAAAAACCAACAAAAAAAGCCCTACTTCTAAGGTTGAAAGCAGAAGGAGGAAGAAGAATTAATATATGAATTACGTGTACCTGTTTTCTTTTTTTTTGCCTTTTTCCTTCTAGACAGTTGAACCAACAGGGAAACGCTTCGTACTTGCAGTTGATGTCAGTGCATCAATGACGCAAAAAGTTTTGGGCAGCGTGCTTAAGGCTAGCACGGTTGCAGCAGCGATGTGTATGGTGAGGCATTCGGTTTCTTTTACTTATAACTATTTGCAGCTTGAGCTGCCCTTTTGATACAAAAATGGTCTGAAGCTGGTTAGAAGATGTGACTTGTGCCTCACTGGTAGGCCAGCTGCTTAAAGCTACTGGCAACCAAATTCAGAAAGATCAATTTGAAGATGTTGGTTTCCAGTATAAATCACAGTGGTCAAGGCTGCGTTTTCACTTGTCTTTGATGAAAATACATTTGAATTTTTTCAGAAGCATTCGTAGAATAATACAGGTTGGATTGAGAAATTGTTGAATAATTGTTGTGTACATTTGAATTATCAATACAGCTTTTGTATCACAATTGCGTTTCCCTCAATTTGATATTCTAAAGCTTCTTTTGTACTTATATTATAGAGAAGTCAAACTTCTGTTTGTGTGTAAAAACACTTAGTGTTTATGTGAGAGGGGAGAGCAGAAATATGGAAGTATCTCTACTTAGAGTAATGAGAGCATTTCTTTAGCTCTGATTTTTGTGATGTTTATTTGTGTAGTAATATTACGGAATATTTAAAAGTGTAGAGTGAAGTGTTAGTGCATAGGAGGAGCCATGTTGACTTCAATACAAAAGGATATGTCGTCGTGTTTTTGGTATGGAGTGCCTTGATTCAGACGTTACAAATTCTGAATAATATAACTAAATTATTTTTTTCTTCCTTTCTCAGGTTGTAGCACGTACTGAGAAGGATTCCCATATTGTTGCCTTTTCACATGAAATGGTCCCTTGCTCAGTGACGGCTGATATGACATTACCTCAAGTATTAGTGAAAATGTATGAAGTATGTAAAAAAAAAAAAAAAGCTGTTGCTAACATCAGGGTTTAGAAATCTCAGCAGTTGCATTGTCTTTTCTTTGTAAGCAATTCTACTACTGTGTCTAGTTCGTATCTGTATAGTAAAACACTGGATTTTTTTGTCTCCCTTTTATTTAAAGAAAGTCAAGCGAATGTCATTATTTCAACTGCTGGATATTAAACGTTGCAGTTTAGGTTGGCAGTGTTGGGTCACAATGACTTAGTTTGAAAAGAATATTTAAAAAACAAACAAGACCCTGAACAAAACTAAAATGAAATGAATAAGTGACTTGTTTAACAAAGAAGCCTCTATGTGTGATAAGACACGAAGCTTACGTAAAAAGCAATTTTTTCACTGCTCCATGTATATATTTTTTTTCTTTTAAGATTCCAATGGGTACCACCGATTGTTCCCTTCCGATGATATGGGCTCAGAAAACTCAGACAGCTGCTGATGTCTTCATTGTATTTACTGATAATGAGACCTTTGCTGGAAATACTCATCCTGCAACAGCTCTTAGAGAGTACAGAGAGGTAAATACGCTTCTGACTGTAATGAATACAGTACCAAAAAATTGCCAGTTCTAAAAATGTTCTAAAATTGCCAGTTCTAAAAAACCTTCATGCCGCTTGCTCTGCTTTACTTTGCAGGTTACTAACCTGCAAATTCAGCTCATTTAGCAGAATTGTTCAGGCCACAACTGTTGTATTTATTTGCAAATCCTTGCCTTAGATAAAAACACACTCTTTAACTCCTGTTAGATGATTTGATAATTATTATTGAAAGTTTTCTCTCAGAATGAACTGCAGAATAGCAAATGTGATGTTTACATTTGAAATAATCTCTGAATCTTAGTATTGCAGGAAAGCTGTACTAATATACTTCATTGTAATTATTTCTATTTATTTAAATATATCTACTGCAGTGTAAGTAAAACATTAACAGGTAGTCTGCACTTCTGGTTATGGCATATCTAGTTTCTATCAATATGCCTATTCAGCCAGTGGTTTATGCAAGCAAGATAGCAATACTTGGCCCTCTGTCATGTTTAAGTTGCTGTATATGTGTGTTCTGATTTTTTTTTTTTTCTTCTTTCCCCTAGAAAATGGGTATTCCTGCTAAATTAATTGTTTGTGGAATGACCTCAAATGGTTTTACGATTGCAGATCCAGATGACAGAGGCATGTTGGATATATGTGGCTTTGATACAGGAGCTTTGGATGTTATTCGAAACTTCACTTTAGATGTGATTTAATTTTCCAGGCGTCTTGCTCCTCCCAGTGGGTCCATTGCTGGCAACAGACTTCACCCTGGGAACTCCCAGCCAAATGTACTTTATTAGAATATGGCGCATTATACACATATCAGAATGTTACCTTTTTGTGAAGGGAAAACAAGAAAAGCGGATGAGGAATCTCTTTTCTCTTTTTTCCTGTTGCACACAACATAAACTAACAGCGGGAAGTTTGCTAAAAGTAGCTACAGGGTTGGCTTTTGTTTATAATAGATAATAAATGCTGAGAGATTTTTAATTTTTCCCCCCACCATTGCTGTGGAATGCTTGTTTGCAAGAATAAATTGACGAGTTACTCTTAGGATAGGGCAGGGAAAAAAAGTGGGTTTAGTATTTTTAATAATGTCGGTTTAACAGCAACTTTGTTGAGAGGAATTTTTCTTTGGACTTCTTGAAGTATTTGTATTTTTAATTACTAAGGTTCAACGGTTTCCATTGTTACACTTCAAATCTACAAAAGAAGTGTTTTCTGGCACGTGTGAGACCGTGTGACTGTGATGCAGTATAAAAGTTGGTGAAATTTTATACTGATAAAACTGAAAGTGGAAGAGCTCATGCTAATCTTTTTCTGTCTAGATTATGGTCTGGGTTTTCAGGAGTAAAGTGTAATTAACACTCTTTAGATAGATTGAGGGACAGTTTCAATGCAGTTTCAGAAGTGCTATTTTATAACTAATATGCTTTACAGGAAGTTGTAGAAACTGGTTTTAGTAGAAAAAGATCTTGGAAATGTCTAGGAAGCTGCACTGAGTCCACGTTGTAACTTCAGGAAGCATCAGCACACTTTCAGTGAGAAAAATCGACAAGTGCATGTGTCTTGGCCAGCTCTTGAACGCTGAATGGTAACAACCAGAAACAAATAGCTACATTTTTTTTCAAAACAGTGTATTCAATAATACAGAAACAATCTTCCTAACAGGAGAGTATTTCGTTTTTTAAAACCTTTTTGTAGATTAACGCTACTTCTGATTTCATAAATTAATTCAAGCTAACATTTTTTCAAAACTACCTCCAGTTTATAGTGACCAATTCTTAAAAACTTCTATGAAATGTACATTTGCCTCCTTCATGTTCTCAAAATCTTGTTTAGGAAGTGATTGAAACTGGATTTTTTTTTCAGTCTAATAGTAAGAGTGTGAATAAATAAGGATAAAGCTAGTGAATATCTTATCACTTTGGAACAGGAATTGATAGCAATTAATGTGTATATGTATTTAATTCTGTGTGTGTGTTTTTATATCTGTGTGTATGGGGGGAAGTTAAAAGATCTCTTTAGTAGATCACAATCTTAGAAGATGAGAAAGGGTTTTTAGTGTTGCTTTTATAACTTCCCCTAAGACAAATGTATGTCAGCCTCTTTTATGCTAATTCTGGCTGTTTTAAACAATGAATTTGATGTTAATTTGCAAATAATTATAATTTATAAAAATGACCGAGTTGTGGTAAATGACATGTAAGACCGGATTTTTCTGCCTAAAACCCAAGCTTTTAAATGTAAAATTCAAGTTCATACTATACTTTTGATACTTGTAACACTTTTCATTACGCCTCTAACATATCGATTATCATTTCAAAGCTTGCATTCTGTGGGTTGGATATCTCTTCTGGTGCTAAAACGTGAGGTCACGCGTTACTGACAGTATTCTGCTACATACTGTAATGAATACGTGAAAACAGTGAGGGAAGCTTTTTCTGACATTAGAATCATGGCTTAAAGAACTGATGGTAGGACTGTTACCTTTCAGTGGACGCGAATGTAGTCACTCCTGAATTATCACTGCTCCTACGATACAGCTCTGATAGGATCCGTGGAGAATAGGGGGTTGCTGCCCGCTTGACGGGTGACATCTAGAAAAAACAAGTGTTCCTACAACAGCTGGGACATAGCACTTTGAGTTGGAAAAAGAGAATTACCCATTTCTTACGAAAAATTTCTTACCACTTTTAGTCTCCTTTCTAAATAAACCCCACGAATATGGGGAGTAACCTAATTTACTCAATATATTTCAAGTAAATGCACTGATGTTTTGGGGTTGTTTTTGGTAGTTATGTGTTTTTAATTGCACAGTAGTTGAAACATCTGATTAGGTGTTTCTTCTAAGCTAGCGGTGTTGAAAATGACTGATAGATAAGTATCTTTTGCAAGTACTTTTTCTTATTTGGAGTAGTATTTGTGAAGTAATAGGAAATGTTTTGGATTAAATATAAAATAAAAACTTAAACAAGTATTTCAAGTTACTTTATGCAGTTTATTGCATAAATTTACTGCAAGTAAAAGATTAGACTAGTTACTAACAGATTGAATGAGTGGTTTTAATAGTATTGCATCTTTGAAAGCAGTCCAGTTTAAAATCCAGCTCCTTGAATTAGGGTGTAAGTGAACTTTTCAGTAGAACTTAGAGAAAATGTAGCTCCCTGTATCTATTGACACTGGGTGGCTGTGCACCGTGTTAAAGATAGTCATCTGTGCTGGAGGATGTAATATGCTCCGAAATATTTGCCATATCTCGGTTAGAAATAGAATACTCTAAGTGGTTTGGTTATCTGCTGTGAAACTAGGACCAATGAGATCAGCTTGACATCTACTCCTTTAAGATTTTCACAGAGAGGGAAAACTGAAGTTAATGCAGAGAGCTGAAACTTTGTAGTGCATTGACCTTTGTTTCTCCTGTTTTCTGACTGGTTTTGTTATTATCTCACAGTAAGGGCCTTAGAAGAATGAGGCTGTGTATTCCTTGTCCATAGGCTGGATCTTTTTTATCTGCCCATATAATGAATTTTAGGGGACAGCATGACTCATTTGCCATAACACAAATTTGTCCTGATTTTAGTCTTTAGTTACTAAACTGATAATTTCCAAATTGATATCTGGACATGTAAAGTGGCAATAATTACTGTAATGTAAAAAAAAAAGAAAAAAGAAACAGTAGGTATGCTACGGCAGAGTTGCTAAGCTTAAGCATTAGTTCAGTGTACAGTGAATAACCTCCCCTTTCACCAAAGAGGAGACACGGACATTTTCGAATTAATAGTGTTGTTTGCGTTGGAGGAACACTTTGACCAACAAAACAAAAACGGGGCTGTAATGGTGCACTGCAGTGTTTCACTAAAAGTGGAACGGGGACAAGTGAGTTAAGTTTATTCACAACATTAATTTAAAAAAAAAAAAAGTCTAAATGCAGAGCGCAGCTGCAAGCTGGGTTAATGCAGGTTTCCTGATGTCTGACAGGATTAATAGGCTTTCAGTTGGGTGCCATTTCACTGTGACCCCCTTAACAATTCTTAAGTGTTAGACTATTAGGTCTAAGACTACAATGTTCAGGCACTTCAGCGTCAGAAAGAACAGAAGGATGTAATGGTTGGAAGCACAGCGGAGTAAAACATTCTTATGTAATGAAGGATGGTAAGGAGTGAACATTAAGGTCAAGTTTCTTCATGGAAGGGGTACAATCAAGAATGTGAAGAGGGCAGAAGGCACTCAAGATTTCTTAAAAATCACGCAATGCATATGTCAGCACTGCGTAATAAATTGGATAGACTAATAATTTTGCTGAGGAATAGAATTTTGTGTCAGGAGTTTAAGACCTGTAGCAAAGAGGAGGAGAATTTGGGCTGCTTGTAGAATTAGGTGACAGGCAAAATCTGGGGGCTTACCTACTTCCTTTGTGTTTAAAAAAGTGAAGTCTAAAAGTAGGTGTGAATCTGAACTCCACAGGGCCGGTCTAAGTGCCCACTACGTGGAGGCCACTGAAAACTGGCACTGAAATACCTTGCTGCTTAAAATCCCTCTTAAACCCGTTTGCTAAACGTAAATCATTAGGGGGGTTGTCTTGTTCTTTTTCATTGTTGTTGTTTAATTGGGGCCCATAAATGGGAATGGCTTTAAAAGGCTGTTCAGTGAACTATATATTCTTGGCTTAAAAACTACACCAGCAGTTTTGGAAATGTGTTTTAATAATGGCTCTGCCTGTAAAAGCACTAAGGAAATCTCTGTTGCAAAATGCTGTGCTGCTCAACCACATACCGAACTGAAAGCCACCATACCAGGAGCATGAGGATTGCTTCCATTTAGTTTGTTTCTTGTCTTACCGGTTTGCTTTGCCCTTCCTTTTCTCTGTTAATATTGGCTTTTTTCCTCCTTTCTCATCTCCTTGTCACCTTAAACCTGTACTTGAATCTCTTTTCACATACAAGCTCTCGTCCATTCCTTTTTTTTTCCCTCCCTCTGTTCTTCCACCTTCTTGCTATCATTGAGCATGCTGGCTTGGCTAAATAACTGATACCTGAACTGATGTCATAGTATTTATCTTAGTTAAAAAAAAAAAAAGATACATTTTTACACTTCTTTGATTATATAAATCTCTTACAAAATGTTTAGTTTGCTGTATCTATCAGATCTTTGGTAAAACTTTGTGTAAAGATCAGTGACGAAAGTATACGTTGCTTCTTTACAAAAATCCAACATCTGCCTGTGAGTGGCTTTTTTAAAAATAAAATAACTGCTTAAAATTGGCTTTTCAAATTTAAAGCTGCTTTCTAGAGTTAGTTCAGGGGGTTGGAGCTTTCCACACTGTTGAATATTATCTAGCTACTGTAATATGCAGAATTAGGGAAACATTTAAATTAATATTCTGGATACATGAGCAGTTTCTTTGAAGCATTGATTAGAGAAAATGTTCAAAGAATAGGATGTAGAAGTAAGCCTAAGCGAAGAATCATTTGTCTTGTTGCGCTTTTAATCTTTTTTGTAAGCATTTCATTGCTTTTGGGGTTTATTTAGCTGTTTGCAATGTTTCACAGCGGACAAATATACTGTAAGTAAACTGTTTGTAATGACTGTTGCTGCAATGGTAGAAACTTCATCTTGGCCATGACACAGTGTTGTGTACAACATTGCTGAGTAAGAGTTATGGGGCAAGGTAAAACGCTAGGGCAGTGTATTATGTATGTGCTGCTTTGAGAGCTCAAATTGAAGCTTAGCTAATTTCAGCAGAAGGTATGGTGTCTTTCAATATGTGTGCTTACATTTGGATTTATAATTTTGATACTGTAAATTGTGGTTTCTTTAGGTATTTCTGCATTCTGAATTTAAGTTTAAATATATAGATTTGCATATATATATGTGGTATGTTGAGAACTTTTATAAATGCTTGATTAACAAATAATGAATAGAGAAAGCTGTTTTCCTAACGTTACCAGCTTCTTAGAGTTAAGCACAACTAGTTACAAATGTCTTTTCTATTACATTCACCTATAAAAGTGCAGTTCTACTCTTTAAAAATAGTTCTGTATAAAGAAGCAGTAGATGGGTGCATTCAGAGCTCTGTCTGCTTAGTTAATTAACTTGATCTCTTATTTCCAGCTCCTTAGGAGCGTGGTGTTTAAGCTGGATGAGCAGGTACGTGTTAAGTGTAAGTACAGAATCTTATAGTGGATCGTTTTTAACATTCATGTCCCAGGGCAAGCATTATTTTAAGATAAACAGCTTAGTCCTGGAGACAACGCTAAGCAAAAAGTATGGAAATTTTTACTGACTATTTTTGAGTCCCTTTTTTCTTTTTCCTAGAGTAGAACCACACTTTAACCACCATATCATGTTTAAGTAACTTAAACATGACGTGGCTTTGTGCCACCCAGTAACGAAGGCACTGTCTTGCTGCTACTTTCTGTGAAATGATACGAAATTAATGAGAAACTATTTGGATGGGGAGCCTTAATATGGTTAAAAATAAACAGTTAACCCTTTGAGTGCCTTAAGACATAGCTTCTTTAATAAACGGGCACTCACTTGGACCTGCAGGCATACGACGTGTTTCCTCAATTATTGGAATAGAATATTGCCTTAAGTGACAGTGCCGTGGGATTTCTGAAACTCAAAGGGTTATTTTACACTACTGGTTTGGGACTTTTTTTTTTTTTAAACAGGGAACAAAATTAAAAGGTCTTTGAAAAATTTCTTTGCATACTATTATTATTTTTACATGATGGATTTACCAGCTTTCAGGTGTAAGACTATTGTTAATCTGAGAAAACATAAATGGCCTAAGAATTCTACACAGAGAAAAAAAAATACCTGGTTACCACTGTATCTGCAAAATAAGCTGTTTCATTAAGTATAAATTTAGTGAGAGATGCACATTTGTGTGTGTTTACCTTGACGAGCGTGTCCTTGTAAATGAAATTTTAATAAGGCAGTGATGGAACTAGCATGATACAGTAAACCACAATAAAAATGTAACAAGGTCAGTGTGTTTAACTCATTACACATGCTAAAGATGCACAGTGCAGGAAACTGTATACTAAAGACTTCCTACAAATGATGTGGTTTAAACTTATTTCAAACCCACATCACAAAAAAGCAGCTGTCGGATGTAAATGACACTCTTACAGCCCTAGTTCTCTGGAATTGAATGGGATACTTTTTTCCTTGAGGGAGAAAAAGTAGTTTAGGTGCACGTCATGCTGAAAGCAATGCAAATAACAGGAGTCTCATTAACAAGAAGTGAGTAAAAATTCATTGACTAATGTTTCTTTTCTAAACTGTGCACCTTTAGTAGTGTAATGGTCCCTTTTACTGAAGAATGGGATATAATTTTCTACTTGTATCTGAACTTCCTTGAAATAACCAAGAGTCTTGGCATTGCCTGTTCTGGCTTTGGATGTACATTGTACTGAAACTATTGAATTTTAGACATTTCTTTTAGACATTTAACGGCAAGTTAAAATCACTAGTAAACTGCATTCTGACTGTAGAATTTAAGTACTAAATAAACTCTATGCATATTAGACCCATTTTACTTGGTCTTAAGTTTCATAACTGTGTTGATCTAAGCAGTCTGTAGCTGCACAGTTCAGTGCCAGCAAGCTGCCCGGTTTCCCCAGAAGGATATTGTGAGTGACGCGGTACAGACTGACGCTGCGCAGTGCGCAGTACAGGCACAAGCAATTGCCTGCCCCCTCAAGCGGTGAAAATCTTCATTGCTTTTTCTGTAGCAATCAGAGATCCAAGTTGGTAGCTACGTGATCACAGTGAAATGGAAGAGAGGCGTACACATACACACATACACACACACACACATATACACAGCAGTATCACCAGAAACGTGTTTTGCTTCATACTTTCTTCAAGATTACAATTTGACATTCACAGAAGAGCTACATTTAAAGGCACCATTTAATTGAACTAACAATTTATTGTAACATTGGAACAAAGCAAGAAAGCAAACTGATTTGCAACAAAAAAACGTACAGGATTTTGCTTGTGCAGTCAGTACTCCCAAAGCATAGTATCAGGATCTAACAGCAATAAAATGACTTCACTATCTCATGCTTAGAACCCCCAGAGTTACAAGTTTTGATTTTTATGGTTTTTGTGATAAAGCTGAGGCAAGGACACGAAGTAATTTCCTGAGTCCCTAAAGTCTGTGTGAGTGCACCATCGATGACTCAGAAATCCATGGCTTGAAGTTGTTGAGTCCAGCTGACACAGTGAATCTTTGTGATCTTTTAACTTGTCTGAAATTCTGTTCATACAAAGGAAGACCAGGATGAGCTAGATGGCTGTTTGGGATTTTCCTTTCACTTGACATTGATGAACTAAGGGAAGCAGTTTGCCTTCCTCATGGAGCCTTTTAGTATCTGTAGCACCTCCAACAAAAGTCCCATTGACAAAAACTCTTGGGACCTATAAAGATAATGAAGACTGCATTAGTTACTTCTGGGGAAGAAAAAAAAAAACCTAAGCGAGTACGTATGGACTCTAGTATCCACACCATAGTTATGTTCTTATATATGCATACTTAATAGTGCTGTACAACTCCTAAGTTTCCACAGTATTTACAAAGATGGGAAACTGTTTATGTACCCTCAAAGGTGGGATAAAGTCACTGGATGGGACATGGTAACAAATTAATCGCATCAAGTGAGACTATATAAAATTAAGAAATTACAAGGTAAGTGTTATCCACAATGGATTAAATATACAAATGAAAACTGACTTGGATACTTCAATTATCTTAGTGGCAGTACAGAAAAGATCGCCTCAGAGGGACAGCCAGAGGGTCTCAACACAGAGAGAAGGTACAGAACCCTTCTGCAGTACCTCGTCTTTAATTTAGGAGCTTGTATCCCAAGTTTACTTCATCTCAAAAAAAAAAAATGAAGACCTTGATATGGTCATAATCCATGAGGAACGTGTAATGTAAGTTCTTTCTTTGCTTGTCACGTGTAAGAAGATATACTTACTGTTCTGCCACCAGTCATCTGTTCAAGAATATCTTGGAACTGACTTCCATTTGTATTCATGTCCAGTTCTACAGCTGTATAATTTACATTCATATCCTCAAAAAGTTGTTTTGCCATTTTGCAGTAGGGACATGTTGTTTTAGAGAAAATCACCACACAGTTGTCTGAAATAATCTCCTGTATGTTCAAAAGAACATTCAAGTCAGCTCGCCTTGTTTTTAAGTCTGTATTTTAGCAGCATCAAACAGTCACGAAAACAGATACAGAAGTTAAAAATCTGCTATTATGGTAACAAATACAGGAAAATTACTCTCTGTAAAAGGCTTTCTGAGGTATTTTTAACAGGGACAACTGCAGAGTTCCCAGCCATGCTGCAGCAATGGCTGGCTAATTCTGAGGAATCTTCCAAAACACTGTACTTTATTCTCTGTTTTTTAAGGCGAAGTGAAGAGCTGGTTTAGCCTCTAAGTTTTCCCAACTTCTAATCTAGAGCCACAAGAATCTTAAGGTGAGGAATGAGCTTCTTTTCTTTAAAACACGGAGTAGAACCGTGACTTCCATCAAGTTATCTGTCAAAAAGATATCATGACCTGCAGGGTGGGTGCCAAACACATCCACCTCCCGTTCGTTCTGGGGCCCTCTCTGGTGGCACAGCAGCTCTGTCAGGGATGCATCCCGAACTTTCACCGCAGAATAAAAATTGCTGCCCTCCTGCCCACCCAGAAGTCAGACTCTCGACCGCGACACGCAGAACTATTTACAGAATTTTTTGTATAAATCAGAAGAGCTTTTAAGTACCTCTGGCTTTTAGAAATGATGAAAATAAGTAAGAATTGCATAAATAACGTTACCTGTATTTGATTTGCAGCAGCGTCATTGGACAATCCTACAGTAGGCACGCTATTCCCCATTCTAAAACTAAAAAGAAATTAAGGTCAGATATTCTAGTTTTCAAGCAAATGACACATTTTATAGTTCACAAATTAAATGTTGGCTTCATACTGTTTTGTTTACATATTAAACACGATTTCTCGGTTACATGTAAGTTCACCACAGGTGCAGCACCTACAGCCGTGCTGGTTCTCACACGTTCTACACACAAAGCTGAAAACACCGACTGTAACCAGAAAGGCTGCCTTTGCAACAGGAACACTTCGCTTTTCCCAAGCACAACGCAGACGCCGGTGTGCGCGCAGCCTCCCCCCGGCTCTCGCAGGCGGGACCACGCTCGTTCCCACCAGAGCAGCGGCTCCCGTTGCCCCGCACCCTGCGCCGCCGCCCGCCAGCCGGGCCCCCCCAGCCCCGGCACCTGCCGCTCCGCTCCCCGCAGGGCCGCTGCTCCCAGGCGGTGCGCTCGAAGGGCCCGCA
>VWYH01004267.1:151729-222360 GCA_013399365.1 Pampusana beccarii | reverse complement strand
GGCGGGGCCCCTCGGGAGCACCACGGGGCCGGGCGCCTCCGCTCCGCCCGGGCGCGGCGGGGGGCCGCTGGGTCCCGGTGCAGGGGCCGTCCCAGCGGCCAGGTGGGCGATGCCTCTCCCCTGTGCTGCTGGCAGCCCAGTCGGGTCGGGAGGTCTCGCCGATCCCTTCGGGAAGGTTCCCAGAACCCCGCCCGGCCACCAGCCGGAGCCCCCGCCCCGGGCCGGGACAGCAGCGGGGCCGGGGCTCGCCTTTCCTCGGCCTGTCCGTGCGACCGGCTGGGCCGGAGAGTGGCAGCGGGGCCGGGTCCTGCAGGCTTCTGGGGTGAGATGGCAGGAGCCAGCTTCTCCGAGTGTTCCTGGGGTTAGTGTGGAGAACAGGCGTTGTGTCCTGACTGTCTGCGTTTACCTGGGCTGCTTCTCTCTTGCTGGGGCTTTGTCCTGGTGCAGGGAGGTCAAGGGGGGCCGCCCGCGGGTCAGCCCTGTGGGGCTGTGCTGGTGCTTCGCTGCTCCTCAGCCTGCTCTGGGCTGAGGCCTGTTCCTGGGCTGGACCTAGTGCAGGCCGGTTCTAAGTCGTTCTTATCGTGAGATAGGCAGAAATAATGCTTCTGTGGCTTAAATGGTTATATTGGGTAAAATGCTTATTTTTAGAAAACTTCTAGGAAATGAGGTTTCATACCTGTTGCATTTTCTAGTATGATAGGTATTGCTTGCAATGCAAGGCAGCTCTTAATTCTCCTTTCCTCTGAATTTAACAGCTGTTTGCTTTTAATGTCCTAACTAGAAGGACTTCAATGAATCTCTTTTAAACCCAAGAGAAAATAATGCATATTGTTAGATATCAGATAGTGAATGTTTCAGGTACTGATTGGAGAGTGTACAGTATCCTGGGAGGCTTCGTGGAAAAACAGAAGAACCTGCAGATTTCTCAAAAAAGCCTTTGTAGTTCAGTGTATGACCAGGGGTGGTTTTGCTTTTAGTTTTCATGATTATGATATGGATATTGGTATTGATCCAATATCCTGACTAATAGTTTGAGAGAGAAAGGAAATAAATCTATTGGTTTATGTTAACTTGTAGACAGCTTTTTTTTTTTTTTTTAAACTCATTTGACTTTGCACTTTTATGTAAAACTGGAAGTGCTATTTCATTACCTATTTCAAGCTTTCAGAAACTCATTTGGGATTTATTTGCACTTGCTGGCTGAGTGGGGGATACTGGTAGCTACACTGAAGAGGAAGAAAAAGATTTGCATAAGCATTTAAGTTTTAAAATTCTTGAAAAGTCTTGGTTCTATTTTTGTTGAGCAACTGTGTAGACAGTTGTGGCGGTTTCCTTGCTACACGTTGCTTTTCGCAAGTAGTAACAGGTAATGGTTAACTCGACAGGCAAGTTTTGTTGCTCCTCTGTAGGGAACAGAGAAACCAATATGCCCACCTGCCTCTACTGCTGCTTAGGAGAGCTTGAGTTAGGCCTGGAAATTGTCAACAAAAGACAAAAAGCTGGAGAGAAAAACTTCATTCTGTACATTCAGGTAGCTTTATCTTCATGGTCAAGAAGGAACTGCGTGTGCAGAGGATACTCTGAGCAGAAAAGCAGTAGCAACCTCGTCATAGCTGTTTGTGTCCTTACCTCTTGTGATTGATGTGTTTTGGGGTTTCTTGTTTGTTTGTTTTGAAGTTGAAGTAAGTTAATAAATCTTGGTTTAGACCAGTGGCTTCTGAACTTTTGGTAGGATCAGACTGCTATCAATTCATAACACTTCTGGTGAACCGCCGTGAAACTACGTATGTCTAATCTTTGAACTGAAGACACTGTAAAAATAAGACCAGTTCTGCAAGCCATGCTCAGTAGCTTTGACACCACAGTTTAGGAGCTGTTAATTTATGTCATTGCCAGACTTATGCAGGGACTTATGAGGAATGCTCTCAAAAACTTTTAAGATTCAAAACCTTTTGAATATTCAGGTCACTTGTCAGGATCCAGACTATGCTTGCAGTGAGCATGTGCTTGTGGCTTAGTCTTTCATGAAGCAAATCTGGATTTCTGTTTTAGGAGTCCACAGTGTGGTTGCTGTAATTGCGTCTGTACTGCCAGTCTGGAGAGAGTAATGCAAGTCAGAACGGCAGCGGTGGCATTTTGTCCCTGCTAGAATTAGAAGTAGTCCCGCTAGACATTTAACACTGTGGCTCCTCGAGCAGCTCGGCTGGCAGAGGTCGGCGGTGCTGTCTGCGCCGCCTTCGCTCTGCGCTGGCACGAGTGTCAGCCCAGCGGTGAATTGGGATGAGGAACTGAGCCAGGTTAAAGTGATTTGGAGAAGAAGAAAAAAAGGCAGAACAGAAATTAATTTTAATCCAGGTAACTTTCCAGATAATAATTAGATGAATACCCCTGCTGGCACATGAAGAGGCCTACATGGTCTAAGATTCGATGTTTCTTGTGTTTTGAGCTAATGGTTCATCTGTGGCCCCAGAAGAGTGATTATATTATCTGTTTCAAAACCTAAGGAAAGAATCAATCAAACAGAGAAACTGATTTGCTTTGTTTACCCAGCAGAGGGTCTCGTATGCACAGCTGAGAAGTTTGTAAACAGTGAGCAGCTGGTCATGGGTATTGCAATTTGTGTGATACTCTGCATGCCTAGTCTTGTGTTTGTAAAGATTACTGCTTTCTTTTCTTGATGAGACGCAGGCCTTTAGTACCTCTATAAATATTTGTGTTTTGAAACATGAAGGAGGAGATAAAGCACTTAAAGATGAATAAACTTCTGGCACCCACAGTTTGAGGGTGAGTAGATGAGCTGAAAGTAAATTTCTGGTGTTAAAAACAAGCAGGTGAAACTTTGTCTTACATTATGTAAACATTTTCTCCAGTTTATAAGCTAGAGTTTTATTTTATGAAGAGATACAACTCTTAATAACCATTAAGACAAGAATATAAGTACTGGGCTTTTTGAGGTCTGAATCTTAAGCTTTTAATTTTTTTTCTTAAGTAATTGATGCCATTACTAAATGTGGAAAATTATAGAATTAACTTCCTTTGCTATGTTGGATGTTTGTAAATTGAGTGAACTAAGCTACCTTTGGATCACCTTGCTTTTAGTTTGTTTATTGAGAAGGTTCCTTCTGTCTGGAAAATTTGAAAGGAACTCAACCTGGTGATGCTGAAATGTTAGGTTAGACTTAAATTTTCGCCTTATATACAACTGCTTGTCCATCTGATGCTTTCCATTTAGTGTGCAGTATCTTGTCCTCCTAATAAAACATCTGCTTACAGCTGTGATGAGCACAGGGATTTCTTGTGTGTGTGGTTTAAGTGATGAAGTGCCAGCTGTGCTCTGCTGAGCTTTGGCAGTGCCTGTGGCTCTGTAATACTGTATTTTCAAGTTAACAGATAACCGTTCAGTTCTTGTTTTCTAAATCATGCCATTAATTGCTGAATAGTTTAAATAAAAACTTGAATAGATGACCAGTGGACTTGTAATGTAATGTTCAGTGGATATGCTTCAAAAAAAGATGAGTTATTCTGAAGGGAGATAATCAAAACTGTTCATTTTTTAAACGAATTGACAGCTGTATCAGTTGACATAGACTCCAGAGCCAAGTCTATGTGGAGGAAGCTTTTGTTTCTGCCAGTGTTCTGAGTAAGTTGAGATACCATGTTGTAAAAGATAGCAGGGAAAGTGACATACGCAAACAATTCCTTGCTGAGGAATTTGGTTCTGCTGGCTGTAATTGTGAAGCCAACTTTTGGCTTCCTGGCGGTTGAAGGATACCATGGATCTTCCCTTTCCTCTTCAGCAGTGAAATGTCCACCCTCCCCGTGTAGACAAGTGTCTGGAAGGAAAGAACAGTGATAGAAAGATCCCTTATTCTGCCCTTCTCCCAGTATTTTGAATTGCTTTTCTCCACGTGAGTAAAGGTATACTGGTTTTCTCAGGCATCCTTATGAAAACAATGTTTTCAACCTTACTGCTAGTAATGAGTTCTGAACAGAGTCTTGCACACTCTTGATCTAGATCATTTCAGAAAAGTAATTGCAAGAAAAGCAGTAGTGGTATTATATCCACAGTATGAAGAAAACACATTTCTGTTGCTTTTAGTAGATGATTGTGTAGCTCTTTCAGGTTAAAGAAAGTTATGGTTGAGTGTTTTTTATTTCCGCTCCCTTCCTGCAGTGAGGCCGGCACTTCTGCAGCGCACGTGCTGATGGTGAGCCATGAGTAAAGCCACCGTACTTGGAGGGAAAGCTCCTTATGTCTTTAATGAAGTTATTTCTTCCTGAAATCTCTGCATTGATCAAAATTCTGTGCCAGCCTTAAATTTTACAGTTTTGGCCTTGTTTTCTGGTGGGTGGTCTTCCTCAGGCTGTGGGGTGAGCCGGCTGGCTGGGGATGGGGACCGGGCAGTGTGGGGAGCCCCGTCCTGGGGGAGCTGCGCTCTGGCAGGCCCCAGCTCGGGGCCCTGGGGGCCCTGGGCCTGTTGGGGGCTCTGGAGCTGCAGGAATGGTCCATTTCTGGATCTTTATCTGCCTGATAACAATATCACTGCTTGCTTTTTTGAACTGCCATCCGGAAAGAAAAGACAGCTTTGCACAAAAAGTGTGTGCGCGAGACAGAGGTGGAGAGGTTATTTGTTAAAATCTTTGTTTCCTGATATTACAGGACAGGGAAAGAGGGCCAACCCAGGGAATACTACACTTTGGATTCTATCTTGTTCCTTCTCAATAACGTGCACCTTTCACATCCTGTTTATGTCCGCCGTGCTGCAGTAAGTAGACCATATACAATTTTATTTTGTCTTGTTTCTGATATGTAATATGTGTACGGTTATTTTCAGGGAACGGTAGTAGCATTTAAGTGTATGACAATTTCCTGACAGTTCACATCCTAACGTATTATTCCTTCAAGCCACCAGCTTGCTTTTACCACAAGAGCCTGTCATGCAAATATTACCAGTAATGGCAGCATTTCTCTTGACATTCTATGGTCACAGTTGTTTCCAGCACTATTTCAAAAGTACTTTTGTCCATCTGTTTTCTGTTGTGTGATCCCAATCTAGATGATCATTTAGTGCCTGAGACTGCAAGAATCTATGAAACAGCAAGGTATGGTGGAATTACTTTGAAGTGGACACAGAAGTATGCAATATAATTAAAGAAATTATTGGATAAGCTTTGCAAATAAAGATAGGGGAACTCTGGAAGAGAAAGTAGTTTTGATTTCCATTTGACTGTGTTCTGTGACCCCACACGTCATCTTCCCCTGTGCCACGTGCTTATCTGAAAAAGGCTGTCCACTCTTTCAGTTTTATAGCAGGCATGTTTCGTTTTGTGTAGTTGAACTGAACATCCTGTAGGAAATAACTATCAAGTTTAAAAATAAAATTATGCTTTCTTGGGAGGCAGGACACATGTTCCTGCCTTTGTGTGAATGAGGAGACCTTCTGAAGGGATAACAGTTTCCCATCAAGTCTACTGTCTTTACAGACTGAGAACATTCCTGTGGTGAGAAGACCCGATAGGAAAGACTTGCTTGCGTACCTAAATGGGGAAACATGTGAGTGATGCTTACTTTGAACTTGGACACATAGTGTGCTTTACTGCTGCATGTTTGTGGGACAAGTGAGGAGTAGGAGGGGAAGGATGGTTAATGGTGGTCACTTTGCAGATTAACTCAACATGTTCAAACTTCTCAAACAAATTTAGCATTTAAAAGAAAAAATTTGTTCCAAGCTTAACTATTTTTGTGGCACTTAGGTAGGAGCTGCATTTCTACATGCTTGTTTAAGAGTCAGCTACTTTATTATTATTATCAATATCATTCAGTTAATAGTTATGTGCTAGAATGCTTAACATTTATATTTTTTCCTTCTTTAGACCATGGGAAGGTTTCAGTAGTGCATCGATCTTGATGCAACAAGTGTGTGGGATAAAATCTTCAGGATAGTAAAGTTTATCAAATCACTCTCTGCTTTGTCAGTCTGGCAGGTTTGCCTGGTATTCCATCATCTTAAATTTTTGTTAGCAAGAGTCAGAGAAAAGAGGTTTCTCAGAGAGAAAGATAAATGTGGCTTACTTTTCCAAGTTGCTCTGCTTTGTAGGTTGTCTTAGAATTTAAAGTATGCTGGAATATGAGTTTATTTCTGTAATGTGAGAAGTAAATATTTTTTTAATTTATATTTTAAAGGGACCAGCAGGTTGTCTTTACGTCAAAAACTAGATAAACTAGTAGATCTTGATTCCAGGTTATAAAGTAATTATCTTTGTGACTCTGTTTTATTTTATGTGGTATATACAGAACATGGAATCACTGACTAATTTATGTTGGAAGGGACCACAGGAGGTTGTCTGGTTCAATGCCCTTTTCAAATAAGGGCCAAATGACCCTGAGTAACCTGATCGGTAATAACTTCGTATTCAGTCAGGTTCTAAATATCTCCAGTTCCAGTGTTTGACTGCCTTTGCTACCTATTATCTAGTTAGAATTTATGTTGTTCTGTTATCCTTCTTCCTTTTATACTTAAATACGCTTGCAATACTTTTGTACTTTAATGAAATGTTGTGTTTGATTACAGCAACCTCGTCAAGTATAGACAGAAGTGCTCCACTTGAAATTGGTCTTCAGCGGTCCACTCAAGGTACAGTTAAAAATACCTTCGGGGTTTATTTTATGGAAATCTGCTACAATCTTGCATTTTTAATGTCCTTTTTTTCTTGTAGTTAAAAGAGCAGCAGATGAAATATTAGCAGAAGCAAAGAAACCAAGAATAGAGGTAATGACAGCAACTGTCATCAGTACCAATTGGGGGTGGTGGTGGTAAATGACAGTATTTATCTGTTTTTTGTAGCAATTCAGTTGTGCTACCTATCCTCTGGCTACTCATGCTACTTCTGTTAGTGTGGACATGGGCTTTGAAGGAGTTGGAATTTGAGCCTCTGATTTAAGCTTGGGGTTTTAGTTGCTAGATGTATGTTGTAGTATGAAAGGGGAAAGCTTCACCACGTATCTGTAAGTGTCTGCTGCGTTATAACCTGTCTGCTATGAGCTATGGGGTTGTAATAAAAGTGCCGTTGAATGACTGGTCATGGTTATTTGGCATCCGTCAGTTGGCATTGTAACTTAAATGCCAGTCTTGTCTCTGTCAATGGATATTTATCTGTTTTACCTGCTGTTTTAGTCTCTTCATAGCAGTACATGAAACTGTCCCTGTGATTACTATTTTCTGATGCTGTCTTAGGTAATTAATTCAACAGTGTAATTTCACAAGTACCTCTTGAATAAAAGCAGTGTGTCTAGTTATTATGTACATCGTATTATTTAACTCTACCTGGTTTTAAAAAACTGACTTACTATTTTTCTTTTTTTTTTAATTTAATTTAATTTTATTTTTAAAACTATATTCATCCAGTTGTCTTCTCTGTGAGATATAAATTTGGCTGTATATATTTTCGTAGTACCAAGGCTTTAGATTTCTTCCCAGAAGAAGAGTTGTCTAAATATATGGATTGAACATTGTGCTTAGCTATAACTGTGTAAGAATAGTCGAAACTTTATGCATTCTTAATGACGTATGATTGCTGTCAAATGACCTATTGGTGATCTATAGATTTTTGTTCTACATTACCCGATGTGGTTGTGATGCCAGCATATTTTGAGACTGTAGATCTTTGCCATCATCAAGATTACTTTGTGTGAGCCTAATGAGCTTATGGCCATCTTTGTTTCCTTGCTGCTCCAGCAGCTCCGAGTCTATAAAGTCTATTTGAAGTTATTCAGAGGTCATCTCGGTGTAGAGATTCCAGGTCTCTCCTGATATATGGGCTTGGCAGGTTTTGCTGTGTTTCAGCCTTTCCAAACAGCCTTTAGCAATAGGACAGCTTGATGCTGACTTAAGTTTTATGGGGAAATAAGACAGATTGAACACAAGTGTAAGAAGCTGAAAAGACGGCATTACATTACATCTCTCTACCGCTTTCTCAAATTACGCGTCTGTCTCAAACCTGGCTTGAGCAACTAGAGGCTTCCTTACTCTTGACTTGTTTTTTGTATTTACTAGGAATGCCGTTTGTAAAAGTTCTGTGTTGGGATATACAGTTCTGAGCAGTTCTTTTCTTTAAAAATGTCACTGATTACACTGAAGGTCTGAAATTTATCTTAAATATGTATGTGTGTATATGCCTCGTCCTACCTGAATGTGTGCATTGTTTGCCAGCTTTAACTTATCTGGCTGATTTTTCTGTTGTTGTCAATGGTTGTCTGAGCAAGGCTTTTTAAGAGGGAATGGCGGTTTATTTTCATTATTCTAATTATACTTTGTGGCTCTTGAGAGGAAATTTCAAATAGCTATACAGTTAATGCTAGTGCGCAGATCAAAAATAGTTGGAAGTAAAGGTTGTCCTTGCAAATGTAAAAAAAAAATAAATCTCAATAGCTTTAGTTCTAGTTGCTTTTTTAAAGAGAATGCACAAAAATGAAACCTTAAAATTGAACATCACTGTTACTGCTAGGATGAAGAGTGTGTGCGCCTTGACAAGGAGCGGTTGGCAGCTCGATTGGAAGGACATAAAGAAGGTATCGTGCAAACGGAGCAGATCAGGTAGGAATACTTTTTCTCATGGATAACACTTAATTAACGGACTGATAACAATTCTTGTGCTATTGAAGGTGGCTAGTTTTACTTCTGTCCAACAGCTCCCAGTGGAAGGCTCCTTCCCTTAGGTGCTATCACCAGTAATGCCTGAGGAGGCAGAACTGGGTGCCTGGTCAGACTCCTGTTCTGGAGTGGAAGTTCAGATGTCATGGCATGAGGTTTGCTTTGTCTTCAGAAGTGAGCGGACAGTTGTTTTTTCACCCCACCAACTGAATGTAAAAGACTGCCCTTTTAAACAAAGTGCAAACATAACAACATTTACAGACAGCGAGTTTGAACTCTGTGCTTGCTACTTTGTTTAACAGCAACATAAAAAAGTTCCCTTTCCAATAGTTTAGTTGTAAAAGGAGAATACTTCACAAATAATTTCGCAATGCACTAACACAAGTAATCTCAAAAAAGTCATGTACAATTGAATTGGATATATGCAGTTAGGATTGTGCAATTCAGTTGTCTTTTTTTTTTTTTCTTCAGCTCTTCTGCAAAACAATAGGGCTCACTGTTTGGCAATCAAATTCTGTGTTTGCAATTAAAAGCAAACAGATAAAGATGTTGCACTCTTGGACTGAACTGAGCTCCCTCAAACACAGATAAATGTGGACAAAGTTTCTACCATCTGTTGTTTGTGTGGCCTACATGCTCTGAAAAGGTAACACATCTTCCAAGTGCCAAGTCCACAGAACAGCACCTCAGCCGAAATTCAGATTAATGCTTTGAAAGCCTCGGAGCAGCCAGGGTTTGATTGACTGGGCACAGAGTTGTAATCTGCTAAAAATAATGAGGAGCTGAAATTAAGATGATACTGTAAATGGAGGTGTTAGTCCTGATGCTTTACGTTTGGAATCTTTACTTCTGTTTGTTATAGTTGGGATTTTTTGATGTTTTCTGTGCTAATGCTGGGTTGGAGTTTTTTGTCAGAAGTTTGATTCTCAAGCCCAAAACAGCAATGCCAGGCTCTTGTAATCTTCAAGTGTATGCAAGGTGACTGTTTTATGATTTATAGCATTGCCATAAACTTTAGGCAGGATGAAGTTACTAATTCACAAATTTTTTTCAGGAGAGTTGTTTGTGCAATTATTCAGTCTCTTCTGTTATTTTTGCTTATTCAGGTCCTTGTCAGAAGCCATGTCAGTGGAAAAAATTGCTGCTATCAAAGCAAAAATCATGGCAAAGAAAAGATCCACTATCAAAACTGATCTGGATGATGACATAACTGCTCTGAAACAGAGAAGTTTTGTTGATGCTGAAGTGGATGTAACCAGAGATATTGTCAGCCGGGAGAGAGTATGGAGGACAAGAACTACGATCTTACAAAGCACAGGCAAGGTAATGCTCTGGATACCAAGCTATTTCTATGAGCCAAATGATAAACAGTCTTTTCTTCTGTTCTCTGTATCTCTAGTTGTTGGCTATAGGTGACTGAGCGGGTTATGCTTAGTGTTCTAGCCAAAGGTAGGACTGGAGGGCTGTTGGCATAGTGACAGAAGAGTTGTTCTTACCTCATTACAGTAAGCCTAAAATGAATCTCAAAATACTTGCTTCAGCCATTTAAAATATACCAAGTAATCACTTAATTCCTCTTAAACAAAGCTGGCTTGAGCCCTACAATTAGGAGGTTTGAAATGGAGAGAAGTGGGGAGTAACTGGTAGAAGTAGCAACGTGTGTACATTGAAAGTCCAAAGGCTGCTAAGCTGTGGAAAACACAAAAGTAGTATGGAGAGAAAAATGCTAAAGTGAACACAACAAGAAAGTGTCACCATGAGGAGGCTTTTCTGTATATTTTTGCTCCTTTATGCTCCTTTAATCCATGTGTTTAGCTGGACTTGGTTATGTGCCATCCAGAACATGGTTGCAAGCACAGCTGACAGATTCCCCTCTTTGGGCAGTTTTGTGTTCTTTATTGCCATGATACCTGCTGCTAAATTTCTCAAGGATGTAGTAAGTCAATTTCTAAAAGACTGCAATTGTGTGTTTTCCTGTGCTTACTGTCAAATTGCATCCTTTGCCTTCACTTCAAGTGCTGTCACAGGAAAATAACGTTCAGAAAGTCTCGGTTTTCCTTTGTCTTAACAGTATTTTATGTAGTGCTCATTTTCACAACCTGTTCTCATGGCGCTAGTGGTAGAAGAATTTAATTCGTGAATTATGGGGTAATTACTAGGTATGTGGCACATATCTGCATGCTGCCCGCAGAGTGTTGCTGCCTTGAGTCTGTGAGATTTGTAGCAATCTCAGTGCTGAGCAGTTGATAAATTGGTAAAAGCCTTTAATGTTTTAGTCATCACAAATGTTTGTACTGAAGGAATCTGAGCAGCTTTTCCCTCTTCAGCGAATTCCTGGCATTGCTATCTTTGCATGTCTTCCAAGGGAAACTTGCAAAGATACCAGGGAAAGAGTGGAATTTTTTTTTTGTAGTATCCTTGTGATCATAGGGAGACGAGGCAGTAATTTTAAGCAAAACCTAATGCAGAGAAGGAAACAAGATACCAGCTTTGTTCTTGGGTCCAGCGCGCGGTTACTTGGTCTAGTCTGGTGAATGTAACAGGTGTCATAGCAAGTCTTTGTTTCTGTGTGTGCAGAATTGCAGGAGCATTCTTGATAGACAGAATTGATGGATGTTCTTGATAGACAGAAATCATCGAATGTTAATAATTATGTTTTTTTGCAAGTGACAATGAGACTAGGTAAATGGGGAAACATCACTTGTTACCCAGAACTGTGGTTTATCCCAGAACAGCTGAGGGTTTTTGTTTGAAGGTTGGCTGGGAGGGTTTTTGTTTTTGTTTTGTTTTTTAAGAGCTTTGTGAACTTTTCAAAAGTTTTTAGGAAGCTCAGATAAGTTCTCCGAGGTCGATCATTCCTTGTGTACTTGGCTGTTCGTTTGCAGAATTTTGATCAGGGAAGTACCGTACTCCTCTGCAAATGCTGTTTGGACTTTTCCATATGATACTTGAATTGCTAATGTGCCTGATAATTCTTTTTATGGTAAATGTTCACTGTCTGCTTTGTATAGATCTATCTACAGTCTCTTGAATCCTCCTAGAATGCTTAAAACCAAAATTTATTTCGACAGTAGTTTACATACCTTGTAGTGTCTGACTTTTTAAATATCTGAATTCCTTTAGAACTCCTGGATGAATGATAAGAGAGCTTTATGGTTTCTTTCCAAAATGTCAGCTTTATGGTTTCTTTCCAAACATTGCTTCAGTGTGAGGCAGCTCTTCAAATCTCTTGTCCATGGAGAAAAACTCTTGTGTGTGAACTTTGCCAGTGTTCTCTGTAGTAAACAAAGATGCAGAGATAGCTTAAGATGCAAAAGGAAAACACCAGGAAGATCACGTCACAGCAGAAAGAAAATAATCTGTTGTCCTTATCAGCTTTCTGGCAGGTTTCTCTGGTTTTGATGTGTCTGAAAAACAGAACTGATTCCTGCAGCAAGATGCTCCTCGAAATTCTATCTGGATGGCAATAATCTCAACTATATTTATGGAGTATTTACTGTTTCTCCTTTTGGATGCGTTTTCTGGTGTTGAAGTTTGCTTTTTACTTCAAATAGCCTTTTTTGCTTTGTAGAACTGTTCCGAGATTTTTTTAAAGTCTCTGGTGATGCAGCCACCTTTTTTATCATCTTTAACAGTTTTCTGCCCTTTTAGATGCTGCTTTTAATGATCTTTTGATAGCATCGTCATTGTTGTGTAGCTCCCCTACCTGAAACTAAATAGTGGTGGGGTTCTTCCTGGCTGTAGGGGTTGTTTTTGTTTAACAGAATGTTGAATTAGAGTGCATTGGTGCTCCTGTTGTAGAATATTCTCCAGCACCTACCTCTCTAGCATAGGCACTATGGGCTGAATCAAGAGATGTTTTCCTTTTGTGACTGCTTTGGCCAGTTGCTCCAAAAAGCAGTTGCTTATGATAGCTAAAGAATTAATTGCTGTATCACTTCCCTTCTTGACGCTTCGCCAAACTATAATACATGGTAACTGCAGTCTCTCATAATTATTATTTTCTTCTTGGGAGGTCTCTGTGCTATCCCATTCGTACTGGGTTATCATTAGTTTCCAATGTCATTCATTGGTTGTCATTCATAGTTTGAGCTTTCTGTAATGCCGGACACAGTCCTTTATCTGCACGACCCCCTCTGTTACCCTCTTCTGATCAAATGTTGCGCTGATCCCTGCCTCTCCTTTTACTGTTTTTGGTGAGGTTGCTATAGTTTGGAAAATCAGACATTTCAGTTCACCTGTACGCTTTTTGTTTTTAAGATTTCTAGAATTTGCATTTGTCTGCTTTCTTACTTTTATGTTTTGCTTACAACTTTTTGTTGAGGTCTTCTTCAGTTTTCTGCCTGATTGTTATGCAGTTCTACCTTCTTTTGGAAATACAGTGCTTGATTTAATCGCTAGTGGATGAGTCACGCTGCACTCTGTTTTAAACATCTGTTGGCCTTCCCCAAGGCTGTAGTGTAGGCTTCTAGATTTTATGAATAATATGGCATTTTTATGTAATCACTTTTCAGAGCCAAATTGCATCTATTTAGTCTAAGTTGTTGTTATTTTTTTCCTCCTCTCATAGCAGCTTAATTTTAGAACTATTTGAGAAGGTGTGTGTGTATATATATATGTGTATATATATATATCTCAATTTAATTTCAGGTTTGACAAAAAGCACGCAACATAAACATTGCTGTTTTGATGACTCAACTGACAGTCTGACCAACTGAAAATTTCGTCACATTTCAAAAGCAATAGAAGTACTTGATGCTGGAGCTGCTTTGAATTCACGTACCGTTTTTAAAACAGCCACAGTTGTTGGGGGCTTTAAGAAATTAATCTCTTCTGTTTGTGCTCACTCTTCACGTGGTCCAATTCTTGTTTTTGATATTCACAAACACACACAAAAATCAGGGTAAGGGAGTTACTACCATCAGATCCGACACAGCTGGATGTGCTGGGGCGGGATGAGAAGCAGTGCGGGGGTAGGGAGAGAAGTTTAAAAAAGAAAAATGGGAATTATTTAATCTATAGGTTGATATTTGGTCAATGTGTCTTGCTGTTGTGCCTCACTGGTGTTTGGGGGTTTTTTTTGGTGTTTGTGGTTTGGTTTTGTTTTGGTGGCCCTTTTTGTATAAAACAGACTTAGTAATTTCAGATGCTTACTGACATGTTAGAAGGGTGTGAATGAGTTCTTGGTAATGTAGTCACGCAATTGACTGTGGGACCTGTTTCTGTAGAACAGGGTCAGTTTGTCAGGTTTTTGTATATGTTAAATCAATTTGAACTGAAATATTGTCTGATGAAGATAGAATTAATACTGACACTTTCGAAACGCCAAATCAAGGGAAAATTCTAGCAAAATGTTTTTTTAACGTCCTTATTTGGAATTTGGAGAACCTTTGTATATAGAACTGGTTATCTTCTCTGGTAGCTAAAGTTTTGAACCCGTACATAGAATATTTACCATCGTAAGTGTTTGGAGTGTTAAGTTTTGAGTTACTGCTTTGCAGAGGTTTCAGTTCTGTTGCGTATGTTTTTAGACAAATGTCTGGCTGTTCTGTAGAACAAACTATTGGATACCTGGAAAAAACTGTGTTTAAACTGAAATTGAGGAGATCCTGGGTGTGTTTGTGTGCGTGGTGATGGGAAGTCCAGACCCGAGTAAGATGATGGGGGTTTATAGCTGACCTGGCTACAGGGATCAGCGCTTTCCTGGTATGTGGCGTTTACCTTTGATGTAACCCACCATCGCAAATTTAATACAGTGTCTTGCTCTGAATATTTCAGAATATTATTCCTCTGCTTTTCTGTATTTCTGTACATAAGTATTAAATAGCAAAACTTTTAATTTTCTCCAAATGAATGTCATCTTTATAGTGGTCAGTGTTTTTAATTTAGTGTTATCGCCTGGAAAATACTACCGATACGGTTAGTATTTACGTACTTTATTTTTTTAAATTTATGTCTTTTGTTTGTAGGGTTGAGCCTTCTAACAGTAACATTTGAACTAAATGCTGTGAGAAACATTTTTCAGTTACTTTCAGTTCATATTTTTGTTCCAATACCTTTTGAGCATTCTTGCTGGTGAAGTCCCCCTGTGAGAGGATTACAACTACAGTTCTAATAGTAATTTCAGTAAAATCTTTAATGTGATCTTGTAACTGGAAAATGTTTCAGTCAAAATAATTTTATAGCAACAGTAATACAGTATTTTAATCACTTTTAACAGCTAAAAAGTCCAAGAGTAAAGTTTTGGAAATTTAAGATAAATTATTTGATTGTAAAAGCAATTTTTTATATGGGCTCTAGGTGGCAGAATTGGTCCATGTTCCCGAAATGGCCAATAGTGGTGAATTTAGTAGAAAAATTGAAAGGACGGAGGTGTGCCAGGTTAATAGCAACTAGTGTCCTCATTAGTGCTTTCAGATGGAACAAGCCTATGGTTTTTGAGTGGCTGTGCAAGAGTGTAATGGCACGATACAGCTTCAGTTCCCAGACTCAACTTTAGCCTGTATTAGCTTATATAGAAAACCGGGAAGACTGTTGTAGTGCTACTAGGTGTTGTGAATACTGCACTTGAAAGATGGGCCAGATTATAAAAATTGTATATTGTATATATAAAAATTTGGGTCAGCTGTAAAGTAACTTGACCATTTTTAAGCTTGAAAACTATTCAACAGACACAACCAAGACCCAAACCACATATGCTGCATTCATAAGAGAAATAAACTCAGATGATGTGTAAGGTGGTGATGATGATGACTAAGATGACCTATTTATTTAGGTGGTTCTTTTAAAAATTGTTTGTGTGGTAGTATGCTTATTGCATGACTTACTGTAGTATGGTCTGTACAGAGAGTAGTGTGAGAGGTACTGTGAGCTCTCTACAAACAGTTGAGCATCTTGTGCATTTTATGTGTTATCCAAATGAAAGCAGATAAGGAAAATGGGAGAGGTACATGTGTATGTAATTCAAAAAGGAGGATTTACTTAATCACGGCTATATAATTCAAGATCATGTTTCTACCTGTGGCTTTTTTCTGAAAGGTTCTTGTGTAAGGAGAGAAAAGATGCTGGGTCAGAAATTATGGAAATTTTTATGGTCTGAATAAGCACAGTGCAGAAAATACCAATAATTCATGTAGCTCTTCTACCAGTATATTTATTTGCATGCTTGCAGTTGCTTGTGACTGTCCCTGAATATCAATCTTGCATATGTCCAGCCTTCGATTCTGAGGGCAACCTAGTACACAATATAAAATGCAGTGCTTTAGGTTGATCTTTAAATTAGAAGAGCAAGGAGGAGACAACATCAGCTTCAACGTTGCTGAGCAGTTTACAAGTTGAAGATACAGATTCTTAGACCTAGGAGAGTGATGCTTTAGATGAAGGACTCCAGATTTAAATATTTGTGTTAAATGTGCAAAATATTTTCTCTTAAACATCCAGTTCATCAGTTTGTGTTCCATATGAGCAATTTTGACATTTCTGCTGTACAAGACAATCTGAATACTGTTAAGGCTTTTTGTGTCTTGCGGTACATAGGAACTGCTGAAAAGGTCTGATGCAAGTATTGCATTTGTGGTACTGCATCGTGCCGTTCAGTCTGCCAGTGGCTGCAAAGGGCTTAGCAGTGTGTCTGAGCGTGTCAGCAGGCGCGTAGAGAAGTGTGGTAAAGGACTCTTCCTTCTCCGGCCCTGCTCTAAGTTTGGCCGATGTTTATAGCGTTCTGCAGCTCTTGATCATCCTGGGATGCATGTCCAAGCAGAAATCTTTATTGTCAGCTCAAATGAGAGTTCGAGTTTAGAGGGTTGTTCTTAGGTTCTTCTCTCTTTGTAGTGAAATACCAGAATGTAAAATCTGATTTAAAATTGGTTATGGTTCAGCAATAGGAAAGTTTTAAAGCCCTGTAAGCCATACTGTATAGCAGTATATATGCTTCTAGTATTGTATTTTCGAAGCAACTCTTTTTTTGGTTGGATGATTGAGATCATTATTAGACAAAACCCCACTTTTTCTTTTTGCTAGCCTGATAAAGATACTATTCTGACCAGAAGTCTTTGTTAATAACTGTTACGGTTGTGGCTAGTTACAGAAAATAAATATAGGTTGCAGAATAAAGATTGCAGTTTTTCAGAATGAATTGTGATATATTTAGATGGAAGCATTTTTATTACAAAAGGTTTTTTGATAGTGATGTAATGTGATTAAGTCTTCCCCAGCAGAGGAGGCTGATCTTACTTGCTCTGGTATTTCTCATCAAACAGCCTGGTGTTAAGTTAGCGCCAGTGACAGTAACTTGGCTTTCTGTATGTTAGTCACTGTGTTGGCAAGGGATAGAGCATCTGTGCCAGTGAATTTTGAGAATTTACGTACTGTTGCAGGCTTTCCTAAAGAACACGTGTGGCATGTTCTGTAAGATGACTGACTGAGTTTAGCTGACTCGAGCTGCTGTTCCTGATCGTCTGTTGGCTACCATTGTTTTCCCTTCTGATTTACATCTGGTGCAGGAGGCATCTTTTTAGAGGCATGCTTGAGGAAGGGCAGAAAATTCTATTATGATAGGGCTTTATTTAAGAAAATATTGAAATCCCAAATCAAGATAATTAAACAGTATTCCCTAAAAATAGGTGCTGGCAGATGATGAAACATTTTGCCTCTCTTTCCATCCCGTTCAATGTGATGAATTATTATTAGGTGTAGACATGGTTGGAATCAACAAAGAGAGTTTTCATAGGAGCAGCAGCACTCTAGGGAGCTAACAACAAGAACTGATTTGAATTGTCCTTTTATATACTAGGGATTTTCTTAAGCGTCAATTTTAAAGCATGTTCAATTTTTAAAATTTTTTTTTTTTGAGAGAGAGATTTTTTTTTCTGCTCTGTTGCCCCCATCAGATTTTGGTAATAAAAATGTTGCACTTGGTCTTAACTAAATCTAGGGCGGAAGCTAGGTGACATTCATATTCTGAGCTCTGAAGGGATAAACAATGAAAACTTAGCAGTCTTGCAACTCTGCAGGGCTCTGCAAATCAGTTGGTACCTGCAGTGGAGTTCCTGCTCGATCGTTTTTCTGTCACGATAATGTAATCCCACGTCCCCGGCCGTGCCAATGAACAGCAAGATGATGATGGTAGTTCGAGCACTTGTTAAAACGCTGCTGTTTTTCCCTTTCCAAACAGATACTAGTTGTGGCCTTGGGGGACCTGCATTTTCACGCTGTGGAAAAGAGACATCAGCAAGAACACTTTGTAATTCCATGCTTATTAGCTACTATTTTTCAGCAGATGGGAGAAAATCCTGTGGTGGTGTGGCGTGTTTTTTTTTTTTTTTTCCTACTTGAAAGAATTTAAAATTTGATCCAGGACATGCAATTTCAGGCTATTAAAGTCTGAGAGTCTGAAGTGCTAAAATGCCTTTGAAAAATTTGTAGTTTGAAATTTATGCTAGCTTCAAGAGCATGTTAACTGTACTTTTTATGAATGAAATGTGGATGTGAAAGCTGGTTGTAGCTTCCTTGTGACTGAAAGACTTGGCTTCTACATGGACAGTCAGCCTTAAAGGATTCTTCCTCTTGTTATTTAATTAGCTCCTCTTCCTGAATTTCAGAAGACTGAGTAGCTTGTCGTTTCC
The DNA here is from genome assembly GCA_013399365.1 of Pampusana beccarii. NCBI lineage: Eukaryota > Metazoa > Chordata > Aves > Columbiformes > Columbidae > Pampusana > Pampusana beccarii. Next base: position 204,086 of record VWYH01004267.1, on the reverse strand, counting down.
AAGAGCCAATATGAGATAAAGCACAGCAATAACAAGAATTATGATTGATATGCTGCCCAGTCCACAGTTTGGGAGAAATCTCAATTTCCAGTAAAAGTGTGGAGTTTAGATGTATTTTCTGAAGAACAGAGCTGATTTTGAGTATCCTGGTATAATTGGTATGTGCATGGCTCACAGCTCTTTAAAGGTTTTCTTTCCAGGATTTTTCTGACTGGAAAGAACTTCAAACACAGTTTTGTATGAGTTCTTTCAGTCTTTGTGAAAAGAACTGGGTTTGCTCAAGGAATGGCTTTGCCTTTGCAAGTGGTTTCTGGTGATCTTCCAGTTCCTGCCCCTCTGGCTCGGAGCAGATTGACAACATGCTGACTGAGGTCAAGTGAACAAGCTCAGAAAATTTGCGTTACTGCTCTCTCTAAATGATTTCTACAAAATTCACCCCAGAAATCTTTGTTTTGTAATTCATGCATTTGTTTTGTAATGCCAGTGGTGTTAATTAACACCACTTCAGTGTTGGTATACAATACTCTGGAAGAGTCTTAAGCATTTTGTGAATACTTTATGCTATTCTGAAACAGTAAAAAAGCAATTTTCCTTAATTGATTAAAGGTTTCTTTTACTGATGAACCATTACCAGAAATTGACAGTAATGACAGACATTGTGTACACATCTCTGTATAGCTTAAAATGCCTATTGAGTGGTAATGTAATAAGCATATGCCTTTCAGAAGTTTAATTAGCATTTACATTTTTGTTTAGAATAAAGCAGTCCTGCTAATATTACCAGGAGGAATGTGTTTTAAAAACCTTAATCGATATAATTTGTTGTGCCTCAATGACTTGGTTATCTGACAAAACCCCACGTGGAAATTATTAGAATTATCCTGAATCGCTCTTGGATCCGAGGATTTGTGAATGTGATTTCTGTACTTGCTTTTTCCAATTTAAGACGGAAGGCTCGAATTAGTTGGTGCCAAATGGAGTGAAGTCGCAATTCACGGCAGACGTTAAAAGGTGTGCAGCGGAGTGCGACCCGTGGCCCGTTCCCCGCCGGCTGGAGCGCGTTCTGCTCCCTCGGGCCCCTCGCTGGGCGGGCGGAGGCTCCTGCTCGGCCCCTGCCGCTCCGTGCGGGATCGGGAACAACCTCCCCGGGCCTTGTGAGGGCTCTTCCTGGGAGCAGCTGAGCGTCCCGGGTGGAGGAAAGCGGCCTGTAGTGCCGGGGCCTGGGGCGTCCCCTCAGGAGGCCGAGAGGGCAGCCAGGCTCTCCTTAGCACAGGCAGACCTGGGCCTTGGAGATGAGACTTGCCCTGGAAATCTTAACAGTTTTTCATTCTTGCGACATTACAAAGAGTTTCGAAGGGCCTGTAAGGGATAAGGAGATTTCAAGCACCTTGTGAAGAGTTTGGGTTACTTTGTGGTATAATGAAGCCGGTTAGATTTCACAAGTTTGGCCTTAATGATGGCAGCAATGATGCATTAAAACTCTGTTTAAGTTTGGATTCTGTCACAGAAAAGTAACCAGAAAACATCTATTTAGAAAATTGGTGCACTAGTTTTGTTTTGCTGTGAAGCACAAGTTAACTGAATAGTGTCTTCTTTTGTTATGCAAAATGCAAAGAGTCAGCAAAATTCATGGGTATCTGGTGTTTTTCAGAACTTTGCCAAGAATATCTTTGCAATTCTTCAGTCGGTGAAAGCTAGAGAAGAAGGCAGAGCACCTGAGCAAAGACCTGCACCAAATACAGCACCAACGGTAAGAGCAGCACTTCGATGAATACACGAAGGCTGTGACACTAAATGTGAGAGTAGAGTGTCTTGTCATTAAATACAGACTGTTGGTTTAGTTCCAATGAATGCACAACTTTCAAGCATAACTTCACGGATATTCTCTGACTTAAATTACAGTTATTGGTATTTAAAGAGTTGAATATATTAGTTTAATTTGTTCCACGTGTTCTTGTTACTTAGAGATTAAGCTGCTAGTGCCAGCTCCTGCATCTATCAAACACTAGCAACATCCTGCATCTATTTGCGTGCAATGTATTAGATGAGACTACTGCCATTTCAAACAAAATGTTTTGCTGATTTTCTGACAGATAGGCTAGCAAATGTTTAAGAATCTGGAACATGACTCATGAGTGGGAACAGCTTGAACCAGCTTTCTTTTGCCTGTGGTAAATCAGGAGGACAGACTTAGAGCTTTATTGTTTAAGTCTATCTAGGTATTAGACAGGATTTGTTTTGTATTATGGTGTTTACTGTTGTGTTCTATTAAACCTAATATATTCTTGAACTTGGTGGGAGTCTGCTATAAAAGCTATTTAATCATACTTGGTTTTGTTTTTGCTGCTACTGCATTTAACAAAACTAAATTTAAATAGCAAGATGAATTCCAACAGTTAAATATTTGCTTTGCATTGGATTTCATAAATTGTGCATAGGACTATTCAAATGTCCCATTCAGAATAGTTGTGAATACACAACAAAGCTGTCCACAAAGACCGAACTGGTATTTAGTGTGCCTCTAGGTTGGTGCTTTTTAAAACATTTTTTGCCAGAATGCCTTTTTTCCTCCAAATCTGTTTTTATTCTGTAGGTTTAGCAGAATTTGAGCTTAATCAGGCTGGCAAGGAACATTTTGTGTGTGTGGCTGAAGGTTTAATGATGAGTTGCCAGTTGACAGGTTTCCCCCCCACTAATTCTTGAGATATTACAAAACCTCAGTGATTTCATAAAACTTGCAGATTTTTAGCTAATGTAGTTTGTTACTGCTAGTTTAGGTTTGTCTCGGGTGGTTGTCACTGCTTTCAGTATGTACTTCTAAATTTTGTTTCTCTAAGGTTGTAAGTGGATGTTGAAGGGAAGTGTATCAGAAGTTTTCAAATGCATTGAAACTCCTACGCAAGTGAACTAATTTTATACTCTTGAGCAGTTCCATGTAATACATTTGAAGTTCAAAAAAATCAAATGTTTTTTCGTATGTTTTACAAATCTTATTTAACCCGTTTTTTAGGATCCCACTTTACGAAATAAGCAACCTATTCCAGCTGCCTACAACAGATATGATCAGGAGAGATTCAAAGGCAAAGAGGGTAAGTTGATTGTAACGCTTCTTTTATAAAAAGAAAAAAAACAAACAAAAAAAAGCTGGGAAATGACAGTGAGTTACGAAGTTCTGGTTAGGGGATTCTCTGTGCCATTACTTTTCAAACCCAAGGAGAGACAGAAAAAAAAGAGTATCTATGCCTAAAGATAGCTTTTCTTGGTAATAAAGTCTAAAAATATTATTTATTAGAAATTATTTCAACCTGTAATTTTTTTATTAGTACTGTGAGAAACTTTGAAGAACTTGGGGTTAATTACTTTAAGATTATTACTGAACTGTTATGTATGAACTGTGCAGAGAATTTTGTAAACTAATTAGTGTAGCTTGGAAACTCAGGCATAAAACGTTTAAATTTTATTTGTTAGGGTATAGTACTGAAAAGGAGTGTTCTGTAAATTCTTATGTAGAATGAAATTCAGTGTCAGTGGTTTAATTACCATGGATGTGAAATGGGGTAGTGAATCATTTCCAGGCAGTCTGCAGAGCTGTTGCTCTCTGGGGTTTGAAGAGTTTACAGCTGAAAAAAGAAGTGGTTATTCAATCTTATTCATCCACAATTCAAACAAAGTCTTTAACTTGAGCTCTTCAGTATTTCAGAGACATGCTCTTTTTTCTTTGCCTAGACTTCCTTCCAGAAATTCAGGTTAATTTGAGTCTTTTAAAGCTGTTATTCTTTTGGTAATGTATCAGTGCTCAAGTTTGCACCCGGATTGGATGGCTAAAGCTGCAGCAGGTGCAGAATCAAAATGCAGAGTGACCTAAATTGACATAGAGCAGTGGGCTTTAAACAAATGGAAGGCACTTTGAACATTAATACACGTATGCAAGGAAATGGAACAGATGCCCAAATGGTGATTGACAATATATCAGTCGAATAAGCTGATGCATTAGAGTGCGTGTTTTCATTTCCATGTTTAATTCTTTTAAATGAGAGAAGTCACTCAGATTCATGCATGGTGACGCTAGAAAGGTGGTGAACCACAGTGGAAAAGTGTGTGGTACTTTTGATGGTCTTTGGGTCACTGAACTGTGAAATTGTGGCTATAATACATGCGATAACTGGAGAAGAAAAGATAGTCTTAATGTTAACTGATGATAGTTCATGTTTTTGAAGCATTAGGATTGATTTTTCTGTATTAGTTATTGTGTATAGACTCTCAAGATGTAGGCTTTAAGGCATATGTTGAGGTCAGTGTTTTTAACAATGCTTTTATGTTTATGAAACTGATTGTATTTGGCAAACAGAAAAAGTTGTAATACAGTTTGTCACGATGCATTAATGTTGGGCTTTGCATTCTTTACTCCTTAGTGTTAGACCTGCGTTTTAAGTATTTATTATGGAATGCTTTTTGCCTAAAGAAAATGTGTATGTTAACTTGGTAATTATACTGAAAAATCCAGATGTGTTGAAGACTCTCAAGTAGGGGTGTGTGTGTGTGTGTGTGTGTTGTAGTTTTTTTGTTACACTTTTTCTGCATCTAATCCCAAGTTTAAAAATAAGGGTCCAAATCCTGCCATCATGATACTTAGAGGGCTCTTTTCTTCTTGAATACCCTTTTCTTAGTAGATGACTTATAATTTTGACTGCTTCCTCTATTACCATCAGAGAAGCTGTGATTTTGAAACTGGAGTTGCAAACTAATTCTTGGCCAGGCATTAATATTTCATGTCTGTGCTGGTGCATGACTCAGCAGCGGCGGTTCGAGCTGGTTTGGGAGGCAGGGGAGAAACACGTTGCTTTAGTGTTCTTAGAGGGGTCTGGCAATTTCTGCTCTGTACGCTGGGGGCACGTCCCCTGCTGCTCCAGCTTGCTCTGTGTTCTGCTCCTCTTTGCCGTGGCCTGTGCCCCCCCTGTCTCCCAGGCCTGCTTTTGAGCAGCTGCATCAGGGTCAGCTGCTGCCTTCGGAGGATGCTCTGGGAGAGGGGTCTCTGCTTTCTAGCCTGGCCCCTGCTTATCTTTTACAGCTGGCTGCATTAACCTGGCAAACACCCTGAACAGCCTTTGAAGCAGGAACGCAGCTCTGACCGCGGAGCCTCTGACTGGGAAGCGTTTGTTTTCCGCTTTGCTCAGGCTGCGGGCAGTGAGCAGAGATGGAGGTGCCACTGTATGTGACCAAGTTTACAGACTGTTGAGACCTTATGAAAAGGCACAAAATTGCACGTGCCAGGGCTGTCACTTGTAGCAGTGTTTGTTTCTGTAAGAAAAGTGGGTGTCTGACTGGTAGAATATCACATGGTGAATGTGAGAGGATCAAGTCAGTAAAGCTGTGTTGAGAGGGAAGATTGTCCGTGCTGTTACCAGTTACAGGAGGGCTGCGTTGCTGTGGTTATCTGGAGCCGGCAATGCTGAACTCATTCACCAGTTGCTTGAGAGTTTGAGGCAGGAAATTTGAGAGCTGGTGGGTGGCTTGGGAGGTGATTTCTGCTCATCCCACCCTGCCTGCAGGTCTGGGGATGCACTAGGCCTTGTAGTGGCTGCTGTAGCTGCTTGCTGGAATGTAAGTGGGTACCTGCATTCTGCTGTGAGCTCTAGTTAGTGGCTCTGCTGACTCATTAAATGAACCAGGACACATTTCATGAGAGACCTGGGGAGATTTTTGCAAAAGATGAAACCATTGGCTGGGAGGAAAGAAACTGCAACAAGCCAGGCACAACAAGGGATGCTGCTTTACTGGTCCAGTTAAGGAAGCCTGTTGTGTTCTTCGGAATTTGGGAAGAATATCTGGTTGAAATAGTTGGAAATTCTCCATGTCGCAGGCGAGAGCAACCCGTAATAGGTCTGTCTGGAAAAGGGAAAGGTTCCTCGGTTGGTGACCTTTCAAAGTTCACAAACAACTGTCAGCCTGGATTATACGCCTCAGATTTATGTCACTCCGGGTCAGCAAAAGCATCTCTTCAACTTAGAGGAGCTCTATCAAGTATTCTGCAAGGCTCCAGGCACCAACTGAAATATTAATATGCTCCTTGCCCAGAAACGGTGACCTATATAGTCACAGAAAAAATTTATCCATGGAAGTGTTGGTCAGATGCAACTTCAGTATCTTTAGCACAAGTTTAGCTGTACGAGCCCTGAGTGAAGACTCAACGCATAATTGCACTTTGGGGTTTGGGGGAAGGCGGTTAGGCAATATCAATTTATAATGGGAAGCTAAGCTTCTTTTTTTTTTTTTTTTTAGTAGAGAAGACTGCGTTCGTGTCTGTCTGTACCTGCCGAATCAACTCTGTGTAGTTCAGAAATGTTGAATCCGGCAGAAGGGGAGGGGTGGCCTTGAGGTGCCAAGATGAAGAAGAGCTGGAACTGGGGTGACTTTGTGTAAAAAAACAACTAAACAAAAAACAAACAAGCAAGCAAAAAACAAACAAAAAAACCCCAACCCAAAACCAAAAAGCCATGGTCGGTAGCATTAGGCTGTTCCACGTGATACAATGTGATACAACAGGTCTGGTAGCATAATAGAGGGGGCAAGGGAGGGGAAAGTGAAAGCAAAAACAGTGTTCAGAAAACCTCTCTTTGTAGTGAGAAGAGTATGATCTGTTTTCAACCCTTGGCTGTCTTTTCCTAGGCACTGGAGAGTTATTAAATCTGGGAAACTTCTCTGCCTCATTTCCTGCAAGTGTCTGATAATCTTCCTCATCTAAGGAAGAAAGGATGAGCAACCATAGATGCTTCCCAGAGCATCTGCATTGTTTTCAAGGTTGTCTGGGTTTCAATTTAAGTTCATTTACTCATAAGAGCAAGAAGCTTTAACAGTCTTGAAAATCTCATATTTTTCTTGGACTTTTTGTGGGTTCAGATGTGAACATTACTTTGATTCTGTGTTAGTTTTGGTCTATTATGTTTTTGTGCTGATGCATTGTATAAAGGTGGTGTAATAAATGGGAAAAATGTTTCAATTCCCAATAGCTATTTCTGTACAGTATCGGTTACCTTTACCCAAGTACAGTTGAAATAGCCCCCGAGTTGCTTAGATGTAGACAAATGCTTGCTTCTCGTGGTTTGTTTGGTGATTATCATGCCGTTTTGAGTACAAATTAATTGGGTGTTTGGTTGATGGAGTCAGTTGACAGTAGATGCATGAGGCTAGGGAATTTACAAACAGAAAAAGATTTTCTTGCAAGCCCTGGTCGCAGTATTCAGGAGCTGACAGAGAAGGAGGATTCAAAGGCAAAGAGGCCAGCGGCAGCAGGTTTAGTCACTGAGCACTTGGAGGATCCTGGCACTTACTCAGCATAAATTCAATCATATTAAAATGACAAAAAAGCCCCACAAAACACCCCCTTTTATCACCCTTAGTGTGGTAGTGTGAATTTATGCAGATTCTGTCTTCTCTATAATATGAAAACGGTGTTGTTGCTCTTCTGTGCTCCAGAAGTAAATTTATCATGTTAAGTGGCCATGGTTTTATAGTCAGTGTGTAAACTGGTTTCTTATGAAGTATGTTCTTCCATTAGTAGAACTACAAGTTGAGTATGTTGCACTGTAGTGCATTCTGAGAATGGGGTGCTTCTCCATTGTTGTAGTGAAGAGACATATTCTGACAAAGATTTAAGTTTATCTGTTCTCTGTAGTGGTTTGAATGATTCCATGCAGCAGGAAAAGCTTACTGTGCAGAAAGCAGAGATACCAAATGGACCTCTGTCTAAAGAAAATACAGATTTCCTGATTACTGACCAGGTTTTGTATTGTGAACAGAACCTAATCCACCACCAAGAGCAAGATGTGTTCTTTGCAAAAATAAATTCAAAGATATTTTCAGTTTTGTCTGCTTAGACAGGATGTCCCCGTGTTCATGAATTACAAGAGACTTTTTTTCCTTTGCAGAAACGGAAGGCTTCAAAATTGATACCATGGGCACCTATCACGGAATGACCCTGAAGTCTGTAACGGTAAGCTAAAAGTCTTTTCTTAAATATGGTTTGTAGAAGTGATAGCGTGCCTGTATATATATCTTGTCAATCTGCCCTAAGCTCTGGAAGTTCACTTTGGCTAACAGGATTAATGAAAGTTCTCTGTGAAAAGACAAAACATGTTTTGATTTGGTCTGCACATCTGTGAGATCTTTGCTCAAGGGATTTGTCTGCAGTAAAAGGTGTGCTGTGAAGGCTTTGCTGGCAGGTTCTTCTTGTGCAGGTGCAGTGTTTTTGCACTTAACTACGCTAAGATACTCAGCTTTTTTGCTAGTCTTATGTGTGTCTGAAAGACATCGTTCTTAATTGTAAGTGGTAAAACTATGCTCAGGAAACTTAAGTAATAAAGCTGGGGTTTGGAGTATCCCTCTGTTTCTTTCTCTGCATTTAATAACATTAGTTTGTTTAGTGGTGGGAGAATTTGACCTCTGCGTTACTGTTGGAGCTTTCAAGCCTAGTGAGCTGGACTTCTTTTGTATGACTTTACAATGCTGTCAGTGGAATTGGTAGGTGTACAGATGAGAGAGACCCTCAAACAGATTTTTTAAATTTTTTTTGCCAATATTTGTCTGCTTTTGTGGAAGTGAGTTGAATGCTCTCAAACAAATGCTGTTTTGATCTGCTGGTAAGTAGGACAGATGCTACAAAACCAATGTAGAGCCCTCATTAAGGTTCTTGCCATCTGCATACCTATATAAAACTGATGAATAGACAGCACTAAATACTCTCCTAAATCCATGCACTACTTCTGGATAACACTCCTAATTTGAACGTAAAAATAGTACCTTGAATGTAAATTTCTTAAAATAATTTAGAGCTTTTTCTTGTTTGATAAAAGTTTTTGCCCAAGTTTTTTTGTTCCCAACCTCCTGGACTTAAAATACCTTAAAAATTGGAAGGAATCTATTTAGTTGTGAACAGTGTCATTTCTAGATGAACACAGAAATCGATTGGATGAAGGAGAAAAATAACCCATGATGTCTGAAGATTTGTTCTTGAATCTTGAACTAATTCAGGGCTGCTTTATGAGGGATCAAGCGGTGTTAATATACCAAACCCAGGATTCTATGGTATAATGTATCTATTTCAAGTGGTAGTGACTTGAAATGACTTAGTAAATCAGTTCTGTTTAAATTGCCCTGTGGGGAGGAAAAAAAAATCAATTTTTTAATAAAGGGCAAGTTTATAGTAAAGTAGAAATGTTTAAATGTTTTAAGCTTGTCATTATAACAACTGTAAAAGTGAGGGGATGCACATAACTCTAAAAATGATACTTCTTAAAGCTCATTAAAAAATAATTAAGGTTTTATATTCTAGGAATCCTAGCTCACACATTTAAGGTACTACCTGGAGTTGTGAGATGGAGTTACTGAGTTGTCCTTGCTGGTTTCTTCCATTAAGAAAGAAAACTGATATTAAATTACTGTTAAATCTTTTTTGCGACATAAACTATAATTTTTTGAAATAACTATTTAAGAGGTGTTGCATGGCTGCACATAAAAGCATCATCTGGTGTCATAAGAAATATTAAAACTCCATCTGTCATTTAGCGTTTTTCGAAGAAAGAACTTGTAAGGGATTTTTGGAGCTTTATCTTCCAGCCTCTTAAAAAGGTGTCCTAAATGTTCAGCTCATTCATAAATTACAGTGACATACTGACTTTGTGCTTCAGATGGGGGAGAAATAAATCTGTTTATTATGTGGCACAGAAATGTTCATTTGTTTTTGTCTAAACTTGGTCACAGTGATGGACCACATAGTTCTAACCCATAATCTTCAGATCATTGTTTTATATAGAATGCTTAATCTCCTAGTAGTTAGCAAATTCCACATTATACTTTTACTTGGGTTTTGGTGGCTTGTTCCTATTTCTCATGCTAGGCAAAGCTAGGGAGGAAATGGGAAAGTAGTTTCTTTCCCCCTGGAGGTTTAATGGAAAAGAACAGTATATTCGCTGGCTAAATGACAGGAGCGTGGAGGACGGCGCTGGAGTTGCACCCTGCCCGCAGGGTTCGCTGCTCTCCTCGCAGCGCGGCTCTAACCACGCGTGAACCCGCCAAACGTTTCGCGGGAACTGAGGTGTTGCGCAGCTCGTTGTTAGAGGCCATCTTCAAGCTTCAGACCTCTGATTTCCAAATGAGTGGTGAAATTGGAAAGGTTCATTTCTACACCATTTTTCTCCTTGACTTAGGTGGCTCCTCTGTTTTTTCATGGTGTTTGTTTCCATTAATGTGTTTATAGAGAGCAGTCCTATTCTCTTACAACTTTTTGTTTTGCTTGGCTAAACAAATCTTGTGAAATAAGCTTTCAATTCACATGTGAGTTTTCTTTTGCTAGCTATTCCAGTTAGAATTAATCTTTTTTCAAGCACAGAGAAGTACAATTTCATGTAGTCCACGTGAGATCTCACCAATGGTTTGTAGAAAGGCATTAAGAATTTCTTACTGCTTCTGAAAATATAAATATTGCCCTGAGACAGGTCAGTTACCTATTTTACTTTGTATTTGTTCTTTATCACTTTTTTGTATCTTCTTATTTTTGGTCTAGTTTCCACATTGGTTGTGAGTTGCATGTTGGAAGAGGTGGTTTGTCCTAGTGTGGTGGTTCCTTTCAGTGTTTAACGCGATTTGTGATACCATCTACCCGGACTTCTGTACTCACTGTGTTAGGTCGTCCTTTATTTTCTTTGTCTGAACAAAGAACTTTGCTTTGATGGTTAGTCTTCCCTTTGAGAGGTCGATGGAGCCATTCGCTTTCAAAAGTTTTGATCTTGTTTGCGATTGGAAAAACCTTTGCAGACCTGCTTATTACTCAGAGTGGAAACAGTGCCCCACTGTCTGGAGTTGTGCACCCACTTCTTATGTCAAATTTTAAGAAGCTTTCATTCGTTTCCTGTTTTATTGCCTATGTGTCTTCCACTTGCACTCTGCCTTACTGTAATTATTTGTAGTGATTTTTATTAAATGTGCAAAACTTCTCTTTTATGTTTGTTCTTGCTGCAATGTGAGTTGTCCTAGATGCTTGTTCTTTCTAACAGCAAAACAAAAACTTCTGCGTCTTGACTGCTTGCTTTTCATCAGTGATGTTGGAAACTTTCTTAGCATTCAAAACTTGTGCCAGAACAGATGGTGAATGGTGGGCTTTTTCTGAAGTAATGTCAGCTAAAATAACTTGTGCTACTGGCAGTTCTTCCCTATAACAGAGTTTTTGCTTAATTGGCACACTTACTTTCTCTTAGGAGGAACTGACTTATTTAATGATATTTTTTTTTTTCTCCAATTGTGAAGGCATGATTTCATTATTCTGGACCTGGAATTGTTTATAATGGGCCATCTTCCTCAGAAAGCCTTTTTTAATACCTGTGGCACCTTCTATTTGCCTGGGCTGGTGATGTTTTGGGAAGCTAATGGTGGTAGCTCTCGCTGCCTAGTCACCCAGCCGTTCATGTTGCACATTGTGTAGCGTGGCTTTCAGAAACCTCCAGGTCTACCTGCAGGTTTCATAATCCCCTGGATAGCAGGACAACTTCTGTGCTTTAGCTAGGAAAGGTTACTGTTTGAGATGGAGCAAATAAGAGCTATGGAGGGTAAATATGTTAGTATTTTTGTACCATGCGGGGTGTGAGGGAGTGCTGGGAGAGAATTTTAAGCTGATGTTCTCAACGTGTTCTTGTGTAAATTTTACATGTTCAGCGCATTAGCCTTCTGCTTTTCTAAAGTGAAGTGTTAATTTGGGAGACGAAGCCAGTGTCATCTAGTGGAAGCCTAGAAAGTGGTCTGACGTTTCTTTTGTACAGAAACGAAACTCAGTTTTGGACTAATGGTTTCTGTAACTAGAATATGTGAATTATGTAACTGTTACTGCAGCTTGAGACATGAAGATCAGAACAAACTAGCTCTCCGCATTTGGGTCAGGATACAGGAGAAGATGCTTGTTCTGTGAGTATCTGATAAAGCTGGCTTTTGTAGATCGGTCCTAAAGTGGAATCCTCTTTCAAGCTGAGGACATGCTTTGTATTGACTGCGTGCACATGCAAGTGACATTTGTTTCTCCATGACAATAGTAGTCACAGTGACACCAGTTTTACTCATCTTGATGCTTTTTCTTTCTTAGGTTTTAATGACTTTAATATGAAAGCAAGCAATAGACTGATCTGATCTACTGTCCTGACTAGTCTTGAGGTGTCATTCAATGTGGTTATAAACTGGGGTGCAAGCAAGTAGGATATGCGTAGTACTGCAGTAGGCCCTTGTAGAAATTACTTTGTTTTCTTTCCTAACTGCTAGAAAGCTCTCTTTTTTTATTTCTGTTTTCTTTTAGTATTCATAGCTGCTGAAGCTCAGAGGCTCCCTTTGTCTTTTGTTTTTGCTGCTAGTAATGGAATCTGTTGTTGATCATCCACGCTCATAAGCAGCCAGAACTACTGCTGGCATTTCTTTCTCTTACTGTTCAGTAAACAGGTGGATGCAACAGCTCTTTTTAGCTATTGAAATGATCTACTTATCAGATAGTTGGGGGCTGCACTTGGAAAGTCAGTGTCTAGTAATTCAGGGTTTCAATTGAGGCACTTTGCTTGTAGTAAACTCCAATGCAAATTTCTGCAGAGCATTCAGACATCTTAAGTCTTATCTCTAGTAAGAAATTCTATGTAGGTTTTCAGTGCTTCTGACTTCAGTGATGATATTTTTCCTATGAATTAAGAAAAGTAACATCCGTCTTTCCTGTGTAAACTGCCAGGCTTTACAATTATTCGCCAGTTGTAAAATTACCCTGAGTAAACATATGAGACTATTGGTAATTAAAGAAAATACATTATAGTTCAGTTGAAACAAATACATTACATAGTCCCACAGAAAACTAGTATTAAAAAAGCAGGTCTCTATGTAAGCCACACTACAAATAGGCTTAATTTCAAAAGAATTGGAAGACTGGTTGTGCACTGCCAAGGTCAGCAGCATTTTTCATCACTTTATGGTCGGTCTCAGATTTTGAACCTTAACTAATCAAAAGATGTTGCTGTTACAGCCTCCCAAATCTTTCAAGTATGGTAGAGTCCCAGTGATTTTATTATTTTAGCTGAGAGGTTAACTGCTGGTATATTTTTTTGAAGTGTTAGCATGTAGTAGAATGAAGGGAAATGCCAAGTTTTTGGCATCTTAAAGATCGGGCCGTTGGAAATGAAGCATTTTGGGGCAGGAGGAATCAAAATGGTGTATGCACATATTTTAAGGAAAAGACTTCAATTAATTGATATGCTTCTGTGTAAGTAGGTAAATCCACAAGATTTTTTTATTTTTAATTTATCAAGAAGGATTAAGACTCTGATTCAGTGCCAAAACTTGAAATGACACTTCAAAAGCATATGGTGGAACTGGACATTGTATCTCAATATACAGATAAATAGCACTTACCTTTAAAAAATTAAATGGAAATGTAATGCATCTTACATAGGAGAGATATAACTACTTATCCACGTCACACATTTTCTGTGTCATGTTCTAATCTCATTAAAATATTTGAGAGCAGTGGTATTGAGGAGGGAGTCAACAAAACAACAGACTCTTTGGAAGCATTTGAAACGGGCTCTGAAGCGAAGCATGGTTTTCGTGCAGTCTGTGCATAAGCCGGTCATTATTCTCGACGTGAACGTAACGGCAGCCTGGCTGCGCCCCCGCTCGCCCCCGCAGGCCGGGCAGCGTTCCGTCAGCTTTGTGTGCACACTGTTCGGTTTTTAACCATCAAAAGGATGTTTGAAATAATTGCCTATTAGCAATGAGTGTTCCACGGATGATGCTGGAGGTAGGAATTTTGTTTTCATTTGATTTGTAATTTATTTATTTATTTATTTATTTTTAACATGGTAAATATATTTATCTGCAATTGTAATTCGGACAACCATGAGGTTCTCGGTCCGTGGGGACTAAGGGCTATGACATGATCAGTAGCTCAGAAAATCCTTGACCTGGAGAAATGGATGTTTCCCTGGAACAGTCTGCCAGCAACCTTACACTGCTCTGCAGTAACGGCCCCGAGGGCCCTGGCTGTCTCTGTTACTCTATTGAGAGTGGATGAAGTGCAACCAAGTTTTCTAAGAACTATTACTGTATTTTATGTTTAAGGTCCGCACGACAATTTCAGTGGTTGGCATTTCATTGCCTCAGTCGCGGTTCAAACATTAAATTACTCTCCCTTAAAGAGTTTTAGTGTAAATAGTCACGTGTATAGAGACCAATGAAAATCACATATAAATGCAGCTTTCAAGAAAATGTGTTAGGTTGTACAGCGCTGCACTTGTTTTTTCAGCAGTTGTAAGTAATGTATATCTGTGCCAAGATTTGTTGCTGTTCTACTGCGTTAAACAGTAGAACTACCTGTTTTGTTCCTCATAATAGGTTTTATTTTATTTTGAGAGTTAGAACTGTACATTCAAGAAAAGAGGTGGATGTGTAAGCAGTCACATCTGGAAGTTCGGCATTGCCGTGATGCCCCCTACGCTACTGAACAAAAGAGGGAGCAAGACCTGGGGCCATGTAGCTTTGTTACTGAATGAGCACGTCTCAAGTCTGTTCTGTGTGAAGCTCGACTGTGTCAGCGTGCTGAGTGTGCTGGTGGCGAGCCTGTCAAGTCCTTGAGTGATTCCAATGGAGGAGTGCCAAGTATGAGAATCCAGAGTGTTTCTGAGTGTACATCCAAGTGGAGCCTTACACATCCGGGGAGCTTTACTTACAGAAGCTTGAAAGTCTTAAAAATTCTTAGTATGAATTTTAAGATGCCTTGCTAGACCTGCCTTGACTTAAAGCTGAATGATACGAGTTTACTTGCTGGCACTATGGGTGTCCCTCGAGACACTCACCTGCCACGTACACTGTGCAGGACTCGGATCCTTTGCGAATGGTTCAGGAGTCACTCTCGTTTGGCAACATGACCCCAAAGAAAAACGTCTAGGAGACTTCAGTGGTGTTCTTTGAATTAGGTGTCCGCTATCTGTTTGAATCTTATTTAGGTGCTTCAATTCTTTGGTGTTTCTCAGGTCTTAAGATTTATGTGTAATATCCATTAATTCAAGTTTTATAGGGCATTGCTCAATGATAGTAGCTAAACTTGAGCTACAGATTTTTATCCTTTGTCCCAATTTGTTTGAACAATCAAACGTCATGCATTTCACACAGCTTATATGTTAAAGAGTGTTGCTAACATATTTCCCTCTATAAATTATCTCCACACATTTACTGAATATGTAATAGTTGCATCTTCAACTAACAGTTGATCATCAGATTTCTTCTAATGGGGAGAGAACAATGTAGCTATTATGTGGTGCTGTAATTTATTCACAACTATTGAAGGCAGTACAAAGGTCTTACGGACCCAGTAGAAATGAGCATGTGACAGATGGGGACTGGAAGGTATTTCACTTCAACATCCCTTCTTTCTGCAAGTTTATCCACATTTACCAAAATAATCACATGGGTAGCATCCTATTGTCTTCAAATGAGTTTTAACAACGTTTTGAAGGTTCTAACACACTGAAATTTATGATACAGTAACTAAACCGATGTTATAATTGAAGCATTTGAGTCATTGATGTAATTATTCTGAGGTGACAGAGTCAAGATTTCCCTCTGTTCAGTTGTTGAGATTGTATCGTTGTCATTAGGCCGTGTGACACGTTACTACTTGGTTATTTGCTCCTAATGGAGTAAGATACAATTTATTATTTGAGGAAATAAGTTCTCTGCTTGGAGTGCTTGCTTATATATAGCTTAGTATCATAGTCATACCTTTTTTCTGAGCTTGGAAAGCGGGATAGTTTGATTGTTACCCCAGCGACATCCATAGGAACATGCCTCAAAACCCAGTCTCACGTACATCTCAGTGCTACTATTTAGTTACTACTAATAGTTACTACTATTTAGTTATGTCAGAGCAAATTCTCCTTTATGAGTTTTTATAAGTTCTGTACTTTGTCCTTATTGTCAAGGCCCTCTTTGAACGTTCTTAAGGACTGTTGTTTCAATTTGTGGACGCTGTTCTGGAGCTGCTATTTTAAAGGTCTTCCTCTTTACTTTCTTCTTGTTGTCGTGGGTTGGTTTGGATTTTTTTCCCCTTATGTGACACTCTCTTTCAGTACGTGGCTGTTAGTGTTTGTTTGAATCCAACCAGAAGGTATTGCTGCGTGGCTGACTTTTTTCACAGATTTACAGTTACTAATGTTACAAGAGTGTATTATAGGCAATTGCTCTTTAGTTCTTGCATCAGAATATGTAAGGGAAAACTAGTATTTCCTAAGCACATCAGACCTATAGAGCTCAGACTTGAGACAGTCTTTGGAGGCGGATGTCAATGAAATGCGAAGGTGAGAACTCTGGTTCACAGTCTTTTGGGGGATGGGTTAGAGGTGATGCCGTTCAGCACTGTTTCAACGTAGTGCAACATCACTAACGAGAAGATGCAGTTAGAACAGCAAAATACGCGATGTTTTAAAGCCATTAAGGCAATTCCCTCTTGCACCATTTAAAAAGGTAATTTATTAAGGCTGACTATGTTTTGGTCTCTAACTTTACGTGATTTTATTGTTCCATCTAAATCCAGGTGTTAATCTGCCTGCGTCTTTTATGCAGCCACATGCTGTTGCTGTTGAATCTGCATCCTCATTTTCAGGATGTGTAAATGTGTTTTATTTATCTTGGCTAGGACAAGAACCTATAGGCAAAATCCTGATTTACTCAGGTTTGCTACTGATGGCCTTGGATATGGTCTGTTTCAGCACAGGCTTTCTCATTAGGTAAATGACTGTAAAGACTGTATAATGAACTCTGCATTAGTTATGGCTCACTCAACCTGCATTTAGGCAATACTGAATATACCTTCCGGAATATACCTGTGATTGCGATCTGCAGACCTGCCATCTGGAGCTGTATTTATGTTTTCACTGAGCAATATGCTATTGCAGAAACTACTTGCATCACTGCTGCTGGAAGGGTGGTTCTTCGCTGTTTATTCATTTAAAACTCTCTTGAAGACACTGCTCAGCTTAGCTAAGTGAGTTAAGGGGAGCCTCGAGTATGTTGGAAAGTGCATGTAGGTAAGCATTGAAAGGTATATTGTCTGTTTTAATTTCATTCACCTCTTTCTGTTTTGCCACTCTTTATTCCCAAAAGGATTGTGGTGGTTTTTTGGAGGCTTTTGGATTGGGGGTTTTCTGAGTCACAAGAATCTCATATATCTGGGACTTCAGATTTAGCACTGAAGATACTGATGGGGTAAAAAACCCTATCTGGTTTCTAGTCTTTGTAAGCCGATAAATGCATAGTGTGAATGTGAATTTCTTCGAGATAAACCATTTGGATTTTCTTTTGAAGTGTAAAAGCAATTCGCAGAATTTTGTTTGCTACCATATGAACATATTAATCTTCAGTGCTTCCTATTGCAAATAACGAAGGTTTGTCCAATGTACTTAAAACGTTAAATTTATCTAAAGCAGTTGGTAAATTGAAAGAAATTGATTAATAACTTTCAGAACAACTGTTCTTTTACAAATACATATTTTGATTAGCCAGGGTATAAAACTTCCGTGTAGGCTTCATACAAGATGAATGTTAACAAAACATGGATTATTGGATTGAAAAATCTCTCTTTTTTTNTTTTTTTTTTTTTTTTTTTTTTTTTTGTCTCTTCGAGGCTAAAAGCAGGCGACGCTTTTCCTTCATAAAGGTGTATGAGTAGGTTTTGTGCACAAGTAACAGAAATGCTTTAAAATTCAGTTAAAGTGTGAAGCAAAATTTTGTGTGACTAAGCAAAGCGATGTAGTGACAAGATTGCTTGTAGCTAACTGTCAGGTTAGTTGCTGTAAATTCATAGTACTTTTAATTTAAAATATTTGATTAAAAATTCTAGGTTTCTTTGAAGGGAGTAAAAGCAATGGGTTTCTTCTCTATAATCACTGAGGTCTCTCTTCCAGCTCAGGGGAGCGGGTATCTCCTCACACCCTCCCTTGGCCTGGAAGGAGCTGCAGCTGATGAGTTCCAGATGTTTGCTTTCGGGTGGCTTGGTGCTGCTGTTTTCAGGAAATCGAGCACTGCCTTTCCCTCCCTGGGAGCGCTAATTTTAGGGTTTCATTTCCCCAGCCAGCAGTTTTCATAAAAGTCAACAAAGGCAATAACTTTCCTACAGGTTTTATTGAAATTGGAAAGTAGGTTCCCAACATCCTGTGGAAGAAGGGAGGGAATGTCACCGCAGTCGGCTGCCAACAAATCTGTTTGCTGAAGGGGGGAAAAAACCTTTTCCTTTGGAACAAGGAGCCGTGCGGGTGCGTCACGCACCAGGATTCATCAGTTCTACTTGCTCGTTATCTTTGGAGCAGTTGATGTAGATCAGGCAAACAGATTGCAGTTTTACTGAAATGAAAATGGAACCCAGTCGGCATTAAAAAAGATAACCTGCCTGATTAATTGTATTTTCTTGTGGC
Source organism: Pampusana beccarii (assembly GCA_013399365.1). NCBI lineage: Eukaryota > Metazoa > Chordata > Aves > Columbiformes > Columbidae > Pampusana > Pampusana beccarii. Next base: position 185,610 of record VWYH01004267.1, on the reverse strand, counting down.
TACTAAGTGAAACAGAAGACTTGCAGATGGAGAGGGCTTTATAAGGAAGGCCTGAAGCCAAATATTTTGTATCTAATAATATATACAATATAATATACACAATGCATCAGGTACCTCATATTGGTCTATAAAATCTGTTCCATTTTAGGGTGACATCATATGCTGTAACAAACCACAAATTTTATAGTAGGTTTCATATGTATAGTTAGATCTTGAAAATAATGTCATGAAAAAGCTTCCAAAAATATCTGGACATGAACAGCAGGTGAAATGCAAATTGAAGTAGTAAAATACATGTTAAAATACTAAATAGATCATAATGCTGTCTTAGAAATTAAAGTCTAAAGGGACTCTGGGCTGCCTGGTGTAATGTTACATCTGGTTTTCAAGCGTAGTTTTATAGTTGGATCAAATTTCATTACATGAAACTTGAACATGTAAATCAACTTCCTTGTTCATACAATATCTTGAAAATTGTATTTACTTGTTACAGTTGTCACTCAGACTAATGAAGGAATAGCCTAGTCAGGCAGTTTGCTCACCTTAATTTGGGTGTACTAAGTACTTAATAAGGGTAACTTACGTATGCATGTTATTGTGCTGTGCAACAAAACCACATACTCAATATGTTTCTTATATTCCTTCCCCTGGTGGTTCTCAGCAACACTCTTAATGCCCTTTTATGTTCTTCACTGTAAAGCTGCCTGTAGTTGGCTTAGTTTATCAAACAGTGTGAATTGTCATTCTTTCAAATATGAATGTAGGTATTAGATCCTTTTAAACAATGAGTATCGTAACAATAATCCATATGCTGGGAACTTTCTGTAGATGGAAATTTACAATGGACAGAAAATGGTTTCAAGTATTATTTTATCACTCATTTATATGAAGCTGGGAGGAAGAGAATATAAAAAGTAATAAGTACTCAATATCCTCAAGGTTAAGATCAAGAATGTATTAAATTTGAACAGCAGTTACTAGTATACTAATATTTGTGAAAGTTCTCGGTTATGAATAAGAATCATACCTTTAAGGAAATAATGTAACTTTTTCTGGTGCCTCTCATAAGTGGAATGAAAATGATTGATAAACCTGACATTTAATATTTGGCAAACCTCAAGGAGTTTCTGCCTTATGTTCAGTAAAGTGATGTTTCTTTAGTGAAGCCATATTTAAACTATATTAAAATGCACAGAGATATATTGATACTTCATAAATGTGGCAAAACTGAAGAATGTTCACAGCTTTGAGAAATGTTTTTGTTGGGTTTTTTTTTTTAAACAAAAGACTCACTTTGGCTCAAGTAGGCTTGGCCAGTTTTCTCTCCTGCCATATTCCCCAGAAGGAAGCTAAATTAATTCTGTCCGTAAGAAGATTAAAAGCTGATGGGGTAGGCAGATGTTTTCTTTTCTCAAGGGTGAAGGATGTAGAATAACATTCTCTGGCAAGTCTGAAGATGATTGGGTAAAAATATTTTGCTGCTAGTTGCAGAAAAATATTCATGCCTTTTTGTAATAAATTTGGGGGTGTTTTTTTGTTGGAGAGGGAGGGCTCTCAGGCATATTTAAACTTCTTGTGCTTTGTGACATTGTCCTGGTGGGGGGGAAAAAAGATGTATTGTGGTTTTATTTATGGATAGTTCATTCACTCTGGCACTGATCTGTAGTGGATTTGTTATACTTCGGTGTAAATTTAGGTATTACTGTGAAATTGTATTTTGCTTTTTAATTCTTTGTTTTTCCCTGTAGAATATGTAAAACTTAGAACTTCTCTACATAGAAAGGTATACACTTAGGTAAATCTAGGTTCAGTTAGTTTTCAGTAATTTTGATTAGTATTTTAATTGGTTTTCATTGGTAAAGCCCTGGCTGAAGTCATGTTTACTCCTTGTTGCCAGAGTGCTGTAGGAGAGGCTCCTGGTGGACCCCGTGTGCTTTCTCGCAGTATTCACTTTGGTATGCACCAATTCCGAACCACTGTAGCCCGTCACCCGGCTGCGGCAGCCTCCTGCTGGCCTGGGAGGCTCTTCAGGGACATGAGGACCTTCTGCGGCTTCTTCCCAGCCTTCTCTTGTAGCTGCTGAGCTCCCCGATACATTATCTGTTAGAAAGGGTTAAGGTCTTAAGTTATTTTTCATTTGTAATCAACAACTCAGGTCTTCCCGAGGTGAAGCTGTTGCCATCTGAGCATGTTTAGGAGGCGTTAGGAAGTTAGGGGTCTTTGACAGTCATCTCCGTTTTCCTGTTAAAGCAAATGCTTCATAGTTCTGCCATTCAGAAATAACCTTTTCTCTTTAATACAAAGCATGATGCAATCTAATATGGCAATACATAAGTATTCCTTAAGGCTATATCTAGATCAAGGCACTCAAGCAAATTAAAGCAAATTACCAAAGTGTACAACATCAACATTCATAAGTTATAATGCATTAAATTGCCATTGGCTGGTGATGTCTTTAGGAATAAAATTACTTTAGTTAGCTGTAGTTTAATTTCCTTGGTTTACAGTGAGTGGAGGCAAATTTACTCCTGCATTAGAAAATTCATATGGGAATTTAATGCATTTAAATTAATATGCTTTGACTTCTCACCTTTACTTCAATCTATATAAATGTTTAGATCATTGATGAGCCCATTATGTTTGGGAGCAGCTTCCCCAGACTGTCAGATGCGTTTCCCACTTCTCTTGTTGCTGAGGTCCCGTTTCTTAGTGCTCTGTGTGGGTTCAGCACTAGCTCACATAGGATGACAGATTTGATTTGAATCAGGTCAACAAATGAAAATAAACTATTGCTCTTCAGTCTGGGTAGTAATGGCTACATTATAAAGAACTACAATGGTATTTATTAAGTAGCCTGTGAAGACCGTGCATTGTCCGGCATGCACAGAGCAAGATCTTCTGGATTTCATGTAAACTCACATTTCAGTAGTGAATTCAGTACTTTTGAAAAACGTCATAATGCAGTTGTTCTGTGCATGTACAACAACAACAACAAAAAGCAGAGGTCTTTTGAACTTCTGGTTTTATTTTGGTTGGGAAGCCCAAGGTTGGTTTTGCTTGCAGTTTTATGCAGCATGTTCGGGATTTTAAGGTGAGGAGGGAACAGGAAATCAAATTGCTGTGGATGTTTATTAGAGCGACTGTTTATTTTAGGGAACAGTTACTCCTTTCACACTTTACTTCAGTTGTAATCACACAAGGAAAAACACTCATTTCCATTACTTAAACTGATCGTTGGAAGCCTACCACTTAAAACTCATCCTCTCATTTACTTAAGCTTCTTAGGGCGGAATATTTTCTCTCAACAATTTCTTCAGTGCTTGTCCTGCCTACGTATTTCCCCACAAGTCTGGCTTTCCTCAGTTTTGCGTCTTTTGTCTCTCTGCTTAATAGAAAGAGATGTACTATGTAGCACTTACTGAGGTGTTTCAGTTAAAAGTTTAGGATAATGGACAGCAATTACAAAGTATTTCTACTGGGTTTGTTCCTATTTTTCATGTAATATAGCTAGCAGCATCACAGTAAATTTGTTGTTAACTTCTACTACCATACTGCATATACGGAGGATGGTATAGTCTCAGATTAAAACATTCCTATAGTTGAATCTGTATAGGGAAATTTCTGTGTTTTGTCCTTTTTTCAGTAAATGGGGAAATTCAGGTAATGTTTCTGTGAATTGCTGGATAAATTTCATCAACCGTTTAGGGAAGGACTATTGGTAATAACAGGTCCTAATCAACATTTATTTATACTTAGTGGATTGTTTTTTTGAAACAGGTCGATTTGATTTGGTCTAGTATCATCTGATGCCACTGTGATGCAAAGAGCTGGTCTGCGATGCATGGCCAATTCTCTGATAATAACTAAAGGACTCCAGCTTGTCAGTAAGCTTTGAAAATGTTTTATAGAAAATTCAGAAACTGTAGCTTGTTATTTATCAGAGCCAGACAGGTTTGTGTTGTCTGTTCTGACTGGGGTCTTTAAAAAGGGATGTTTAGGGAGTGAATATTCACTCGCTTAAAATTTGTTAGAAATTTCTCCGAGAATGTTTCATCATTAGCATGTTCTTGAAGGTGTTTAGGTGGGGAAGGATATTGTTATGGCGTTTGTTTAGAAAAACGCTCAGTTTTTCATATTGCATCTTGCAGAGATTCTCTTCTAGGCTGCTACCACTTATCTTTTTGATAATGTGAGAAAAAGTTCAGCTGTTAAGAGGTAATTGTCAGAGGGAAGGAGGACAGCAAGAAAACAGAACTTTATTGACTATTATAAAATGCATTCAATTTTTGTGGATTTCCCAGAAGCCAGGGACAAACTATGAACATGGATTCTTGTGTCAGTATTGGCCGCTAAAACCAATTAAATGCCAGATTTGTTAGTTGGCCGCGGTGGGAGACAGTCTTATTTTTTCTTTGGCAATGCGTCTCATTGTAATCATTTTTCACTTCAAGTAACTGACAAAGCCAGTGTAAAATATGTTCAGCAAATACGTAAAAGCTGTTTTTGTCCAAGCATCTTTGTGTCACAGAAAAAAAGGCAGTTATCCAGCACCTTGCGTTATCCGTGTGGAGCTGAGCAGCAGCGTGCAGGCCCGCGGCCCGGCCCCGGCGTGGCTGGGCCCGTCCGGCCTCTCCGAGCAGGAGCACCGGCAGTTTGTCTCAACTTTAAACCGGATCATAGTTGTGTATGCTGAAATGGCTGTGCCAATGAATTTATTTTCAGCACTTTAAACTCATGCAAAGGTACTGTGCTATATCCTGACATGAATATGGTGTGTAGTGTGTGGTGTTCCTTCAATTCAATTGGACATGGGTGGAGAGAAAAAAGAATGGGTACTTCGTGCTCATGGTGATCGGTTTTGTCATGAATATTCTAGGTTTCACCTGTTCTTTATGTCCAGGTGTTATGAATACAAATATTATGTTGGTACTTCAGGTGCTAATACAAGTTAAAGATAATATTATGATGAGAAATGTGTGGGTTAGGTGCAGAGATGGGACACGGAATCTTTTATTACATGTAAAATCTTTTACAATTAAAAATTTTCGATACGAGATTCGTAGATATTGTTCTCTTACAGAACTGGAAGAGGTAAAGTATTAATGTTTGATTGTCATGAAGAGTCTTACTGTTCAAATTGGTGTTTCTCAGAAAGGCTCATTGATGGGGTGTGTGCAGGTGTTGTCAGAAGTGTGCGTTCATGTGTGTAAAGTTTTTTAATGATTAGGAGGAGGCATAGGGAAGAAATGTAATTGTGTACTTTATTCTAGTTTTTCCATTCTACTCTGCTAGCAGGAAATTTGGACAATAAATCATTTGAACTGCTTAACTTGTACTAGTAGAAAATGAGGAAATGGTGGAAGTGGAAAAAAAATATTTGAGGTGTCCAGACAGTTTGTAGCTACCTTTGTAGCAAGCAAACTTGCCCACTTTTTAAAAGGAGATAATTCACAGCTACATAACAAAAAGCAGTAACTATGTATTTTAAATCTGAATGAATTATAACTTTAGTAAAATAAAAGAATTGTGATTATCTGTCATTGTTGGTCTAATTTTTTTTTACTGTTTTGAGACTTGAGGAAAAAGATTAGCTTTTTTAAGTAATGTGGTTAACTTCCAAGATAAAGAAACCATCTCAAATTATGTGAAATGATACAAGTAATCTGCTGCATCAACTTTTAAAAATCATATCAGATTTGAAAGATGGAATTTTCTTATGACTTTAATAGAGGTATTATTGAAAATACTTTGCTGTTGAAGATATATTTACATGGGCACAGCGTGGCTTCTGTGGGTTGTTCGGTTTTTGTTGTCATTTGAGGTTTTTGTGTTTCCTTTGGTATGCCTCAGTGTGCTTACAGCATCAGCTTTGTAATTTGCTTCTTGAGGAACAGATGCGTTAGTTGTACCCTCAGGTATGCATATGATATTTACTTTTAGAGTCTTAAGTAATGTTAAGTGTATATCTGAATTTTAATCTTGTTTATTTAAATGACTGGGACATAAAAATGTTACCCTTTTCTACATTAAAAAACAATCCATAAAATACAATATTTTAAATTATTCAAAGATGATACAATGGGAAATAGGTTTTCTCTCGATTCAGAGAAGGCTGGATAATTGAGTTGAATTTTTATGTCTACAAAATCAATGCCTAGGTGGACTTTGGAGGAATGCCTATAAAAAGACTCGCATTTGCATTAAGTGGCATTACTGAATTTTTGACTGAGTCACAGGTGGTGTTTTCCAATGTCTCATTTTTGTTTTATCATCTTGTATCACCCTGTGTGCTGTGTCCCAACAGGCTTAAATTATGACGTAGATGTGGGGGTTTTCTTGCATACCAAATTCACGCTTCTTTTAGAAGTGATGACAGCAATATAGAAATCCTGAATGAAACTTAGAATCTCTCATTCTCAAAATATTAGCCCTCAGCTTGTTTAAATGCAGGTTAAGTTAAAAATTTAGTAAAAGCAGTGAGCAATGTTTTTGTTTTCCTTGGTGACTTGTTTGGTATTTTATTAACAAAGGGTTTGTTGTGGCAGTTGGTTGTTCTTGTTTTAAACTTCGAGCTACTGAGATGTGGCAATGCCGGGCCTTTCCACAAGAAAAGATGTGGTGATGTCGTGTTTTTTCAAGAGTGAAAGGATTTAGTGTTTTTTATGATGGCATGGATGTTTTTAATTTTTAATTTAATACAAAACCTTGAAAGTGTTAACGGAGAAAGAACTGGGAATACTTGACTTTTTGAGGACTACTTATGTTAAAAGATTCATCTTGTACATCCTTGCAAGCACGGCTATTTCCTATGGTCTGATTTTTGTCATCTTGGGAAATTTTAAACCTTTAAGGATTTCACACTGCTTTCAGTTTATTAATCTTTTTCAGCTGAATTAATTGCAAGACAATATCAAAGCTCATATCCTTGAATGTTAGAGTGAGAAATGTTTCACACACTTCTCTTTCTAATGAGGTAAAGAAAACGACACTTATCCGTTATGCCCAGACTGAGCATCTGGGAGATCAGAGTGAGTGCTTCACCGAATATTCATATTAAACAGTTGAAATGTCAATTAATATTAGATAAAGCTAAATGGGCTAAAAGTAAATGGATGCGCTTGTTCTCGGGGACATACCTGTGTATTCTTCATTACATATTGGCCTCCAGTGACGTAAAGCAGCTGCTGTGTTTTCTCATTTTAAAAAGTGTGTGTTGGTTACAAACTGATAACGATTGTAGAAGACGACGAGTTTCTTCCTCCTCCTTTCTCGGAAAAATGACACCTGGAAGTAGCAGCATCAATTCCGTTTGCTCTTCAGAAAGCACATTCTGTTCTGGAGCCGTCCAAGGTGAATGAAAGCCCTTTGAGGAAAATCTTGTCAAAGATTTTAGCAGTCTTGACTTCACCCTGTCCAGCACCGGGGCACAACTTAACCATTCGAACAGAAACCTCTGAGAGTACATAAAGCTTTAAGCAGTGAGTGCTCCCTGGGCTGGAGGGACTTTTTTCTTTTTTTTTTTTTTTTTCAGTAGTAATTCAAGGTTACTGTCTCAGTCAGAACATTTTGACCACAAGCATAGTCTTGAGAAAAGCAAAGGGAATGGTTTGTACCCTGTGGTTTGAGTTATACAGCAGTTAGCTCATGAACCAAAATGCATCATTGCTATCATCCAGTTAGTGTTATCAAGAAAACTGTCAGATTTAAATGCTTAAGAGAGCTCTGCAGCTGTTGCCATGGTAATATCGGAACGGCAACGTGGTAGTGTTCATCCATAGCCCATGTTCAGCTAAATTCCTTTGCAGTCATTTTGCTGTGTAAGGAAGGTACCATATTGTACCAGGCTAGATGTTTTTTGAGTTAACCGGGGACAAATGAACACTGCAATTAACCCTTTCTTTGAAAATGAAATGTAAATCCTAGATACAAGTGATATAGTTTTCTTTGCTTTTGGTTCCACTGCAGGCTGACAGTCCTATATGTAAAATACTCTCTGTGGAGTTCCTGACGTGCTGTTCATGCCATTGCGCCATGTAATTACTTGGGTTCAGGCAGCAATAAAAATCATGCACTGCAATCACAAACTAAAGATTTTATTAGAAGAATGGATTTGCCTCATAGATTCTTATTTTCTCTGGAAGGCAAGCAAGTGCAAACACTTATCACTAAACATTCAGATCCTGCTTTGTAATTTGGCCTCACTTTTAGTGCTCTGCCTTATCACTGAGCTTGCACTACGTCTCTGAATCTGTGTGGTGTTGATCAGCCGCTGCGCTTTCAGCTGCACTCTTGTTTTCTGACGTTCGAGAGGTTTTCAAAGTGACCTGCTCTAAGAAGTTGTTCTGCACAGCCCTCCCCAGCCTCCCGCCCCGGACAGCCTTTGACTTCGCCCTTGCCGTGGGTACGAAGGCCAGACAATGCTCTCTGCTTTCTGCCCTGCATTTTGGCAGCTCGGGATGGGCGGGAGGTGTCATCTGTGTGATACAGCAAATGCCAGGTCTGTTAGGTGGGATCTGCAACCGGAACTTGTTGTGGCCAGCGAGGGTGAGACTGCAGGGCAGCCCAATCACGTGCTGGTGTGGAACAAAATCTGACACAAAAAGGAAGATAGTGCTCTTAAAACTTGATAGGTGCATTATCATAGAGCAGTTAAGTAACTGTCCAATATTTATTTGTGTTATTTTACAGCACAAGATAAGGATTGAGAAATGAGGTTTTAAAATGGAAAGATCTCTGAACAATATTGATGCTTTTGCAAGTCGGTTGCGAGCCTGTTCTTGCTAATAGCACAAATGTAAGAAGTAGTAGCCTCTGTATTAGCATCTTCCGTCTCCCTTACATCTTCTGCTAGGAAGTTTTCGCATGTTGAAATGAGTATTCATCCAAGAGATTAAAATTGTCTTGCGCTATGGGATAATGTAGGTATTTTAGGTTGAAGTATGACTGTGGATTGTGTTAACACATCAGGAAAATTAGTAGGGATGGAGGGGTGGGGAGCAGTCTATACGAATGGCATCTGGGTACTTCCCTCCCCTCCAGTGCCTGATTTAGCATGGATTTTGAGACAGGTAATGCAAGTCTTAACGTGCGTATTCTGAAAACATTTTGTAAATATGGGCTGACGCTTTTATAAAACTGCATTGCAAAGAAAAGCAAATTTTAACCTTACTACAACAGTAATTTAACCTGAAAGTCAGCCTGTCTCGTCTCTTTGAGATCACTGCCATCCTATAATTTTAAATTTATAGGACATAAAAATAATTTATAACATTTAAGTGAAGAGCTTCATGGACACTGAATTTTCCCTCAGACCAACCGCTGAGTCTTGGAAGTACCTTTACGTGTAGTTTTTTTCAGACTAGAACAGATTATGAACTTTACCCATGAGAAATCTGTCCATAGGATCAGTTGTATTACACCAAAACCTGTAGTTGTGCATTTTCCATGCTCAAATCTATTGATGTGTGATCTGCAAATAAGCCACATCACTGATGTTAATTGGAAATGTGAAAGAAAAAGTTCTGTTGGTGGTGAATTACAATTTTTTGTGGGACTTCATTTCGGTCATCTAGGATCAACGTGTGTATTTTATTTAGTTGAAAGTTAAATAGGGAAAAATGATGGAATTCTAATATCTGATTTTTGTTACCACTTTTGTGCTTTAAATTCGTGCTTCACTTTCGTAACATTTTTTTTTCTTTGCCATAATGATGGTACTGATGATGTTGCAATTTTTTGTCTATAATATGTTTTGAGACATTGACTTTTTGAATTTTTTCAACCCGGAGCAGACACACAGACAATTAAAAACATTTAAAGCAAATATTATACAAACTTCTGTACCTCAATGAGTTAACTAGTTATATCCTTTTTGGGTTTTTTACTGCATTGCAGACATGTTAGACTTCTAGATATAAGCTTGTATCCTATTGGTAATGAAAATGTTTTTTTTTTTTTTTTTGGTCTTGCTCTATGGGGAAAGGAATTGAGAGAACTTGTCAAATATTTTAATGATATAAATAATTATTGCACTATTTTTAACAGTAGCCGTTTTTATATTCTAGCAGAGTGAGCAAATAGCTTAAACACAAGCTAGAAAATAGTAAAAACATTCAGAGAATGGAATGCAGATCTTTCATTCTGTAATCGCATATTTCCCCATACAAGCTGTCCCTCCTGCTTCTGAAAGCTTTATAATGAATTGTGCAAGAAAACAGTACTTGGATACATATGTTTTAAGTAGCCTTTGGCTGTTGTGATAATGATTCAAATATGTTTATGGAATAGTTTCAACATATACCCAAGCATTAATACAAATCTTAAAGAATTATGTTGGACCTTTCAAAGGGCATTGAAAATGGCTTTTTATTCAACATCGTATACTCCTCATTAGGATTTTAACTAGCAGGAAGTTTGATAGACTGAACTCGTAGGCATCGTACCATGGTTCTGCCAAGCTCGGGCAGATCGACATCATGCATGAGCTCCAAAGTGGAGCACCCCAGAGGTTGTTTGGCTGCCAAACTTTATGATTCAAGTGCCAAACTATTTAAGGTTTAGTTATTAACCTCCTGGAGAACAGCCAGAAGCCAGTACCAGCATTCTGAACTAGCCAGAGTTGGTGAAATCCAAGCAGAGTGCATTGCAGTGTAGCTGGACAGGAAGGCGCTGGAGGCTGGAACAGCGTCCAGTCCTCTCCAGAAGGACGGACTCTGTTCTTGGCCAGCACCGCCTGGGGTGGGGCCACTTACAGGATGGGACATCTCCCAGAACCAAATGCCCTTGAGTAGTAGGTGACTTTCAACACTGGTTGTCTAAAACTTGCTCTATTGTGTAAAGCTTGCAAATAGTTAACTGAAGCCAGATGGCTTTCAGCTGGGCTGTTAACTATGGCCTCCTTAGCTGGAAGGAAGCAGGCAGAGCAAGTGTGAAGCAAACTACAAATGGATGTTGAAAGAACACTCACAAAGACTTTTTCTAATGCAACTTGCATCTTTGTGTTCTGTGAATGCCAGTTTTCATCACCAAAACTAAGTGGATGCACTTTGATTCTAGTTGGAAAACTCTCTTCTGCAGAGTTACTATTTTTACACAGATTTACGTGCCCCAGAAATGGTCATTTCTGTGATTTTAGGTATCTTAGAAATGCACAAATGTATAATTATTATACCTCAAACACAGCAGATGATAAAATTTAGTGGAGGATCACCAGAAAAATGGTGATGAGCAAATTCCCATAACCATCTTCAATAAGAGCTCCTCAAATTTGTTGAGAGGGCTAGTCCAGTGCAATACAGGGTGTTCATGTAAGTTCCTGCTGCTGAAAGTGCTCGGTAATGTGATTTGTGTTTTCATTACAAAGAAAAAGAACCTGCTGTAATCTCTGTATTGTGCATGGTATGAAAACTAGGCTTTGAGAACTAGGGCACACTAGAAAAGCTAGAAATTTATTTCTTTCTGAGCAACTTTCTCATAAAAAGTGAAGTCTGAAGACCATAAATATAATCAATTTTATTAAATAATAAAAGTACATCAAATATTTTTATTTTATCCAATTAAAAAGTCCCAGTCAAACAGAAAACTAATCACAGTTCCATCATTTGCTGCTAAATCAGAGGTGGGTATTGCTTACCCTGGCAGAGTGACAAGCAGTAATAACCTGAATCTGATACAACTCTGCTGTAACTCTGTTGGAAAATAAGCTTTAAAAGTTCTGTTTGTTACAAAACTGGAAACCTGTAAATATATTTAACCTACTTCTCACAATTTATTTTCAGTGGTACATGTTGTGACTTTAATTTTAAAAATTGCTCAGATTTTGTTCTCACCCTTATTGCTGTCTGGAACTCTCAATCTTATTGTGACCTAGTCTTCCCCACTTATAAAGTAAGGCGTGTGGTTTAATTTTCTCTAGCAGACCTGCTTTCACTTGACTGATCTTTTTTTTTGGCAGGCAGGAAAAAGCAAAATCAATAAAGATTTGGTTGGTTTTCTCCTTCTTTCCACAAAATGAGAAATTTTCGAGACTACAGTGAAAGACTCGAAGTTCCATTTTTCATTTCTGATCAGCCTTTGAGTTACCTCCAAGTTATGTAAGGAAATTAATAGCAGATTCAATGAATTTGCCTAAAGATGCCAAGGTGAATGTTGCTTGACACCAGATTTTAGGAGCTCGCCCTATGACTTCCAGAGAATTACCAAACTTCTAGTCAGCTCCTTGAGAAGAATCCAGTTGAATCTTGCCTTTCTGCAGGTGACGTGCAAAGCAGCAGTCTTCTGAACTTTGAGTTCATATATCCCTCTTTCCTAACCAAAGTAAGCAACTGTCCCCAGACTGGACCTACTTTAAGAGGGTACTTTCTAGTGTTTTAGAATTCATTGGTACTGTCTTACAGAACTGGAAATGTGACATTGCTAAGTGTGTTGTACATTAAAGAAGTGTGTAGTAATTCAAATGTGGTATTTGAAGGTAAAACTGATCTGCATTTTCTTCAGTTTCTTATTTTTCATTTTATAGCAATTGTAGATAACAAGGAATCGTTACATCGAAGAGAACTAGAGCTGTGGATGCATTTTTAAAAATGAAATTTTAGTGTGGAAAATATGCTCAATAATATTTTATTGGCACATAAATCAGCAGTTGTACCACCAAGGTGTGCATGCTTATTATTGCACATTAACACATAAATCCTGATATACCATCTTCTTTTTTCCTCAAATTTGCTGGGGAAAACCTTTTGGTTACAGTTTCATAATATTAGTGTTATCAAGAACTATACTTTCCTTTAACTTAAAAAAATAATTTTCAGACTGCACTATGTGATGGGGCTCAACTAAAGGCTGTCCCATTAAGCTCATCCATTTTCACTGTACATGCTCAGCGGTATTTACAAATTGCACATGGAGTACATGAGACCGAGGGAGCGTCGTCCTTCAGTGCAGTTTCCGATGGCGATACCTGCCTGCTTTTTCCTTTGCTGCATTGGCACAGGCGTTGTGCTTATTTTGTTGTAAGTGGTTCCAGTATTTGATCAGTTCACTAGGTTGGAACTGATGGGAGGTAATTAGGTGGCTATATTTACAGCTGGAGTAAGAAACTCGCCAGTGATTGAAGACAAACTCGTTGGGTGGAGGCATAGGGTCAATTCGCAGCTTGGCAAGGCAGATCCCCACGTATACATCCTCCAAGTGTAAACGTCTGATGCTTAAAGAGACCTTAAAGATTTTTTCTGCTAAGTCTCCAGAAAAAACATAACCAGTGCCAGAGCAGAATACAGGATAACGTTCACTTGGATACAAGTCAGGTGGCATATACCACTTACTATCCTTGTTCCTGTTAGGTGCATAACCTCTCATTAGATAACCTGTGAAATACTTGTGCCTTGGAGGAAGCTCTGGTTTCAGAAGCTTGTGTATTAAATAGTCAGTATTGACAAACATATCACTGTCAGTTTTCATAACATATGGAACATGTGGACAGTAAGATGCAACCCAGTTCATTCCCATCAGAGTTTTAATGGTTAAATTGTAATAGGTGTCTAAGTATTCTTGTTGAATGATGTCGTGGTACTGTCTGCTTTCCTCTAGTATGGTACGCTGGAGGTATCCATTTATCTTGATGCTTAACCCCAGCAAAAAGATACGAATGATTTGGATGCCAGGTGTGAGGCTTTCGTTACCCCAGGTCTGTCGGATAGCTTGTCTGGCTTCCACCTGGCCCGGCTCTGCCGCTATGAGCAATATTAGAAAAGGGGTTTTCTCCTGGCACTTCTCAGGCTCGTTGATGATGTATTTGAAATGATATGATGTTGGATGCCCGGTGCCTTTTTCACTGTAAATACTTCCATTGGCACTGAGTGTATTTTCCAGACCGGTTACTCCTTGTGGTGAGAGATCCGTGTTGTTGGAGTTGGTGACTGTTGGAGGCCGGAGCGTCTGAGGTACGGCGTCTTTCCACACATTCCTTAGAGAGCTGTGGTTTGTCTCACTTTTTGTAGATCGAAATCCTCGGATAGTGTAAGTCATGGGATTTTCTTTGAATCCAGCCCTGCCTGGCAGCCAGTTGTGATGATTAAAGAACAGAAACATAGCAAAAAGAAATACGAGAGAGATCAGGCCAATGAGATGGGTGCGAAACAGAGACCTTTTGGTATTCCAGGTCATCTTTGCAAAGCAGCAGTGTCGTCTTCTCCACTGAAGCATGTTGTAAGAATCCAACGATGGGGTATGAGACGATGGCCGAGCAGAATGCTTTTCCGATTGTTTTTTAATCCACTGCTATTCTTTGGTATTCATTTTCTTTTATTCATGTTGAGTAATTGTCTGCAAATGGCTCACTCTGCAAAGATGTAGAAAAAGGAAATCAGAAATCTTTAATTTTGCACACTTGTAATATAAAAGTTTGCAAGGAGGATCTAGATATAAACTTAAAATTGAGTTCATTTTTTTTTAAAATAAACCAGCCTGTGTTAATATAAACAAGGTTTGATTTATGCTAAAAACCAACCTTGTTTTATGATTAAAGTTGATTTGATTTGTTAGCTTTTAACAATGCTTTTTTCATGCTAAACGTTTTGACAGACAACCTGGGTACCAAAGATAAAAAGGCAAAAAATATTGATCGTGTTAGCAAAACAAGCATGAAGTAGATGTAAATAGCCTCAGGTGTACTGACTGTGAAATCCTTGTACAGTGCTTGAGAAGGGCTGAATGAAGAGGCCTTGATACCAGATGGAAGGTTTATTGGCATTAATTAAAATTGATTTGACATGCAGAGGCTAGTACAGCTCACAGTTTAGAAAGCCTTTTTGTAAAATGGTCATGTATTGGTGGTGGGACAGACGGCGCAAGGTTGATTATGGCAGAGTTGTGTTAGTCACAGTGCACAGCTTGGCGTCTTTCCACCGGCCCCGACTGCGTTCAGAAAGTCGATGAGAAGATGCACCTGTCAAAATTAATTTTCAGGGTCCAGTAACCTCACTGCACAGCCCTCAGATGGTAACGCAGGATAACGTTTTCAGTCACCTTTCAGGCACCCTTAACCTTCCACTCCACAATGAAGAAAAATATTGAATGAAACACTTGGCTGTCGTGCCAGGCTCACATGCGGCTGAATTAAAATTAAGCTGTTGATTTTTGGTAGGAAGAGATGTTTTCATATTAACTGGAAGTAAAATTGCACAGCACTAACTTAGTTTCTGGCACACTATCTGATGAACGTGATTTTTTAATTTTTTTCTCTATAAATTTATGTATAACTGCTACAGTTCTGGTATCACACAGAAATTTTAAGTATTGTTACTAGCAGCTGTAATGGTAGGAAAAAATGCCAAAGTAGTCTGTGCTTCATTTTCTCTTCAATTTTTTCATATTCAAGAGCAGAGTCAATATGGCAGCTTCATGATGCTGCATATTAAAAGCTGATCACATCATCTCATAAATGAACCTTTCACTGCACAGTAGCAATTCGTTTGTGATTTTCAATTTGCTCTAATCTATTTCTGGGCCCTAGGGTTTTGTATAGGAAAAAAGATGACAGCTGAACAAGAGTCCATAGAAAATGCTATTTCTAATATAAGTGTATAATTTATTAATTGCTTTGCTATCTCCTAAACCCAGTATTTGGATTAATTTGTGCATTTAAAAACTAAGTGACATATTATATGAGACATTACAGGATTTACATTGTAAGGAAGTAATTTAAGATGAGATGGCAGTTGAATAATATATCATTAAATTGTACGTGTGTGACTTAACATTCAATCTACCTACTTCATGGAAGCGAAAATCTGTGTTTCAGAAGGCTAGGGAGAGATGTGTAACTGAGCTTTTTTAATTACTGTATGTCGCTTTATATGTAAACAAAATAAGGTGCATGAAGATGATGCTTCATTCACAAGATTGGGAAGCGAGGGGGCTGTGCCATCGCTCCGAGGTGCGGTTGTCTTTTGCAAACCTCCACTAGGAGGAGTGCAGAAAGCGGGGTTTTAACGGTGCTTTGTGGCTGTGTGAACGTCTCTGGAAAGGCGACACCGCTCCTCAATTCTCTTTCTGAAATAGCAGAATATTTACTTAGTGATCTATTAAGCTCTTTCCTGTCTTTGTGCTGTTACGCAGCATTCATTAACTTTGTTTTCAAGCTCACTGAAAGTATTTTTTTTAACTGCTTGGGACTGATGCCACCTACCAGAGACCGAGCTCTCTTTCTAACAATTCTTTTCCAGTCTACAGCTGTTAAACATATGTGTCTAAAGTATGTAGCATGAGAATTAACCTGAAATTCTGCACTATTCTTTTTGTGCTGCTTTAACTCAGACATTACCCTTATGTAAAAGAAAATAAGCCCCAAGTGTAGAAGTCTTTTGTTTATCTGACCATTTGTACCTGCTTTTGCATGCTTAGAAAACAAAAGCCTGCCCTCAAAGATAATATTATTTTAGTTTCTCTGCAGTGTGCAGTGAGTTTGAAATGGAGAGTCAGCTATTTGGGAAAAATATCTCTGCATGAGCAAACATAATTGTCACTTCAAAGGGTGCCCTGGATCTCAGGGAAATTAATTGTTTGATACCAGTTTGGGAGGCAACAGTGGGAATATTTGATTAATTGTCACTCCACTGCATGCCTGTGCAGTTTAGGAAGAAAGTCCAAACCAGAATTTCCTGAATGTGGAGAAGCAAGCAGAATTCTGATTAATTTTGTCGGACTAATTGTCCCACTTCTAAAACTGCAGTCATTAGGTGCAGATACTTCAGCAGATCTGCGCTGCACTAATATTGTGTGTTCAGTTTTTAAGTGAGATAGTGTTTTGTTGTGCACCTACTTGCATATGGCAATGGGGGAAAGTGAGAATCTTTAAGTTATGTAGACACTTGTGTAAAGTGAAGGCTGTTCAGGTGGTGTTTTGCCGTGATGCACTAGTGAAGTGTCCCAGGAAAGGCAGCTGTAATGGCTGAAACATTTTTTTCTTTTTTTTTTTTTTAGGCTGCCTGCTCACATTGTGCACATTAAAATAAGTTTTACAGTGAGAGGTGGAACTACAATCATAAGAAATATAAAGAGTCATTTCTTGCTTACATATTTACTTGATTTTTTCAAGGTGGGAGTTTCCTTTTTGCCCTTTAAAAAGGCATTGTGTTTATAGAGGAAGGACCCACATCTATTTCTCAGCTTCATAAAACTATTGACTCAAAAAAAAAAAAACCAAATAGCTTTGTATCGTTTTCCTTCTAATTCAGGTGTAAAGCATTTCAAAATATACAATGGGTATTAAGTATTTGAAATAGAGCAATAGTAATTGCACCTTTAAAACTACATGCTAGGATGCATTGTTTAAAAAGAATGGAAACAACTGTCAACATATATTGAAACCATTATCAAATAGTATCATAAAAATATTATTTTCTCTCACTTTAATTAGGGATAAAGCATAACTGCTTTTGCCCAAATATTTAAAATTTAATTTCACAGAAAGCTTATGAAGAGGCATCAACCATTGGCAGTAGATAAGAAAACCCAAGTATAGCAAAAGGGGTCTGTGCAATCACCGTGTCCTCTGCAAGTCTGTTGTTGCATGTAACTCTGCAGCTTGAAGATATGATTTATAATAGTTCTACTTCATTTTTGGCACTTGACTGTGCAGTCACTGATGCATTATCAAATGCCAAATATATAAACTGTGAATGCCACTTGAATTTTTATTTGTGGTCTGTGCTCTGCTGGTGTTTCAATTCCTTGTACTTTCAGTTCTGCTCTATAATTATGGCTTTGCAAACTGAAGCATTCGACTTCCTATTCACACATCCTGGATTTTCATATTTTGATTAGCTGTGTGGGCAAACTCTTTAATTAGAGGGAAGAGTTCAAAAGGCAGCCTGAGTCGGTATTCTGATAAACAGCAGCAGCAGTTGCGTGTTAGGCCTCACGTCATGTGCCTGAGTTCACTTACAAACTGCATTAATCTTTTGCACAAAACAGCACTCGGGGTGAGGTTTGGTGTGCAGGTTTTTAAATGTCAGATAGGAAAGTCACGCCGCGAGCCGGGCAAGCTTCTCTCGGAGCATTACCCGAGGGTACATCTTGTTTGTTTGTTTGAAAAGTTCTGGAAAGTGATTTTACCTTCTAAATGTCTTTAAATTGATCTGAAACTGGGGACTGTTGTATACTGCATCCTTAGGTATGTCGTCTCTTTCCAGTTGCTTTATTGCATGTTAGCATTGCCTTGGGCAAAGAAAGCACATTTATATTGACATTAAATGATTTATTACGGCT
Organism: Pampusana beccarii; assembly: GCA_013399365.1. NCBI lineage: Eukaryota > Metazoa > Chordata > Aves > Columbiformes > Columbidae > Pampusana > Pampusana beccarii. The sequence continues at coordinate 167,343 of VWYH01004267.1, read as the reverse complement.
TATTGGTAGATTGTGCAGATAAGCACTTTCTTTCTCTGGTGTATTAAATTGCTGTAGATTTAGGTCTTGTATTTGTATTGCACATATTCATCTGGTTTGTTTGCTACTAGTGATGAAGCATTTAAATTTCAACAACAAACAGAAATGGATGGCAATAAGATGGAATGTCGTTTTACAATCCAAGTTAAACAGTCAGTGTTTTCCTATTAAACAGAAATTGTAATGATGGGGTGACTTAAGTTACGTGCTCACCATTTTGAGCGTAGAGTGTTTGAAGGTTTCCTTTTGGGATGTCAGGGGAGCCTGATGTTACTTGTAAAATGTGGTGCCTGATTGCACTGCTGATGGCTTAAATCATGGCCAATCTTTTGCGTGCTGCCACTTTATGCTTGGCTGGTATTAGCCTGATGACATTTTGCTTGTGTTTTTTGGGGAAAAAAGCAAGTGTGAAAAGGTCTGGAGGTACTTTTAAGATAATGTAATTTGACTGTGTGGTCTGTTTTGATGGGTCAGTGCCCTCAGTGTGTCACATCATGGACGTTTTACCAGTGCTTTAAGATTAATTCAGATAAGGATTAATTCTGACCTAGTTTGAGGGGATTTCTGACTGTTTTTTCTCCCTTGGAGGGGTTTGAGTTTTTAATTTCTCTGTTCAAAGCAATCATTACAGTAGCTACATTATCCCTTTAATCTCTCCTCTCTGGCCACAGCAACCCTGTGCAGACTGTGAGCAATGCATTTAGTAAGTGTAAGGTGGGGACGTTGTGCTGTGGGAGAGGAAAAACCCGCTGGAATTCTTTCTCTCTGTTCAGAGACATGTTATCTCTGCAAATTAGGAGCGATCATTATCTGTAATGGCTGAAAAGGTAACAGACAAGCAAATGAATATCACACACAAGGATTTGACATACCTTTCCTGGTCAGGCCATTGATGGTGCGAGGATTATACCCACAGAAAATAGTTTTAGCATGCCATCACTTCAGCAAAAAAGATGCTATCGAATCTGCGCACATCCCCCAGCAGTCTGCTGCCCGCGATTGCTTTTCACAGTACCCAATCTGTCCATCTGTCTGCTCGTTGCTGTGTTACCTTCCTCGCTCGTAAGTGTTGTCCTTGGCTTGGGGCTTTTTGTTCATCCTCCAAACAAAAGGACAGCAGTTCTCGTTTCTGCTCCGATCGGAGCTGTCTGGCATTCAGGCCGATGTGCTGGAGCTTTTACATCTGGCGTTCCCCTTGCCGGACAATGCAGCGCTGTGTTCTCGTCCCCTCAGTATCCATCTTTCTAGCGGTAGCAGGAGCAGGGAGTGCTAGTGCGTAGTGCTTCACTTGCCTTCGGTAATAGGATTTCCCTCTATTCCTTCCTTCATTGTTGCTAGGCAGTAATAGAAAAGGGTTTGAGCTGTTTTAACCGAGGATTCTGGTCTATAAAATCCATTCCGTAGTTCTTCGGCTGCTGCACAGGCAGGCAGCAGTTTAAATGTGGGCTTTGACAGATGCTGTCTTCTGACAGAGCAGAATTGAACGTCATTGCCTGGCTGAACCCCACGTGATTGTTTGCATTCATTTTGACTAAAACCAAAGGCAGACAGAAAGCTTCACAGGCTCTTGCTCCTATTTGATAGATGAAACATACTCAGTTCAAGCACAATGATAGGTGAATAGTATAAAAATTGTATGATTGTTAAATGAATGATTGAGGGGTTTTTCAAATTGTTTTCACTTTTCCTTGACACTGTAACTTATGATTCTCTAGGGGATTTTTTAATGCTAGGTGTTCTATTCCCGTATTCCAAAAGCTGTTCTGCAGTGCAAAGGAATTATAAGCATTTAAATACTGAAGCTTGATTTAACCCATTTGGCTCTCTTTGAGTAAAAATCTTTGGTCCCTTCATGCCAAAGAAATAATAAAAATCTGTTTCTTTGCTCATACATCCTTTACACATGCCTACTCTATAAAAGCTGCTTTTTGTAATCTTAGGTTAGTCAATTAAGCTGGACGACACTAATGTATCAGTGCATGTTGTTAAGCTGCCCTTCTGCTGTTAATGGCTTTCTTCCTTGGAAAAGGTCGAAGTCTGGTACTGCAGAACTGGGGGCACTTTATTTCTATTATTGATGGATCTAAAATGTCTTTTGCCTGTTACAGACATACCGTATATTGCAGAATTTGTCTTTCTGGTCCTAATGAAACTTGCGCTCCTTTCATTTCTGTCCTTTCAGTGACTGACCCTTCTATGCTGAGGCATCTTATATCTTTAGTGTATGTTATATCACAACAGATAGTGCAGAAAATAGAAAGGTACCAGCGTATTTACCCGAGTATTTATTAGTCACTGTGTCTGTCCACTCTATTTTGAAAAGTTAATGATTAGCTCTTTAGGCTGTTGCTTTTCTTTTTAGCCAAAGGATAAAGAAAATCTATTTGCTCTATCATACAGTATCTCTGATTAGTAGGATTTGGGGGTGGGTATGTCCTTTGCTGGCAAATAAGGCAGTCAGTGTGTTTTATTAATCGAGATGCATGTTCTGATGATTTACTAGAAACCTAACCAGATTTATGTCCTCCTGTCCAAATCAGCTGTGTACACTTTCTCTATTAGTCTAGTTTTGTTTTTAATGTATGCATTTCCTATCCTAATGACAATTTCCACAAATCCCATGATCCTATTTGAGGATGTTTAAGGAGCATAAGCATGTTCCCGAACTATTAATTATGAGTACAACATGGATATCATTGAAGGCTTGTATCTCCTCCACTCTAAAAAAATTGTATTTACATAATAGAGGGGGCATCAGTGGGCGATGGAGTGAGAGAGGAGAGACCTGTGTCCAGCACCACTTACTGTTCTGGGGCATTCATGGATAATTGAGAATTAGTGCTTGGAAAGGTTGCGTGTGTGCTCAGTCTACTGGATTTTCCACCTAAACACATAAAGCTTTCGTAGCCCTATCATTTATAATATACATACAGCAACAGATTATTATATACAAAAATCATTATATACAAATATGTAACAGGGTTTGCCTGGGAGTATTGTCAATTTTCTGCATTCTTGGCTACAAGTAGGGAATCAAGTGAGATATTCATGTAGCTGATTTACCTGTGTTGATTTACGTAGAAGCAAGTAATGTTTTTTCAAATACCAGCATGTGAATATGCTTCTGATTTTTGAATTTTCAGATAAGACACGTAACATTATATTCAGAAACAAGTCTGTATTTTAACAGAATGGTTATTAAAATGCATAGTTGTTTCCACTTAATTTATTTAGTACTGCTTCGCTATACCTGAAGTGTATCTCCAAAGGTTTGTGAGGTGTATGTGCTTTGTTTACGTCATCGTGGGCAGAGCTGTTTTATTTTTCTGTAAATGCTCATTAGTAAGTATTAAGGTACAAAAATCCCAAGAGCTGCTTTTTCTAAATAGGTTCTGTTTTAAAGTAGATTTAGAAGGGAACAGACATCAGCTTTGGCTGTTAGTGACATGACCATGTCACTTGTGTGTAGCTTGGAAAGTTCAGGCAGAGCTGTTGCGTGTTGATGATATGTGTAAAATTTGTCATCTTGCCCTGTGAACAAATTGAATATTGAATTCTTAAATCTTAGTGAACAACTTCTTTTGTTCACCTGTCCTTTGTTTTTAAAGGATGAGCAGGTCATTTTACAGAAAAGTGAGGAAAAGCCTTGATTAGTTTATTACTTTCTATCTGGGTGTGGCTGTAGCTTAAGAGAGTCAAAGTTTCAGGAAGAAATTGCTTTTCTTTTACAGCACTCTGTTCTTCACTACTTTTACATGATACTGTATGTTTCTGGGTATTTTAGGAGGGCAGAGCTTGCTTTGTACTGGAAATATGACCTGAAGGTTTGAGAAATCTCGCTGGGCCGGAGGTTGGCATGGGCTTTATTTCGGCTAAATCTCCCCGTGAAGGGTCAGTGGACTGCTTGTTCTTGATCCAAGGAGTAGTATGTTCTGTAATGTTACTATGGTTACCTCTTAAATTAGAAGCTGCGATGTTAGTGTTTGAAATGCTGCCATCTATTAAGACTGAGAAGGAGTAACTCTGATGTGAAGATGGGCAGCGTGTGTGTAAAGAACAGCGCGGAGTTACTGTGACCAGTGGAAGTTTGACTGCTCCGTGAGTTCTGCCAAGCTAGCAGCAGATGCAAGGAAAGAAGAGATGTCCACTTAGAATAACCTGTGCACCTGACAGCTGTGAACTATGGAAAAGGTACTTGTGCGTAACAAAGGTGTGTAAGTTTGGAATAGTTTCTTCAAAAAACTTACCCTCTGAAAATCACTTGTAGCAAGTTTATCAGTCGAATCTTGTCCAGCTTGTTTTAAAACAAATAAGACCCTAAGGTCAAGCCATTAAATAAAGTTCTGTCTTGACATCATTATCAGAAGTTTCTCAAATAAATTTAGAATGGTCGCAGTATTCAGGTGTGTGCTGCTTGGTGCTTTTCTGCCTGGCAGCCGTGAGCCCAATGCAAGTAAACTAAACCTGTACCTCACGGCTGACCTGTCAACGAAATGTTCCTGTGTGGACCATGCTTTCTGGATACTCCATGAGTAGTTTGCAAAGGTTATTCCATTTTATCACACTAAAATGTAGTATTATTTCAGCTGTAATGTGTTGAAAACCTTTCTAGTTCAAGGGTTCAAAATGATTAGTGGCAACATTCTCAGGGTTGGTTATTTTTGCTTTTAAATTTTCTTCTGGACATATATTAATCGAGAATGTCATAAATGCTTAGTTTTAACGTCCTGTGTTAAGAATTATTATGTATATGGCATGTTTTTAACTGAATGAAAAAAAGTGTCAGTATTGCCTTATTTTCCTTAGCAGGTTTTCACCATTGCTTGGTTAGCTTAGAAACCCAGCTGACGCTTGCTACATTTTTTTATAAATGATCACACTCAAGCTATAAACTTAGTGATTTCATTAATCTTTGAATGTCTGAAACTTGAAACAGAAATATGGCACTATAGATCAATCTGAAATGGTGACAGAGCACTAGATAAAGGTTTCCAGTTGTTGTGAAATGTGTATTTTTGTTTGCTAACAAGTAGTTGATAGTCGTTGTATCATTCCATAGAGAATATAAGCACATCCCTAGATTTGTAAAGCTGTGAGAGGGAAACGACTGAGTGATCTTCTCAAGTCAGGAGGGTGCTGCTTATTCCGTCTGCCTTAGGAAACATTTCCAGGAGACGTTTTGTAATTCTAAAGCTTGTGGGGTTTTATTAAGCAAACTGCTATTCTAGCTGTCCAACCGGAAGTCAGTCCGTTCCCTTATGGCAGCCTTCTCGAGGTGCACGGCTTTGGAGCGCTTCGGAATTCCCCTGAAAAGCCAAAATACAAAATGGTTTCCATCTACTCTCTTTCTGTTCTGGTTTTGTGTGTTATGCAAATTTGGCATATTGGACTACTGTCCAGATACATTTCTTTCTTTAATAACGTGTTGTTTGCTTTATTACGTCTTCTTTCTTTTCTGTATGCTGATTTTTCATGTCTTCCCCCAGGCTTTGCATCCAATTATTGCTGATCTCAAGTGCTAAATGCAGATTTTTTTTATTTTTTTTTTTTTTCCCCGGGGGATAGACAATGTAATTTCATTTGTCTTGTGCAGTATTTCTGGTTGTAGGGTTCTCTCCTGATGAACTGACAGTCCAGTGCCAGCAGTAATATTTTCTGCCTGTCACAAGTGTTGCTTTTGCATTCCGAAAAGAGCGGGGACTTTATGAAGCTTTGATTGAGCTCAGCAGGGAGGGCAGGACAACCAGCAGAGGTACCAAACCTTCACAGGCGGTTTAAGGCACAATTGTGGAGAACAGACTTCTGTGTTTTGTGGGGTTTGTTTTTTGTGGGTTTTGTTGTTGTTTTTTTTTTTCCCCCTTAGCTTATGACTTATTTCATTCCACCTGCCTGCACTTTATTACCAAGTTACCTCTAACACCCACCCTCACACCCCCAGCATGAGAGTCGGAAATGAAAACTCAAATGCTTACAGAAAGTGAGACTTTGGGGAAGAACTGATACTGCATATCGAATCTCTTAAAGCAGGAAGATGCTCTTCTGCCTCAGGAGAGGAACGTGTTGTTCCAGCTGTTCCCACCTCTCCAGCCCTTGTTCTCTGCCTCGTTCCTTCCCGCAGCAGGCTCAGAAAGACCCTTTTCCCTTAGGCTCTATGTGGGGCATCCAGCGTTTCTTTCCCAATAATTTGAGGAGTCTTTGTCCCTTGGGTTCATCACCAGGATGCAGACCTGCCCAGGACTCTTGCTTGAACTGCTGTATGAGCCGCACAGATACATAGATTTTTATTTTTTTGTGTGAGAGTGGTTAGGAGATTAGTAGCTCCAACTGTTCATCTACTTGCTAAATTTTTCCCCTATGTTATGTGGTTTGTATGTAAATATGGAGGCATTTTGTCAGCCTTGAATTCCTAGTTTTGAGGTTGAAATTGGTGGCACAGTTCTTCGGTTGATGTTAAATAATGTGAAACTGAAGAACTGGACTTTCAGAGCTGTCAGAATTTAACGTGTCTTGGGGTTGAGACCTGTATTGACTCTTTCCATCTCTCACATTTCCTCGGTAGCTTTAGTACATTAATTCCAACAGCTCTATCCTGTAGGTATCCTCATTTACAGCTAATTGTGTGGGACATGCAGGATTTACAGCAGAAATAACAAAGCTTTAGCAAGTGTCTTAAATGCCTGAAGCATTTTCTCCAAGCACAGATGCTTGAACTAGGGAAGCAGCAGAATCTGTGGAAGTGATCCGTTCTCCAGCGATCCAAGAGGTTCTATCCCTGTAATAAATTTAAGCAACAATTTTTCATGTCCAATAGAAAATGTGGATCATAAAATGGAGAATAAGACCCCTTTTAAGAGCAGTTTCCTGCCCCGCTTTCCTTGACATGTTGGGGGAACTAAAATTATTCCAAGCACCCTGCACACCGCCTAGTTCGATAGAACTGCTTCAGCTGGTTCATGTATCTGTGTGTTTCCTAGTGTTGTTCCGTGTTAATGATTCCCTCAATTTGAAGTAGTTTCCAGTCAGTGTGTATTAATGAAAAGCTGGTTTTAGTATGTGCTGAGTTTTATGAAGTAGTGTGTTTAATATAATTGAACTGATTTCCAGTTATTTCAAAATTAATCCTGTTGTGGCAAAAAATCCTTTGGAGGTAAATGTTCCTTTGCGTTTGCTTCTAATGAACAAAGAAATCAAGATACCGTACAAAGTGGCTTTGCATACCTCCAGTTGCCAGGCTGGCCTGCAGACTTTCTCTTTCCGCTTCTGAAATCCGTATTAAACTTGAATGATAGCATCCCTTTAGTGACTTCCGAGGAAGAGGAAACTGTGCTGTGGAAATCATGCTTTTTTGTCTGAGTAACTGTGTTCGTAATTCCTTCTGTAACCCGTGTAAGATTCTAGATTAATTTTGTGAGCCTAAGGATTTTTATTTCACATAAATTACTAACGTAGAATCAGAGTCACCAGGAATTCTAGTCCTCAAATACATGATTTAGAGAGAATCCTTGGTTTATATTATATTAATTGTGAGAGAATATTGGTTTAGAACTAGAGAATTTTTATTATTTTCTGATAGCCTAAACTATATTTCAAACTTAAATTCCAGGTTGTTTTATTTTCTGTATTTTAGTGGCCTCTAGCAAGAGAAGAAATCAGAGAAAGCTCTCTTGCGTCTTGTCCATCCTAAGACATAGTATTAAGAATCATTAATGCATACTGCAGGGCAATGTGTGTTTAACAGAAGAAAAACACTGATATTTATTGTAATAATGCTGAATTTGTAAAATTTAGCGTAACATTAAAAATTATAGTTTTCTGTAATATAGATATATTTTTGTAACTCTGAATCAGCATCTGTAAAGCTTTCTATCACTGATCCATTTTACTAAAGTAGATTTATAGGCAGCATCTGTCGTCTAAAAAAAATAAAAAGCTCTAAAAAAAAAACCCACCAAAAAGTCATCTTCTTAAAAAACCCACTAATCGTATGACCTCGGATGATGGGTTGCACACTGCACTTTCTTTTAAGTCTTCTTGCAAGGATTTGCGTAATGAAGCATTCAGACTTATACAAATGCTCTTCCTGTAAGTTTTGGTTAATGCACATTTGTGCTTTATTTGTACAAGTATTATGATTTACATTGCAGAAGAAAAGAAATAACCTTTCAGAGTATTTTTCTGGGGTTTTTTCCCTCACAACCTTTGTATCACCATCTTTCTGTTTTCCTGGGAGTTACTTATTTTGCCAGAGATAAAAAACTTTGTAAGTCCGTTAATATCAGTAGGAAGCATAATAGACCAAGACAGACCACGGTTGTTTTCTACTTCTATTGCATTTCTTATAAGCAAAACAATAAAATAGAATAAGAATGCCTTCTTAATTTCATGAGGCCTGGATACAGTACAAAGAGGGAATCCCTTTTTATTGAGAATCTAGGTCACCTCATACGGAGGAGATTTCTTTGCCTTGAAAAAAATTTTTTTTTTACCATTTCCTTCCCCCCACCTCCCCTTTTTCCTTCCTTTTTTTTTTTTTTTTTTCAGTTGACCACGCACCAGCGTCTGTACTTTCATGCTGGATTTGCCTAATGATAAGAAGAGGGGTTTTTGGTTATCTGTAATTAACTTTCCCTTATCTGAGGTGTGCTGGTGGGGAATGGGCAAGATGTCTCGGTGATGTGGGAAGCGCTGGTTGCAGCAGGGAAAGTTGGAGCAGGTCTCTCGGATGTCTGTACCTCTCTCACTAGCAGGTTGGTTGGGACAGATGCCAGAATAAAATTGGATCTGTGTATTCACACGATAATGCACACAACCCACTGAGCCTGTGGAGTGTCGAGCATCGGAGAGCCGCTGCCTCGGCTCGCTCTGGGCGGGCCGGCCCTGTCGGCTCAGGTCCCGTGTGGCAGGGGCTGGTGAGCTCTGACTGGGTGGCATCGCTCGTTCCCCAGGCAGCGCGGCGGGCGGGAGCTCTCGCAGGGTTTACAGACAGCGGGTCGGGGCTGGGGCCTCAGCTCGCTGTGTTCCTGCAAAGCTGCCCCGAGTTCCCGGAACTGCTGAATCTGAAACCTCTGTCATCTGGACTGGAGAACGGGCAGCCTAGAGCAGCCGACCTCAGCTCGTTGAGACCTGATGGCAGCGAGTTGGGAATTTTTGGAACAGCTTTCGTGCTGGTAGTGCCTTGTAATTATTTTAATCTAATTTTCAGATGTTTTTCTTCAAACTAGGCACCAGTCAGTGACAAAAATGTCTGTTTGAGAAGATAAGGGTTTTTGCTCTTCCTTCGAAAATAGGTGTATTAATTTACCCAAGAATACGACAATGTAGAAGCTGCAAAATAAGGAAGAAATATGTACTCTGGCATTATCTCTTAAACAGTTATTTTTTTCTTACATTTCCAAAATGTCTTTTTAGAAGAACAGGAAGAAGTAGAGTGTGAGGTTTCTGTACTTACTACCGGCCTATTGAGCTACATGTAAAATTACTGCACTGCCCTTTCTCTAAAGGTGATGCTGCTATTTTGTTTTGGTGGTTTTCTCGTAACAGTCGAGCACCACCAGATTAAGAAGGAAGTTATTGGATGAGCCTCAGTGAAATTGAATCTGTTTGTGACTGGTGAAGCCCTGCTAAGCACATACAGAAGGTTCCAGGGTGTCATAACAGAGGAATCTTGTTACACTTTGGGGTTTTTTTCCTCATTGAGATGGTTCTTGGCATTGGAAGCCTGACTCTCTTCCAGAACATTGTCTGCTCTTAGTGGCTTACTCATTTTTATTTCCTGCCACCAAAATGCTCAGTTTTCAAGTGAGGGGATCTTACTTTGCAACAGATTGCTGTAGGAAAAACATCTCGTTTATTTTTTTATCGCCGACAGTTGACTTTTCGAAGGCGAAACAACTATTTGAAGTAAGAGGCAGATGTGAGGGCTGAAGGAGAGCTGAAGAGGTCTTGCTGCTGAAGGCAGATTTCCTTCAGATAATCTGTGCAATCCGCAGGATGGTTGTGGGTGGCTGATACTCGCTAACACGGGAGGAGCAGAACCAGTGGTTGCAGTGAACCTCACCTGTGTCTGTGCCGACTGGCGTCGTCTGTCGTCTTAGACGTTGATTCACAGTGGGAAGTTCTTAAAGATGAATTTGTGTGTGCGTGTGTACACATTGCACGTACGTGTGTGTGTGTAGAGACAGAGAGGCAGCCATTTGAGAGCTTTTAAAACCTGCTTTAAAATAGCGCTCTTGAGTCTGTTCATTTAGTTGGGGTTATTTTTTCTGCAGTGATGGATGAATACTGTATGAAAGTCGTAGCATAATAGGAAGATCTAACATCTGTAGGGGTTTTGTACAGCCGCAGTCCTGTCCTCATCTGTGAACAGAATGGCCCCGGACAGTACGCATGGGACCTTTGCAGCTGACCTTCAATTAAGAGGACTGCATTTCTGTACTACCGAAAATGCAGCTGTGCCATAGCCATTTCAAAGAATAGTCGTATTATACACCAGATCTTATAATGCATAGATAGAAGCTTGGAGATGGTCTATCTGGTGTATGGGTTGTGTATAAAATGAAAAAATGAAAGTTGAATGCTGTCATCTTAGTGCTTTGAGAAGGGCTTAATTTAATCTTCTCTACTAAAGAGAGAAGAATAATGGGGAATTTAGATATAATGCCAAAGGAAGCTGAAAGTAGAGGCAGAAGGCCAAATGGAAAAATTCCTCTTGTGTGATACAGCCAGAATCCTTCCTGTATTTTTAACTTAATGCATGATTTATTGCCATTACAGTTTTTGATATAGGCGTATAACATCATCGGCTTTTATAGTCTACAGTAGGGTCGTATGAATGATATGTTAATTCAGGATACAAATACCAATAGCAGTTTGCACAATCTATTTGGTATATAATATTGCAGCAATAATACACACGTTCTGTTGTGAACCTGCTAGTGCATGGTGGGCATTGTTTTGGTCTAATTTGAGTGCTCCACCATAATTGTAAGTAAAATAGTATTTTAATTAAAACAGAATTCTGGAATGAGAGTTCTGCAATGAAAAGTATGTAGTGCAGTGCCGGGGGGAGAGAGAGCAGAGCAGGACTGTAAATGGCAGATAACAGTACCCAAACCATTGCATTTTGATTCTGGGTGTTTAATTATGATGGTGTGTGTGAAATTTTTACGTAGTGCAGTCCAAGGTAAAGATCCAGGTCATCTAGAAGACAGTTTGTCAGCATCTGTGTGACTGGTATAAATGGGATGCTATTACTGTAAACCTTAGAAATGCTCAGACTCCAGAATGTCATGCTGAGAAAGGTATGTTAGTGATTTTTACTGGTGGTGGGAGCAGCCATTTGAGGACACTGAATATAATGCTGTACTCATCCAGAAGACGCACTGTACATCTGATTTCCTTACACTTGTGAAATTTGTTGTATGTACCAACTTTAACAATATTTTGAAAACCATAATGAAATTTGCCTTATCTTTGTATGAAGATGGGCATCGCGTTATCTTTCTTGCAGCTGAATTTGAGGACTGGCAATCTTCCATTGGTACTTTTCTTCAAACTGTGCTTGATAAGACATGATCTTCAGTATAAACACTCTTGTATTTTGAAATAAATATGATTCATATATTTTTACTAACCCATCTTGTCACATCAGTTTTTTAGTTGTCAAAGTAGGAAATAGTGAAGCAATGGTGTTATTTTCCTTAGGCAGTTGGTATCAGAAGCCTTTGATAAATAATGGCAAACTTGTCCCCTTTTAAAATTTGTTCTGTAAAAATATCTTCAATTCTGCTTAAACTCCCACTCTCTTTTCTAGACTATGAGGAAACTGAAACAATGTAAACAGTAGAAATGACCTTTTTATTAATATTGCAAGCAATGGAAGTTAAAATGACTGTGTGATATTAGCAGTATTTGCACAATAGTTAAAATCCTGATATCAAATTCTATTTTTTACAGCGTAGTTTAAAATTAGAAAGGCAGTTAAAAGCTTGCAATTTATTATTTAAATATATGTCTTGAGGGACCACATATGCAGATTGTGTGCAGAGAAATATGCAAATAAGCTATACCAGCTTCATGTGTAAATAAAATGATGATGTGAAATCCTTGTTAAAATATTATTAAAATTTTCTGGATCTGAAGAGAAGTCAGAGGTTTACTGGGAAGACTGCAGAGGCAGAGCAGCCCAGTTGGGTTGCTTTGCTTGGTTCTTTGGTGTTTATTTGTTTTTCTCCAAGGTCTTTAAGGGCTGTAAGGTTTTGGAACAAAGCCTTGTATCCAAGCTATTTATATGAAGCAGATAGACATTTCTATCAAGTTTAAAGTAGGGCATCTGGACCAGTTGTTAGTTACGTGGCTTTGAAGTCATCCCATTGTTTTGGCTGTTTGTCATACATTGATGTATACAAGATGTATTTCTAGGAAAATAATATTCGTTTTAACTGTGCGGTTGTTAAGATTTTTCCATAGTTCCTTAGGCTTTCCTAGAGTTTTCAGAGGTTCAGTACTTGCAGTCACTCAAGCAATGACAGTACAGTTGCTGGGAACTAAAAGGAGTTCTCAGAGTCTCTTCTGCCCTAAATTGGATAGATAATTGCAGAGTATTCTTAAAGGTGATTCTACAAGATTGCCATCCACATGTATTTATTTTCTTTCTCATTTGAGATCTGAGTGTTTCGGTTTTACTGTGTTTGTCTTTATGAACAGAACAGTCTTTGCATTGTCTTCCATTGTCAGTGGTGAAGCTGGAAGCTGCTTTATGTTTTATACGTAAGCCGTTCCGACTAGTTTTTATAGAATCAAACGTTACTGTTTTACTTGCGCCACGTCTCTGCAGGAGCATGCAAGTTACATAATATTTTTTACATTTCTGGGTGAAGATCTTGTACTAAACTAAATGTTATTAAGGAACAAGATACAAATTAAATTCCCTAAACTAAAAAAGCCACAAGATGGCATCACATTGTTGGTTCTGTTGCTCCTAATGTTTTTTAAAGGTCAAAATATTACAGACTGGATAAAATGTTACAGACTGCGTGGATCTCTACACAGAAACCAGCTGGGGTAGTGAATGTGCACAGAACTAGTTAAAGTTTGAGGCTTTTTCCTTCCACGATTTGTACCGTGTGAAGCCACAATAAGAAACTTCTAACAGCACCTTTGTTCTTCAAGATAGTAAGCTAATTTGGGCATATGTTAAAAGTCCCTCCAAGAAAAAATTGTGCCAATATAACACATTTTATTGCTTAACACACGAGGGTTCATTTCCTAAAATGTTGCATGAGTTACATTCAGGCAGTTTCTATTCCGGTTGAGAGATCAGTGCAAGTAACTTAACTGGGAGTATTAATGCTCATTTAGACTTCCAAAAAGTACTGTCCGAAGCAGCACAAATCACCAGCAGGTTTTTCCCCGGGTGGGTTCTCTGACCTTTCCGAGTGTCTCACAGTTGAAGGATACACTTCACGTAGTGTTTAAGTAATTTTCAGGTAAAATTCATGGTTTCATGTTAGAAGGTTTTTCTGTCAGCCTTGCAAATTGAAGTGGCTGGAATACATATACTTTTTTTTACAGTGTTAGTAATATTGTTAATAATATATGTTTTGTTCAGTGGGGTTTCACAGAAGTAACTGAGAAGAGAATTTGTTCTTGCAGGAATTTAATGTTGCTTTGGAACCAGACAGGTGACCTCCCTGTTTGCTCACGTGGTCTGTTCATGCTGCAGAGTTAACAAGAACAAATAGTAGTGCAGGTCTTTAGTTTGTTACATTAAGGTAATTGGATGAGGCATGAGCAGAACTAATTATCATGAGAGTGCTATTTCTGGGCGCTACAACTCTTCAAGGCAGGAGTGCACTGCAATTTCTTGGTCCTGGTTTTCCATCCAGAGCATAAGCAGATCCTGTTTTGAAATTTCTGTAGCCGCTTGCTACATTCGTGTTACTGACCCTTGGTAAAAGTCGTCCTAGGTAAAATGAAACAATGCTATAAATAGAAGTTTTCTTTTAATATAGAAAAAAAGTTTCTGATTGGCATTTGATGGTTAAAATGTAAACCTGTAAAAGCTTATGAGGTTGTCTGTCCTCCCCAGGTCTAAAACAGAATCTGTAAAGGCTTTTGAGTGTTTTTCACTGTTTTCTCTCTTATCTTTAATGGAAACACATTGCCCTTATTCTCATGATACTGTCTGTAGCTCTTGTGTTCTTTTAAAAAAACCCCGTACCTGACTGGAAGGCCAGCTGTTAATGGTGCCTCTTCTCTCTTTTATAAGGAAGGTGCTTCTGCTCGGAAAACACAAGCTCCAGCAGCACAGCCCGTGCCACGACCAGGTAAGGCACCTCCTGCACTTGTGCTTCTGCTCCAAATAAGTATGAGTTTCAAAGAACTGTATTTAAAACTTCAGTTAGCTGAGAAATGAAGTGGAGGTAATTTACTTTTGGCCTTTAAATGCATATGTATTAGAAATAACTCAGTTTTTTGGTTAATTTTATACCATGGGGCTTGGGTTCTTTCTCTTCAATGTGTTGCCTAGTTAGTCTGTTGAAAGGATGTGCAAGTGAAATTAAAAAGTGGCAGAATTCTTGGTTATTGGTGTGGTAGTTCACAAATGCCAGATCAAATATATAAGAGCTGGTTAATACTGCAAGGAGAAACAACTTAAATAGAAAAGCTAATCTTAAAAAGATATTATTGCTTCTGTTATTAATATATCAGAAAAAAAGTCTTTCTTGGAATGTGTTATTAGTTCTTCCCACTTCCTAGCACATAAGGTGAAACTACTAAATACTTCCAGTGCATGCCTTGATAATTCCTTGATCTTTATTAGTAGGATTTAATGCTAAGACTTAATATTGTGAAACTGATTCTTTCCTGAAAACCTATTTTGACATTGAATATTCCCAGCATTTGTAAATGCTGTCGTGTACAGATTCTCCTGTTTGGTTCTTTTGGTACCAGAAAGGTCGTGCTGCATGTCAAACCCGTCTCGCTAGCCCCGTTGAGCATGGTAATGCAAATGGAGCTGACAGACAGCGCTATGGAAAGGGCACAAGTGGCAGGAGCAGAAATCTGACCGAACTGTCACAGGTTTCTGCTCACTGTGACTTCACAGGCATTGACTGGCAGAAGTGTATTTTTTGTACATTATACAGGTTATACTGATACTGCCCTTCTCGAAGGCCAATCTAATCCATTATCTTGCCTCTATATTGTAAGTTGAAGAGAGAATAAGGAAGCGAAGTGTCGTCTGAAGAAAATATATACTGCTTCATTTAAAAAAAAAAAATCTTTCTGCCTGTCCTAGGATATTTAGGGGTTTGGAACTTTTAAAAAATCTATTGTTCTGTTCCTAGTAAAGTGATTAAAACGTGCAGTTCCCAGGAGGACGCTGTTTTGCACATAGTATTAGTTGAATTGAACAAAACAGTTATTGTATTTCAAATCAGTATTGTATAAGATGTGCTTTTAATGTAAGATACTCTTTGCACCTTCTGCGTGACCTACTTTTCTACTAACCTGTCTTGGTACAGGTATCACATTTCTTCTAGATGCCTTTTTCCTGCCCCCCTCCTTTTTTT
>VWYH01004267.1:115033-151708 GCA_013399365.1 Pampusana beccarii | reverse complement strand
GGGGGGTGGGTGGGCAGCTGGTGTTGCCCATATATTTAGGGAACTTATCACATTAGGGAGATACCTAGATTAAAAATTTAAAAAAAAAATAAAAATCATTGGATAGGTGAAGTTCATGTAGTTCAATACAGTGTTGCCAATTATATCTGTGCATTTGACAGTGTCAGAAAAGATAATTAAGGACACGGTCTCAATGTTTCAACAATGGCAACTATGTGTTGTGAATATTTATACTGTTCTAGGCAGTTTCTGAAACAGTTGGTCATAAATAAACATGAGCAAGTTGTTGCTATGAAATTGGAAGTCAATTAATGAAATTTGTCATGCATAGTAGCAGTTGAGACTTGAGTTCGTCTGCATTACTCTTGCTACTGCTCACCATTTCTGTTTTTGTGAATTAGGATAAACGCTTATGATGATAGTTATCAAGCACAACAGTTCTTTCCTTAAGTTTGGACTTAGGAAAATAGTTCAGAAAACTGAACTATAAAATGTTTATTTGGGGGAAGCCGGCTTATTCAGTAATAGCACCAAAGTGAAGAAACAGACACTTCTCCAGTTTGGGACTGAAGTACCTCCCAGACACGGGGGGTCACAGCTTGGAAGACTGAAGAGGAAACATTTTATTGAGGGAATGGGGGTGGAATTCTTTGGTTTCTCTCCAGCTCATATTGTTTATTTGTGGTGGTTTTGTTTGGTGATTTGGGGTTTGTTGTGGTGGGTTTTTTTATTGGTTTGGTTTGTTAGGGTTTGTTCGCTTTGGGTTTGTGTGGGTGGGGGTTTTTTGTTTGGTTGGGGGGATTTTCATTTTTTTTTTGCTGGAGTTATACCATATCTCTCAGGTTTCACTGTTTCTGGCACCCAAAGAACTCATGTAATTCGAAGTGCAATCCAAAATTAGCTTGAGTAAGCCTGAAATTCAGATTTTGATTGTTGAAAGGTCTATATGTATTACGGGTAGCTGAATCCTGGAGGTATCATGTACAATAATAACAAATAACGAAAAGGTGAGGGTCTGTAAAGATTAGTTTGTTGTGGAACAATCTTAGCATTGGTTCAGCACTATTGAACTTAAGATCTACGAACAGCTTTTTTCAAGATTGCTGGTAATTTTTGTCGATGCTGTAGTGCCCTGACCTTTTGAGGAGGATGGAGAGGGATGACTAGTTCTAGTATAATGAGGAGAGATTGACTCAACTGTCCTAACATCTGCTTCAGACAATTAAAAGCTGTTTGTCTTCTGCACACTGAGACCCAAATTACAAACCTCTTCTTCGATTTTGTGTATTGCATCTGTGAAAATGTTCTAATGACTATAGCGTGACTCTTCTCTGTTCAATCGTGCAACTGAAAACATTGAAATGTTGCCTTACAATGACTTTTGTATTTATGTATTAGTCATTCTGCCATATTGTCTGTTTTCTCTTAGTTTCTCAAGCAAGACCACCTCCAAATCAGAAAAAAGGTAAGTCAATTTTAGTTACACAACCCTTTTCTTCTTTGTGTGAATTGTGCCCACTCTTACCTTTTGCTAGAACCACAAGCAACAACATAAACAAGCGGTGGAATGCAGACCACATTCTGTTTTGCCAAATATGGGTTTTGCCCATATTTAGACATCCCTGATACAGGGGCATGTGTTTTTTGGTGAATTAAAACCTTCAGTTTAAAAAAGACGTACTACAATTTTCTTTGACTATTTTTCTGTTATTTTGATCTGTTAAGCAAGAATTTTATTTTTCTGTACAGTTTCTTTAATGAAAAAAGGGAAAAAAAAAAAACCAAAACAAACAACAACCAAAACCAGAACAACAACAACGATAAAAAAACCCCCACAACCAGGCAAATGTAACTTTATTATCTCTACAGGATCTCGAACTCCCATAATCATTATTCCAGCAGCCACGACCTCTTTAATAACGATGCTTAATGCAAAGGACCTTCTGCAAGATCTGAAGTAAGTAGCTGATTAGAACCTACTGTATAAAAAAACTGTTTTCACATACAAAAGTATACTAGTACCAAATTTGTAATTAAGCAAGAGAGAATATCTAGTGTCAAGTTGTTTTACAGACCAGAGTATAAAAGAAGTTAGCCCCTATTGAATTGTAGGTAAAAAGCAAAACCTTATTTTCAGAGATTTTGCACAGTTGTGACCTGTTGGCCAAATGGGCAGATTGAGAAGAAAGTCTTAAAAGTACCATTTGTCATATTTCTGGTGGGTTTCTTTTATCTAACATGTGCAACCTATCAACAAATCCTTACAATGGAAGAAGACTTAGAGACTTAGCTACTCAACTTTAATTCCTAGTCATCTGCAGAGGATTTTTTTTTCTTCAATGTGGTTGTGTGCATTTGGACACTTCAGAAATTGGTTGTGACTACTTTTGAAACACTGTTAGATCATAAACAGTATAAATGGGCTTCATCTGTTTTATTTACATTAGGAAAGTAAAATAGTTTTGCTTGAAGACTTATTGACAATTTCAGTGTGCTGCCTTAAAACATATGTGTTTGTGGTTTGGGTTTTTTTCCCCAAAATGCCATTTTCTCATTGGAGACAAGATGTTTGCAAAAACTAGTGTTTTCAGATTGACTGAATAATGAACTTTTGCTTATATTTCATTTTACAGTCCTATTTTCTATTTTTCCAGCAATAGGAAGTGCAGTCTGCCTGGTTAAGCACATTCAAATTGGTTTTTAGTATTCAAAGAGAAGTAGGTTGAAGAGAACAGATAGAAATGGTGCAAACAACTTACCCAAAAAATGTAGTAAGCTTTTTAAAAGCACCATCTTACCAATTATGTAGAGTTCTGTGCTTTTAAAACGTAGCACCAATACTCCTGATAACTCCTGCAGTTAAGTGAAACATGGTGTTTCTTTTTATCGGAAGTTTAGGGAATTAAATGTCAGCAGCAAACAGGCGTGCAGCTGGGTGGTTCTGAACGGAATATTGGGAGAACGTGGGTCTGAGTTCTGCTCCTTTGCTGGTGTGGCAGGTGGTCCTGGTCACAGCAGCTGACCTTCTTGTGACATGGTTTTAGTTACATCAAATGCATGATTTTGTTCTCTCTCCTTCTGGTAAAATCTGCTGAGATTCATCAGTACAAATGCTTACACTACTTTTACACTTATGATGCCAATTTTGAGAACTGTTCTGTGTATTTTATTATCACCATGAAGAGGAGACTCTTGAAATGGAATTGCTTTTCTTTTCTTTTAGGGTGGGGGGATGAAAATAAAAGATCTGTGATTCATTTGCTGGAGGCACCGGGGAGGTTACTTCTTAAGCATTTATTTTTGTCATACAGAGATTACATAAGACATGAGGATCACATTATCCTTATTTTCCAAGCACTTGATCTGTCAGAGAACCTGCTCAGAAAACAAAAAATCCAGAATTGTAGTATCCATACATCATAGTAAACAGATGAATCATTGATAGTGTATCATCACCGAACAAATAAAACCTCACTCAAAAACCTTTTTAATCCCAGTTTTCTTGAGAAGACATAATTCTGATGGCTCCAAGAGGAAGAGTTCTAAAATTTGCTCCAGGAAACAATTGTTTCTTAGTGCCAGAACTGCCCCATGTTACTAATTCTCACTAAAGAGAATGAGTTCTGGCTGGTCAGCAGGTTGGGATCTGGCTTCTTGTCCGTGAATGTGTTGGGTAGGGTTGGCAAAGAACGCCTTCAATGTATAAGACTGCATCTGGCTGTAGTTTTGAGGGGCAGAGGACCTTCTAGTACGGCTGTTTTTATCGTAAGAGCTTATGAAGTATTATTCTTCTGTTTTTTGCTGTTCCGGATGAGTACGTGGTGGAGGCTTGGCACAGTGAAAAGGAGATGGCTTCGGTGGCTATTGCCAATAATGCAAAGTTCTGATAAAGTTGTTGCTTTTCCTGCTGATTACGTCAAATAAGTTACTTTTGTCTACTGAGTGTGTCTTTATTCCCCAAGGTTTGTACCATCAGATGAAAAGAAGAAACAAGGCTGTCAACGAGAAAACGAAACGCTAATACAGAGAAGGAAGGACCAGATACAGCCGGGGGGAACTACAGTCAGCGTCACTGTACCTTATCGAGTAGTAGACCAACCTCTGAAACTTATGCCACAAGACTGGTAAAATAAATTTCCCCTTCATAGAATTTCTAGACCAGGAGAATGCAGAATTTGGAGGGGACCAATAAAATTATACTAAATTGCATAGAAAATTAAGATATGGATAAAAGAGTAGATTTGATTGTTAACTGTATAGGAGTCTTTTCTTCAGGTGAAAATATTATTACGCTAAACTTCTTAAAATAATTTATTGAGAAATCCAGCACTCTATTTTTTAACAGTATGAGCAGCACAACTTTTTATTAAGTTTGCCTGAAAAGTTCCAGAAATTCAAATAGGAATATTCAGATGAGTTTTCCTATTCATGATGCTGTAGTGGACAAGTCATTGAAACGCGATCTGAGAGAAAAATGCTCCTCTCTTGTCTGCTTTCTGAATGAGATCTATTAGAAAGATACATTGGCAGGCCTTCAGCATCTGGCATTCTAACTTTTTTCAATAGTTGAAGAAAGAAAGAAGGAAAACACAGCAGACAGTAGAGACTGGACTGTGGTTTCAGTACTGAATCAGGCTCATTGAATTGGATTCAATGCTGGCAGCTGACTTGTGAAGGGAGAGCACCAGTCAGGAATGGGAATCGCAGGAGGCTTTTCCTTTGAAGAAAACGCTGGAAGCCCATTCTTCAATGCTACGAAAACACATTTGTCTTTGAGCAGTAAAGTTCTGGAGAAACATCTTTTTGTTATTTGATGTAATGAATTAGGCACCATTTTTACTTGTTCCACACAAGTGTGAATATTTTAGACGTGCAGGGTGACATTTTTTGTAACTTACAAAGCAGATTTTAATGGAGAGGACTATTTCGAGAAGGTCTTGTTCCTAAATTAATTGTACTCTGTTTTAAGAGCTTGAACTAATCGGAAATCTGTGGTTTCTGAAGCTCTAAATATCACTTTAAATGTTTAATGACCAAACCTAAATGATTCCTGAAGTGCTTCTGACCAAAGACATGAAGTGATGTGGGTTTTCAGCTTGTTTTCATCCAAGGGAGAATCAGATAATAGTATCTAGAAATTAACATGTTGCTGCTGGAGTTTTTCTGTTAGCCGTTACAAAACCTGCCACATCATTTTAAATGGCAAAGCTTTAGTCTGTCTTAAAAAACAAAACAAAACAAACCAACCTCCAGCCCACGTTAATTATTCTTTTCCGTTTGGGTTTGGTAGACTTTATGATGAGTTAAACTTGGGGAATAGATTAGGGAGGTAATTATTTGTTTTCTTGGACCGCAGGTAAGGATTACTTGCCCTTAAAATAAAAAAATGCACTTTGCAAACAGAGGCAGAAATTTAGCAGCTGTCTCTTCTGATACATTTTGAGAATTGAGGTTAACAGTGTTCAGAATAAAGGCTTTGAAATTCATACATCTCAGATTACAGTGTTATTCATAAAAGATGATCTCTAAAATGTCGTGGCACTTTTTAAAAGCAAAATAATAATGACCAGCAATAAACATTGTTTGACTTCCCACAAATGTAACATACAAAACAGAGCTTCATTCTGTGAAGGGACAGAGCTACAAGTCCAGAAAAATCACGTGAAATTTTTCTTGTTTAGCAGAGAAAAAGTAGTTGTGCTGGAGCTGTGGTTGTTAAATGTGCTATAATGCTGTTACTAGAGTAAGGAACTATGCTGAGTTGTGTGGCCTGTCTAAGAAAACCTGTAATTTCAACGTTCGAGGCCGTCAGCATGCCCGTCTCTCTGTTTGCAGGGATCGCGTGGTGGCGGTGTTCGTCCAGGGCCCTGCGTGGCAGTTCAAAGGCTGGCCCTGGCTCTTGCCGGACGGATCACCTGTGGACATCTTTGCAAAAAGTAAGGCAGTGGGTTTGTTTTTTTTTTTTTTTAGTGTTTGTGGGTTTGTTATTCTGTTTGGGGTTTTTTGTGGTATTTATGCATATGGCAAAGTACTGGAAAAGTGCTGTTGGCCTCAGGTCATGGAGAAGAGGCACTTAGATCTTTGCACAGATGGCAAGTATTGATGTCCCCTCTGCAATTCTTGTCTTCTGACCTGTGGAAGCCCACAGAATTCCCCTCAGAGCTGTCATCTTTACAAGAAGTTCAGAAATAGCTAGGGTGGAAGTTTACTTTCCGAGCTTCTTAAAAAAAAAAAAAGGTGAAAAGACAACGTATATTATACTACTTCATAGATAACAGGTTTACAGACTGTCTTCAGATTTCGTTACTACTTTGAACAGAGGATTAATCACCTAGTATTTTGTTGAGAAAGCTTTACAAATGTGATCTGGGCATCTGACAAAAACCTGAAAGTTTAATAAGATACAAATACTTCTAAGTTGTGGGTTGGATGTTACCACTGGTTAGATCTGAAAAGGTTTATTGAGTTACAAGAGTTATGCCCAGTTGCTTTGAGATGCGCTGCGCTTTTCTTGCACCCTTCTGACTGTAAGGTCTGCGATAATATCTAAAGAAACTGTCAGCTTCTGTTCTGTGTTGCCTTGTTGTGGAACCGTCTTAGAAAATAGGCCTTTTTATAGTGTCCAGTGGTTTCTGAGCTACAAATTAAAAAAAAAAACCCAAACCTGCACATACACACAAAAGCCAAAAAACCCTAACAAACAAACCAAAACCACCTTAGTTCTGTCTGTCGTCTTCCAATCATTGTGATGAGGAAACAAGTTTGTTCAGGTTTTATGTGTGCACATATTTGGGATGTGAAGTAGAAGCTGGAAAGAGAATGCTAGTTTGGTAAGGAGCAAGAAAAAGAGAACAGTTGGACAGAAGGCTAAGGCTGTGTGTTTGTGAACGAGAAAATAGAATGAGTTGCTTAAGGGGGAATTGAGAGTGAACAGGGAGAGAGTGAAAGAGCCCGAAGGTCAGTGGGAAAGAAAAAATACACCACAGGAGAGAGCTTAACAAAAGAGACTAATGAAAGAATAAAATAACACTTCAAAATAAAACAAAACCAAGGAAAATGCTGTTAAATATTTAAGGTCAAGCTAGTAGTTGCATGCAAGTTCCTATTTTAAAATTTTTTTATATATATATATATATATATGTAAAATGTATAGAGGGCCATAGGAATTGTTATGACATGCTTCGACATTTTTTTGGTCTTCACTATGCCAAAAGATCAAAATCATAACCTGTGTAGTTCAGTCCGAAGATGTACAAATTCTTATGTTTTTCAAGTGAAAGGAGGACATCTGTTCTGCCTTGACTCGTAAAGATATATTGAAATGGACCTTTTTTGGTTTTAGAAATACATTCTGTTGTTTCAAAGTGAGGTATTTTTAAAATCTTTTCCTGATAAGAGTACCTCTGGGGCTTTTCCTAATGACAGTGTAAATGGAGAGCGCACAAGCAACATCAGTCTGGTTGTGTGTGTTTACCTTTTCCTGAAGCTATTGCTTTGCCCATATTTATAGTCTCCATAAATGTGGTTTCTGGGATCTGCAGCAGTTCATTGTTTCATCTGCAGTTCGCATTTCTTCATGTAAGTCTCTGGCTCTATAGTGATTAATAAATATTCAAAGCTTATCACTGTTCTTTTGGAAAACAAGCAGGTAGCTTACCATAAGGAATTCCTTAATAAAATTTGTATTGGACCAGAACCTGCCAAATGGTTTTATTTATTCAATTGCTTTGTCACATAGCATTTTGTTAGTTGAGTCTCTACAATTGTTCTCCTTGGTTTTCTTTCCACGTAGTCCGAGTGTTTAATGTTCACATAGCAAACAAGTTTATTTTTGCATCTGCAAGTGAATGTTTCCGATTACATTTTGAATGATGTCACTTCAATGAACAAATATTTAATTTTTGAATACCATTTTAAAGGTCTTGCTGCTAGAGCACATTGTTGTGCTTTAATACTGATTTGTTTCACATTCAGAATTGGATTTTCTTTTGCTGAATATCATTTAACCTTAATGCAGAGGCTCTGACAGGTGTTGATTAATTTTTCTGTAAATGCATAGCCCCAGCATATCTTTATTTGCTTTCTTTGGAGTTATTTTGAAATATACAACATTGTATAGCAAAGATAACTTTTATGTATTCTTATGTTTCCTAGCTTTGTGAATGAAAACTATCTGGCAATGGTACAAGCCAGATGATCGCTTCTTTAGATTGTTAATTAAAAAAAAAAAAAGCTAATTTTAGATAGCAGTCTTCTAGAAAGCTCCTAAGTACATCATTTTATAGATCCACTGGAAAAGGGACTGTTGTTTGTTTTGTTTTGTTTTATTTTGGTTTTTTTTTAATTTCGTTACTTTTTAATTTATTTTAGCCATTTGGCCAAAATTCTAGGTGGATTTTGTGGAAGAAAAAAAATGAAGAGTGTGGTACTGGAAAAGATATGACTGTGGCATTAAAAATAACTAGTTTCCACAGTGCATCAAAGTGGTTACCAGATAGGAGTTGTACGAGACTTAAATATGTTGCACTGGTTTATGTCAAAACTATGATTTGGCTAAGGAAATCAAGAAGAATCACAAGATGATGTTAATACTCACTGTGTTAATACTTAGGCTTTACATAATTCACATGACAATACTTCCTAAGAGTTAACATTTTACCATTTTTAACTGAGCACTTGATCAGGGAAATTGGCAGCGAGTAAATTTCTCGGAATGCTCTGTGTAGCATTTCATGGTTACATTGGCATTCTCTCAGTCCTCTACACACACTTTTGAGGAAATAGACGGGTTTCCTTCTCGATGGTCTCAGAAATTTGTGGGGTTTTGTAAAATTCTTGAACAGTTTAAAGAAACATCTTTGTTTCCCGAAGAAAATATGCTTGAGTTGGCAATGATGTTCTGCTATTCTCCTGGAATCTCTGCATCTGCAAATAGGGGCTGCCCTTTCACTTAAACCTGTAATAGCATGAGAATTTGGGTGTGGCCACTGACCACTGCATTTAGCTCAGTGCCCTTCATTAACGAGTTGGCTTTTTTAAGAGATGGACTCGTTAATTTTGTTCTCAGACTCTGTTCTGAAAAAAGAGGGGTGTGGTGGGAGTTCTCTTTGACTAATAATTAAACACTGTAAAGTCATCATGTTTGTGCACTAAATGTTTTCCTGTTTGCTGTAGTTAAAGCTTTTCATCTCAAATACGATGAAGTACGTCTGGATCCAAATGTGCAGAAATGGGATGTAACAGTGTTAGAACTGAGCTACCACAAAAGACACTTGGACAGGCCGGTATTTCTACGCTTCTGGGAAACTTTAGACAGGTATGTTTCCTGCTGAAAATCCTTTATGGTCATGATTTTCTGATGTCTGGTGGGAATGACAAGTTACAACAAGAGGAGAATTGTATACAACTTAGACATCTGAACGATGTTTTAGCTTGAAAATACTGCTTGCTTAGATTTCCCCTGAGTATACAGTTAAATATATGCCATTATATTTTATTATAAACTATATATAATCTCCACAGTGTAATATGCATGGATTTAGAGGAAGGCTAGTTATGATTAATGGGTTAGTACCATGACTCCACCTCCCTTTAGGCGGAAGGAAAGGAATGGAGAACAAGGCAGGTGGTGTTTAGTTCTCCTTTGTTCGCCCAGTCCCTTGGACTGCAGTTCTGAGCTTGTGAGCTCTCCTTTCCCTCTCCAGCTCACTAGATGACAGTCTAGAAGAGGTGAGAAACAAAGTATTATCCTGATGCCCTTGGGTCCACAGCACTGGGTAGATGAGGAGAGAATTCAAAAACAATATGGCACATAATGAGTTTGGGGCTGGTGGTTGTTCTGTACATGAAAGGCCTTCCAAGGACTTAGCCCTGCCTTGCGGGAGAAGTGAGGGTTGGAGCAGCACCAGCAGCGATGTGAAGAGCAGCGCTGCTCCTCACTCTGCTTCTCTGTGGTTTAGAACCCGCTCTGAGCAGGAAGTTCCTCGCAATACCTTTTTCTTGTTGTAGAGGAGAAATTTTCTTATCGTGAAGCAGTTGAAGAAATATTGAGGAAAGGAAGAAACCCATGCATTTCGTGAATGTTTAATCTTTTCATGTTGATGGCACAGCAAACTGCTTGAATGGTTGAGTGAACTTACAAAGAGAAAAATCCTGTGGGAATTGCTAAAATAATTCTAAGCATCAAACTTTCTATGGCTTCTTATTTAAAAGTCTCAGCTAAACTATATATCTGAATTCCCAGAATGAACTAGAGTTATCTTTAAAGCAGTCTTCCAATGTTGGAAGTCATGTGATGCCATGGAAAACATGAATTTTCTTCAAAGCAAAGGCTTTAGCTGACTGTTTTTTAGTGAGACAAATATTATGCATAATACAGAGCTATATGGCACACATCTCTTTGGCAACTTGCTAATTCTCTAGCAATTTTGTTTAAGCAAAGTCTGTGCATATTATTCCTGAGAGTAAAATATCTATAAATACCAAAGAGTAGTAATGTTGTCTTCTGTTAATTTTTTTTCAGGTATATGGTAAAGCACAAATCTCACTTGAGATTCTGAATCCTTCAGCTGCCATTTAGTTCCTGAAGTTTTGATTGAGAAAAATGAGAGCGGCTCCAGTTTGGAGACCAGAGCTCACACTATATGAAGTGTCAAGAACTTCAAAATGAAGAAGGGTTACAGTTTAAACTTTTTATAAAATCTTGTTTGGATGCTTCATGCTATGGCAGGTTGATACCTGTTGTTATTCAAAAGCAAAGGGGTTTTGCTTAAAACTATTTTTTTAATGTTGTTAGCCTTCTAGTCTGCAATCCAAATTGTATATTTTGATAGCAGCAGTTTCTTCTCTGTTTTGTTAAATTAGCCACATTTTTAAATAATGTGTTTTGTTCCTTATTAGAAAATAGATTGATCTTCGCTGCAGGTTACAAATGTGTGTGTGCGTGTGCGCACGTGCGCACGTGTGTGTGTATATATGTGTGTGTGTGTCTATCTATATAATGTATAAAAAATTAGACACACTTATGCACACATAGATGTTACCAGGCTTTCTAAACCACTTAGCTTCTGAGCTTAGTTTGGTTTTCTTTGCTTTTTGTTTCACTTACTGAAAATATTTTGTTGTGAATGATATTACATTTTAGTCAATAGGACTTGCAAACTGAGCAAAGTGAAAATTGTTTTGGATAAATCAAAATGTCAACCTGTATATGTATATTCTGTCAGTCTTGAAAAAGGGAAGAAGAAAAATCTAGAAACACTTTTTTGGATTTGTAATGTCCCAGTTTACTAAATCTTTAAACTTTATTATAGGAATACCTTCAAGTCATGTTACCTTTAAATTGCTATTCTCCACACAAGGTCTCTTTATTTAAACTGAAAGTGTGCATGTGTACATTCCCATCTATCAAAATACCTTTGCATATGAGCCTAAATGTTACTTAGATTAAACAATGAATAGAGAAGGAGAGAGTTTGGATTTTTTTTTCCTGAAACAGCCACCACAGGGAATAAATATCTTTAACTTCCCGGCATTTATACCTCTAATACCACCTCTAATATTGTTTTCTTGTGACAAAAGTAGCCCAGACTATGTTTACAGGAGTTGTAATTTTCTGAGACGAGTGGCTGATGTGGCCTCCTAACAGTCCTGCATGGGAAAGGAAAACGAGCCTGCTCCACTTACCAAAGAACAGATGTGCTTGATCTACAGTATAAGTGAGGCCAGAAGACCCTGGTGTTTGTATGAATCTATGGTATCTCTGTGTCTATTTAATAACATTAAGTTGCTGTCGCATACCAGTGGATGTAGAGAATGATCAAATACTGTAACACCTGCATGAATTTTTTTTTTTCTGGGATAGAACTATGTGTTTATATTCCTGTTCTTGAAATTCGGAACCATGTTTTTTTAATAACTTTACATTTAAGGTTTGACAAAAGCAAAATGTTCTATGTATTCTTCTTTAGTTTTGCTTTTTATTTGATGTTACCTTCATTTTTAATAAAATCAGAAGGCACATCTCCTTAAGAGGTTTTTAAAACTGTCTTAAAGTTATGAGGACTGTGAGGTCTGACTTTTAATTAAATCTTTCCATCTCTGCTGTATTGAGACTATTATTTTTAAGTGGTCCTAATGGAAATGGGGAAAAAAAAAAAGGTGCAGCAACTTGAAGATTAGAATTTGGCACCGAATTTTTGAATGGCTTCTGTGAAGTAGCTAAGAAGAGGCGGCAATACAGAACTACGGGAAGTTCTCGTATTTGTATGGGCAGTTGGTCAGTACCAAATGATTGTTTTCCCGCAAGACTTAGTTATTGTAAATGTATCTGTGTCATACATGAGTGAGCTAAAACATTCAATACTTTGTTTTAACGTGTTCTATAATTAGAACAGCAGTAATGGCTATCAACACAGCAATTGCTGCTGTGAGGAACTAGTTCAATTTAGGGTTCATTACTGCCTCAAATACTGGGGTATCATCTATGACTTTTTAATTCTGAAACATTTCCAATTAGAAATTTAGTTTTTATTCAGACTCAATCACTACTTCATGGCCCATTCAATTTTAAAGAGACTTAATGGGCAGCAAACTTAAAAAGCAAATTCTGAAGAAACGTGTGCTTCATGTGCACTATGATATACGGACTACATAGTGGTCTTAAAATAAGCAAGCTCCAGTTATTTTTTTCTCTGTCCTGTATATGCAGGACAGAGAATGTATGTATAATGCATGTGTAATCCCAAGTTCAGTATGGTATACAGGAGATGGCTTCATTTAGATGTAAAATCACACATATATATATATATATATATAGAGAGAGAGAGAGAGAGAGAGGGAGTAACTCCTCTGAAGCTAGTGAAGTTACGTGGATGTGGAATTGGCAGAAGATCAAAATCCATTAAGTCTTTGTATGAACTGTGCCATTTTTTAGGGACTGAGCATAGACTTAACATCTTAAGAGTTTTGTACTTGGAAGCAATTTACAACACAAGTTGTAAAATATGTATTTGTGAAGGAGCTGGCACCTGATTGTGCATATTTTTGTCAGTCATAAAAGTAGTGATGTTTATAAAATGAGCCATTTTGCAATCAGATTCCTGCTGACATTATTGGAAGTTTAATTAGGCTGTCAGAATAGCATTCCTGCTGCCTTCATAAATAACTGCACATAGATTATCAAACTACTTGGACTTAAAAATTTAGCCTTACAGCAGCATTTTGCAACACAGCTGGAATTTTAGACACTTATGCTTAATTTATCTACAAGTTAATGTAGACTGATAAGGAAAACTGTTACTAAGAGCCGGGAAGGCTGGAGGATCAGACATCTGTTTTAGTGAGCTGCATTCTTATTGTCGAGCAAATTTGACGCACTACTTAGAGGTGTATAAAGTGTGTAAATTGTACTCAATTAAAATGTGTAACTAAAATTGAGCTACTTCACTGACTGTAGTTTATTGAACAGTAGAATGATACTAGCATGGGAATCAGATATCAAATTGGCTGTTTCTGTTATCATCTTAAGTGTCATAACTCTACACCGTTTCATAAGTACAAGATGAATGAGATGAAACAAGATAAAACAAGGGGAAAACTGCTTTGAAGTCTGCTATTGGGCTCCCATCCTGCCAGCAGGTGATTGTTTCTTTTAGTAGCAAGGTTATAGGGGCCAGTACATATATCTGAAGTAATGATTTTATATTAAAAACTAAAATACCTATGATTTATAGTGTTTGAGCTTTCTGAATGCTACCCTGAATAAAGCAGAGCAAGGGTGAATTTTTGTAAGGTAAAGTAGGGCAACCACAGGGACTTGCATACCTGCAGAAATTGCAGATCAGCATCCTCAACTGAGGAGGCTCAGCTACTTAGTTATTACCTGGCATTTTTTCTTGCAAGGTAGTTTCGCGAATAGGTACTTAAGTCAGTGCTTGAGCTAGCCAGTTTATAGAACTGTTCTGCAATGCTGTAAACCTTTTTATTCCTGAATACAGAAGAAAATGTAGATAACAGATTGTGTGTTAGGTTGCCCTTGGTCATAAGTTGAACTGTTATGTGATATTTGACAGATAAGCCTTTATCAGGACAGCAAATTTGGTTTTGGCTGTCATTTGGTATGCAGTCAGTGTATAAAATATTGCTGTGCTCTGCAGGGACCTGCAACTGTAACTTTTATTAGTACAGCTTTCATTCTTTTGTTGGTGAAATATGCACTTGGCTGCTAATTCTTACAAACACTATATGAAAAGAAAAAAAAACTGGTCAAAATTAATGACTTGGTGATTTTAAAATTTAATGTCATGGATGCATTTTAATTCAAAAGCCATAACTAATGCTAAGTACTTTATTAGAGCAATGTGTTCATGAAAAATTAAAATCTCTGCCTGAAGAAACTGTTGGCCAAGTAGGTTACACTTCAGATAACCTGTAGAAAAATGTGCCATAAACTGGAATCTCTGAATGTCATATTCTGAGTTGTTCATTTGTTACTTAGCTGATTTTTCTGAAGAGAGATGGCAGTTCTGCTTCTTTCTCTGAACAGTTACATACTTCAGTAGCGATTGTGTAGTTCACCTCTTTTAGTTTGGTTTTACCCTAAGATTGTTAACACGATACAAGAATTCTGTGGCCGCGATTGAAAATGCATCACTTGGAGTATGAAGTTGTTAAAGTGGAGCTTATACACTTGACAAAGATAAAGATGGTTTCTTAATGGAGCTGTGATCCAGTAACATCAAGTCTATTGTTTGGCTGTTACTGACTTGACTGTAGATCGTTCTTCTCAGTGGTGATGCTGTCATAGGTGGCAAGTATGAAAATAATGAGATTTAATCAAGCAAATTTTGTTAATAGGTAGTCAACAGTGACAGGCTGTGCATCCAGACTGATTTACTATGTTAATTTTTCTTTAAACAAAAAAATTTTAATTTTTTAAATGCAAATGCGAAGACCAATCTCAAATGTTTGAAATTTTGTTGCAGACTAGTTCATGTGTAAACCCAAAAGATACGGGGTGGTACATAAAATCTGTAAGAAAAATATCTTGGTTTATGGTTTTTATTTGCATCTGTAAATTATTTTTCTATAGTCTGTTTTATTTCAAATTCAGAAAAACTGGTTACTTGCTTCACAAGGTTCCTGTGTGTATCACTGGAAACTGTCAGAAGTAAATCTTGAGCAGCAGTTGCTTGGAGGTTCGGTTAAATTAGTTCATAAATTATAAATTTTGGGCTGATTGTGTCAGTGGGCCCAAATTTTAACAGGGATTTTGAAGGTTCAAGTTAAAATGAAATCTTCTAAGAACACAATGGGGACAGCCACTACTGACTGAAAGGAGAAGACAGACCTCTCATGAGGTTAAGCCTTTAAGTTCTCACCTAACTCTCATAAACTTGGGCTTAATGACTGTTTTGATAATTTTTTTTTTTAGATGTCTTGCCACTTGGAACAGTTATTTAATATCTGGACAGTATTATTGACATTTTAATGGAGTTAATTATTAAGTCTCTGTTTTCTAGCGCCATGAGTTACAGATAAATTTTGCAGCATGCCCTTAAAAAGTGCAGGTGGTCATAGAAAAAGGCAATGTAACTGCACGGTACCTCACCAACTGCACAGCTCCGCTGACAGCTCCCTCCGGTCCAGCGGGCCTGTATACCTGTATGAAAGAGCCTCTGTTTTATGCATGATGGAAGCAATTAGTCTGGTTGCTGAAAAGTTGTTAAAAATGGCTTCCCAGTAATCTTGTTTTAGCTTTATCAATTTGAATCATCTGTACATTCACTCAATGATATAAAATCTCTCTCAAATTTGATTCATTTTCACTTTTAGTCATCTTGATT
Organism: Pampusana beccarii; assembly: GCA_013399365.1. Lineage (NCBI taxonomy): Eukaryota > Metazoa > Chordata > Aves > Columbiformes > Columbidae > Pampusana > Pampusana beccarii. The sequence goes on along the minus strand of VWYH01004267.1, from coordinate 135,863 downwards.
TTTCTGACTTTGGTCAGTGCCTGTTCTTTTTATCTAGCCTTTTCTTTCCCCCAAATATCACAGCAGCTGGTTGATCTTTTAAGTATAAAATTATGTGCAAAATTACAGTTAATTTTGTGATAATAGTCATGTATTTACATTCATGTTATTATTCCCCTGAGAAGAAATATGCATCCCTCGTGATTCATGTTGTAATTTTTTACAACATTACTTTTGTAATGTGTAAATTAAAGTGCAGTGCTCTCCATATGTTGAATTTTTTTTCAGAACAAATTTCACATTTGGACATGCAACAGGAGACAATCAATATGGTAAGTAAACTACATAGGAAATTATGGGAAAGGAGAACTCTGCGTTGAATAATTTGCCTCTCGAGTGGCTTATTTTTACTCTGATGCAGACTGAAGAATGCTGTGTTCTCTAGGCATTTCCAAAATCAAGAAGTAGCCTTTGAGAACTTTAGCAGAAGAAAATCTGACAGAAATCTGCTAAATGCATTGAATATGTCAAAGATTCATCCATTTAAGAGAAGACGGTCTGGAAGTGTCACACAGGTATCTTCAGAACATGCTCATCTTTCACACAGTCTACAAGTCAAAATGGTAAGAAAATCACCATCGCTAGTTCAAGAATTCTCTGTGCATCATATCATGCAACGTATTTTTTAAAATGTGTTTCTTACATTCTGGAATCGTGATTTGTACTGTTATTTCTGGGATTAATGCCTTCCGATGTGTTACCAGTCACATCAGGGAAGGGGGCGAGTTTTTCTAACTTTTATTTTCTGTTGCAACAAGAAATAACATTCGTTGCAGGCGGTAGTGTATCTGGGAAGTGATGCATAATGGAAAAATAGAAAAAAAATAAGTGGATCATGCTCAGTGTTTGATAATTGTAGTTTTAGGGCACAATGATACAAATGCATAGTAAGTCATCATTCCCACATTATCTCAACCTGTAGCAAAGATCTTGTATCCTGTTGCAACATTTACCTCCAGTTGTTTTTTCAGTCTCCTGAGTCTTTCTTCTGTATTGCAGTACCTGCCCACTGTTTGTTTCTATAAAAATAATTCAGCTAACCACTAAATTGCTAGCCTTGCAAACAGTCATCGACCATATCATTCTGATCATTTTCAGCTGTTCCAGTCTGCTGTACATTCAAATTGTGTACTTCTTTCTCTACTGGAATTTACAGGCTGAAACAATTTCCTCATTATGTTTCCTGAGATGTAAAGGATATTGGGAAAATCTGCATACGTAGGAACAGAACAGCAGCGATGACATCCATATATATATATATAGAGAGAGAGAGGGGTCTTGTCACCTCCAAGAGCTTTTTCTGCTTTGCTGCGCTGGCTCCTTCAGGGTGCACAGCATGTAAAGCCTGCTGTTCCTGCCTTCTCCTGTGTGGCGAACTGGGGTTTGGTGCAACAGCCCTGCTTTCAGCAGCGGAGTCAACGCCCGTCCCTCCAGGCAGCGCTTCCTGCCGCAGGGTCCGTGCTCCCATCGCTTTCCGCTGCGTTCTGACCGCCGCCGGGTTTCCGGTTGAGCGCTCGGATCCCTGGGGCGCGCCCGAGGGCCGCGCGGGGGGCGCTGGGGAGGCCGGGGGGCGGGGCAGTCGCGTCCCTGCGCTGGCGGCGGGCGGGCGCCGCTTGGCTTGGCTTGGCTTGGCTTAACTTAACTTCCCGGCCCAGCTGAGCCTGGCTTCTGGTTTGTTCTGCCGCGGTTTGTGGCTCTGGAGGTGAGAAAAAGCGACATGCGGTTTCTGTATTACCTGAAATGTCAGAAAAAGTCTATACGGGAGCTTTCAGATTAAGGTTTACAGGCCAAAAAATGATACAACGTTTTCATCGTGCTATTTCCTTGATTAGAATGTGCAACTGAAACAATGGCATAGTTGTGTGACCCAGGGGGCTATTGGGGCTTTCTCCTTGGGCTGACCCCACAAAACCCTCATTGAGGTCATGAGGTGAACTGGCAGCTTTTTGGTCAGCTGAGCATATAGATAATAACTGCTAAAGACAGCAGGTTTTCTACTATTGGAAGTTGATCGCAATCTGAAAAAAATATTATTAAGTATTTTAAAGTGAGGAAAAACATGTAAGTCCACAGCTGTGCCTGTGAAAACAGCTGCTTGCATTGGGCCAGATTCACTTTGCATCAGCAATGCCATAACATCATTGATATAAATGATATTATAAAGTATCTATTTTGAGATGGACTACATTGCATCTTTAAATTTTCTAGAAATTCATTGATTTTAGCCAATGACACTGGTGTTTAATATCTTCTTTGCCTTCCTGTGAAGGTAGCAAATCCAAACATCGTATCTTATGCTTGGAAGGCAAAAATTCTTCCTGCTGTCTGCTGGAGAGTATGAACGAGCGCTGTTGAAGCGGCACTCCTTGTGCGCTTTACAAACAAATTCCATGCTATTAACTTCCACCTTCCTGTTACGCCTCTTTTAACTCCAATTATTTGAAGTACTATGTGCATCTTTCAACAGAAAGCCCAACCTGATTTACCGACATTGCAGGATAAAATGCAAACCCTGATATTATTTGTGGCATGCAGAGCTAATATGATTTTCCTCTCATTTTCCACAGATGTATTTTTAAGTACTATGGTTGCAAAAGAGCATAAAGAAGGAAATTCCGTGATTCTAGATCAAGTATTCCCACATTTAAAGTAAATTTATCTAACTAAACTAGATGTGGAAAGTCTGCATAATATGCAACAACAGAGAGTCCAAGCAAACTAAGCAGGGAACATTCAAGTTATATGTGGGAACATGTTCCACAACAAAACCGCAGCATCAATGTAGGTTCACCTTTACAACTCATTGGAGGTTCTGTGTAAAATGGTCAAGAATGACCAACATACGTTTAATGCAAAAAATCCCGCTACTGTCAATTTCGTTGCTGTGGAAGTATCTTATAAGTTTCAGAGTAAGTGGTATGTTTGTAGTCTTAGCCTAAAACTTGTATTCACCTAGTAGCCTTTATCTTGACTTTGATCCTGCAGTGGTGGTGGGGGTTGCTTTGTGGCCATTGTAAGCCCTGCTATCTAGTCCGTTTGGGGACTTCTCTGTAACAGAAAACATTATTATTTTTTAAATGGAGGTCATATTTAGATGGTTCGATATAAACAGATTACTTTGGTTTCACTTTTCACTGGTACAGATATGTTTTGTCAGCATTAGGGGTTTTTTTATAGGGAGCATGCCATTTGTTTGCATTTTGTTAGGTTGGTTTTCTTTTGTTTGTGTAGTGTATTTCTCCCGTGTTGGCTGGGCACTCCGTCTCACTTTGGAGTTGTTTACTTAATCACTGGAAGAGAAATGAACATGGTTTTTTTGAAGGCTGGGAAAGATATTCTGTGTTTTCAAGTACCTAAAAGGCAGTCATGGAGGAGGCAGCAGGTCTTTCTTCAAAGGGGGTGTAGTGACAGGACAAGGGGGAACAGAGACACGCTGCTTCAGGGGAAACTCTGTCTGGACAAAACAGAAAAAAAAATTCGTTAGAGCAATTTGCCATCGGAATCAGTTGCCCACAAAGTGGTGGAAACTTATTTCCTCACTGTAAATACTCAAGACTTGGCTTAGTTGGGCTCTGGATAACCTAATCTGTAGTCCTGCTTTTAAGAGGAGGTTGGACCTGGGGATCTCAAACACCTGGACTTTTCCACGAGCCCACAAATCCCCTGAGTTGTCTCCTCACTGTCTCATGGTGCTTCAAGGCCACTGAACACTCTCGTATCTGGTTAGAGATGTGCAATGTGTCATCCCCCCCACAACGACCACTGACCCTGCTGCTGGGGCCTCCCCAGCGGTTTTAACAAAACCAAAGTTATTTTCCCCTCTCTCTTGTGCTGCCGTGTCTGTGAGGTACCCGGCCAGGGCAGCAGGAGGTGCTGGGATGCGGCGGAAAGCGCTAAATTTTGGCCTTCGTGCCTGTTACGGCATTTCGAGTTGTCGCCTCAGTTTAATCAGTCGGTTTATAATTAGCAGAAGATGGTGGTATTTAAATGTTGTTCTGAGTAATCTTCTAGTAATGGCCATGATGGTTTTCCTATGCAAACATTAACAATCAAGTTTATTTGCTGATTGTTTCCCCTGCCAATTAGTAGCATTGCTTAATTCACACCTATCTCAGCAGAAGCAGAAAAGCACTTATAAGACTTGCTTCCTATTTTTTTCAGACCCAGACTGAGAAAATTACTTTTTGTAATGTACTTTAAATACAAACCTGTACTCATAATTTTTTTTTTTTGTGGAAATATGTACTGGTGCATTTCTTCAAGTGTTAGCTATGATTTTTTTCCCCTCCACTATTGAGATAACCACAGTTTTTTTAAATTGCTATCCAATATTTTAAGAATAATCACACTAGAGTTTCTAGTCTTGTTTAAATTAATGTTTCTGTAAACCTTCCCTCAAACCAGTGTGGTACATTTTTGTACGTGAAAATCAAAACCGTACCATGAAAACTCATTTTTAACAGACTTTTAATAGAAATTTCATGTATTTTCAGAGTTGCCAAGATGATTTAGAGAGGTGACTTCCAATATAATTAACCCTCATTTATTTTCATAACCCTTACACCTTCATAACCCTTACATACTTCATAAGCAACTTGCTAATAGACTAAAATGATAATTTCTCACAGAAATGTTAGAACTGAACCAGGCATTACTGCAAGTTGGTGTGCTACTGGCAGAAGTCGTGGGAGATGTCTTTAACAAACCTTAATGTATTTATGTTCACAGGGAAAATAATACTTTCTGCATGACCAATAGACTGTTCAGGCACAAAAGTGAAGTAAATTCAAGTTTTTAACTTGAAATCCAGATTAATGCTGAATGCCTTTTCATGAAAAATGTACTCGGGGGAAAAAAAATGGCATGTGGTGGGAGGACGAACTGAGTTGTGAATCAGGGTTGAATCTGGAGAACTGAGGTGAAAAGAAAGGTTGAGAGGGGTAGATGGATAGATGAAACAAAGAGGTAAAAGATTTTGTCTTCCAATCTCTCCCTCCCAATCCACGTAGATCAACGCAGAATGAATTTTTGTTTATTTCAAAATAGGCCTACAAACTTCAGGGACCTTTTGAAGTGGTAACCTTCATGGATATGCATGTGTTGTGAACCTGTGTGCTCAGCACAGCACCGAATGTGCTGGTGAGACGGCCAGGAGGCCACGCTGCCGGAGTCTAAGGCTCTTCACCCAGCTCCCGGCTGTTCTAGGGGCTCGCTCTTGTGGGAATGGGGTAACCCGCTTTCTGTAGCTGCCTGGCCAACTTCACTGAAACAGCAGAGAAGGAACAGACGCTTTGAGATCCTTGGCTTCAAATACTCCACAGTATATATCTCCGATTTTTTTTTTTTTTCTGTGGGAAGCTGGGTGATCACCATAATCTCTTCTAGCCTTAAAATGAAGTGATGTTTCAAGTGTTTTGCGTTACTGTGCCGGAAAATACAGTCTGCTTTAACTGTCACAGGAACATCATTTGGTCTGATAGTAGCTCAAAAAAAGAAAAAGCAGAACAAAAGAAACATTTACATAATCAGACTGGTTTATTTGGACAACGCTAGAAGGAATTTTAGTAGAACAGGTTCATACATGTTAAAAATAACAATTGCTGGAACTGTCTTGTCCCTGAAAGATGTTGAACTCGGTTCCAGAGTTCACTCATTTGATTAAGACGATCTGTTCTCTTTATAGGGAAATGCAATGGATCAAAATGAAGCAGTGAATTCCTGTCTGGGAAGGTGGCATAAGGCATGTACCCATTGCAAATGAAGGGACATTATTTGGTTTTCCAGGGCACATTATCAGCTAAAGAGCGGTTCATCTTGGGACATCAGTTTTGATTCTGGGCATTATCTTTTGGGTTAGAGCTGGTACCTTAATAGGATTTGCTTAGTTCTTAAAGTAGAAGTGTTAGAGGTGAAAAGCAGGTGTGCTATCTTTCCAAACAGTGTTTACAGATGTCATCAACATATTTGCATTAATTAATAGTCCGATGTCTTTGTATATAATATTTAAAAATTTCCTTCCTGTGTTTTGCGGAAGTATTTTGTTACATATTTTTAATTGTTTAAAAGCAGCAGTCAAGCAAGTTTTAGTGCTCTGGAATTCTGTAGTTATCATAATGTAAATAAACAACCAGGCTGTAATAATAAAATTACACAGATTAGTGGACATGATCATACTTAGAAAACTGCCAATTATCTCTGACCAGAGTGAAGACTGAATGTTATTGAATACTGTTGAGTGTTTTTGATGATTTATTTTGAGCTTCAGGGTTCTTTACAGATGTATACATTAATTTGTAATTGCTCCATTATTTTTACCTCCAAATTATTAAAGGACTTGCCCACACAATCTGCTCTATTTTATTGACGCAGTAGCATCTGGTGTGAAAAGATTTCTATTACTAAGAACAGAGCAGATCTCAATGTTGTTTTATTTTTCCTCTGTAAAAACTACCTCCTTTCCCAAATACTCTGTTAGAACAGAGACTTTAGAAAAGGAGTGCAAGTCAAATTCTTCACAACATTTGATAATTTCATCTGCTAAAATCTCCCAGCACCAACTGTTCTTCTTTTGTTAGATCCTGAAGTCTGCTTGTGGTTATTCAGTGCAACCCTGCGTTGCTCATGGTCACTGAGCAAGTCAAAGGAGGCGGGACAGACATCAAAATATGTGATGGAGATACGTAACATCTGGAAGGGCCATTTTAAAGCTGAGTGGTTTAGACACAGGAGTTTTTAATAATGTGTAATTGCAAGGATAAAATACTTGTGCACTGACTTTTCTGGGGGAGATGTTGTTGCTGTTTTGTAACCAGGAAGATGTATTCTAGCTGTGTATCCCCCTCCCCAGGGTGGTTCCTATCTTATTACACAGATCAGGGAGGTTTGTATCTGAATAGAGATGAAAGAGCTTCGTTGGCAGCTAAGGCCAAAGATGGGTTGCAGCTGATTCATGAGGTAAATGGGCTTTTGTGCTGGAAAGTAGTTCATGCTTTTATAGTAACAGGATCTAGCAGTCATTGCTTGAGATAGCAGCAGTTGGTGCTATTGTACTTCATTTAGGAGACGAAAGCAGTTTTTCCTTCAGAAGTAAAAGGCAGCTTTTGGAACCAAATCTTTAGCATATGCATATACCAATAGTGGTAGCTCTTTATGCAATGTGGACTGCTTCAGATTCATCTCTTCCTTAAAATAAAGCCAGCACTTTATGGTAGCAACGTATGTTTTAAATATAACTTCTGCCAGAGACTGGGGATTTGATGTGACTCAGTTTTCTCAAGAAGTGTCAGACTCTGTATGGTATCCTATCATGAGAGCCCCAAATCAATTTTATAAATATTTTGCTATCTTGAAGGCTGGAAACAGCTCAACTGAAATCTCAGGCTGATCTCAAATCAAAGGAGGGGAGCAGACAGGGGGCTGTGCCTTGCTGTACCTGCACAGGTTTTTCCCTGTTTGGGGTGACTTCAGTCTCCTGATCCCTAGGGCTGTCAATCCAGGACTGAAGTGCTCTTTGTCTGGCACTGTACTCCCAGGGGAAGGCTAAAGAAGGGGCATATGGACAGCAGAAGACACCTTTTAAAATGACATCTGCTTATCTCATGTGCATTCCTCTGTAGAATTAAAGGCTGACAAAGCTTTGCTATCCCTGCAGCATTAATACATTTAAACAAAACAATCACCCAAACCACAACCAAAACAGAAAAAAACTCCACCAAGCCCATAACTTTGAAGTTCAGTCTGTGTTCCAGCTACACCTCAGCTCAAAAGCCTTTGCAGAACTTGCAAATACTCAGAAATTCTATCTTTATTTGTGAGATATTTCTGTACTGTAAGGATAGTAAGGATAGTTTCCCTCATTTCTAGCTTTATCAGCCTTTCAATATCAAGTCTTCACCTTCATCTGACCACTGTCTTTTCTCAAAGTAGACATTGTGTGCTTTGCATTAATACAGTCTTTTACATAAAAGGATTCATGTTGAGATGCTTGTTGGCTTCTGAAAGATTCAGCTCACAGGCAGGATCATAGAAAAATTCTGTTTAGAAGAAAGATGAATGAATAGTTTTGTAAGGCATTTTTAATTTGGTTATTTCTCTCTGCATCCCCAGAAGAATTAGAACAAATGATTTTCAAACTCATTAGCTTCTACTTCACATAGGTGTGATAGCAAATAAAAATCACCCTTTGAACATTGTTTTTCAATGTCTGGAAAAAATGTGTAGGAGTATTCCTAACAGGTGACTCGAAAGGGCACTAATTTTTGGTGCAAAATTGTAGAGTACAAGCAGAACATCAGGAATTAAGGAAAGGGGACAGGAGAAATCTGGGGAAGAAAAAGGGTGAAGCAGGGGAAAATACAGGAACATTTTCACAAGATTCTTGGAACTCAATCATTATCAATAATTTAGTATAAGCAATGCTACTTTTCGTATTTGTTGACCAGTATAAGAAGAGATAATTCTTAAGTTTTAAATAAGACAAACTGATTAACTTCACTTAATGTATTGATTAGGACTAAATAGATCATAACTTGCTGCTTCCTAAAAAGGACAGGAGACATTGCAGATGTGGGGCTTTTGGAAATAGTATCATGAGGCTGAAAAAGCAACGCAAATTTGCAGACTGGGTTACCAGTTTCATAGCGATTGTCGTAACCAAATACGACCAGATACTGTTGCATACTGCCTGCCCAAAAGGGGTGGTCTGATGCGAGGCAGGGGCAGGATGGAGCCAGCTCAGCACACTCTACTGATCCATATATAAGCCGAATTTAAGATCTAAACAATCCAACCCATCCAATGTTTAGAGAAAATGCTTTTAAGTTGTTAGCAGTGACAGGCACACCTGCAGCTGCCAAAAGTCAGGAAAGAGAGCGTAGGGTTCAGCACCATATACATTTCTGTCTCCTCAGCCTTGCTTAGCAGAGTCTGCGGTGGGACAGGTGCAGCTGGCACCGTTCAGGACTGCAGGGTTAAGAACAGCTCTGTCAGGCAAAAGTGGGGTTTGTTACTCTGTATCTGTAAGCTGAGGTCACTTTATACTCAGCATAATACGGTCGTCTTTGTTACACCTGTATTTAATGGCACTAATTTATGTGGAAGTTAAGAAATTCTTTCTTGCTTATCGAAGAAGCATGACTGTTTCAGAATAGGGGAAAAGAGTTTATTTGAACAGTTTATTTTTAGAAGCTGAAATTCTGGGTCTGTGAAGATAAATTTAAAAAAAAAAAAAAAAAAAAAGGCTGTTTTCTCCTCCAGCTTCTATTCAGCAACCATAAACAAAAATTTTGTGTTCCCTTCCCTTCCCTCTTACCATGTATATTGGAGCTGTGGCTTTTTCCATGCCTTTCTCTTAGGGAGTGAAAACTGGGTGCGCTACTTTTCAGTCATATGTAAATATGTTTCGCCTTGTGATTATGAACCTGAAGCACTAGGAAGTGTCAAACTTTCGATCTGCATAGAAATTAACATATGCAAACAATAGGAGAAATGAAGGACATAGCTAGTTTGAAAATAAATGTCACCTTGAGATTTAGGTAGAGAAAAATACATTTATTTTTAATAGGTTTATTTGTACTCCTTTAAGGCGTAATAAAACTCCCAGTGTTCAGACAAGAGTAAGCAGACAAATGTTCTCTAAAACATAAGGAAACCTGAAGAAACAAACAGTACCTTAAAAAAACTGAAAGGAAAAGAGTCAAAACTGTCGTCTGAATAAAATCAGGCATAAGCACTTAAAATCAGGCACAGGCACTAAGCTTATTGGAGTTAGAGAGATTTTTCTGTTTGTTTGTAGGGGTTGTGTATAAAACCTTTACCATGACAATGTATATGCCAGGTGCTTCTGTGCTGGACCTTCTAATGAGTTGACATTTCCATTTTCCATCATTAAGGACTAAAAACGCAAAACCACACAAGATTTTAAATATGCAGTAAGTTTAGCAGGGAAGTTTCTTTATTTGCCGCCTTCTTTGAGGTTTTTAAATGGAATTCTGGTTAGATAATTGCTCATTTATGTATATTCTTTCATCAAGTAAGTGGATTGGATTATGTGGAAGCAGGTACAACAGGAGCCTTGGGACTTCCAGTGTCTTTCTTGAGGTCTGTCTAGATGTCTTCTGTTCTGTGACAACCGATCATGTTATCCAGTCCGTCCTTTCTCCCACTTTCCCAGTCTATGATTTCTTTTCACATCGGTTTTGCTCCACATTTGCCCTTCTTATTTTCTCTCTTGTTGCCTTTAGTACAAATGTCCTCTTTTTCTTCACTTCTCTTTGTTTAGCTTATCCCTAGCTTACTAATCTATTCTTTCTTCCAAAGAAATAAGGATAAATCATTGATCAGTCTGCTCTGTGTTTATATTCTTCTTTCCACATTTTATCTGTTTGCTCAGGCTACATGCTCTTTGCTGTAATGTTCTGATCTTTTACAGTGTTCACAATAGCAAGTCCTCACTCTCAGCTGGCCGGCAAGTGTTAGTTTTATGGTTACACTTAAAATAATTAGAGCACAATTGCTTAAGGGTGTATGTAAATGCTAAGTGCTTAACTGCCAGTTTTGATTTCAACAAAATCATTTGAATAAACGAATATTCCTTAGAATTTGAGTTGACATAGTGAATTGATCGCTAATATTCTGGGCCTTAAAAATGAATGCTGTGATTTTGAAAAAGTGACTTTAGAAGTAGGAGCCCTGATTATCAGTCGTCAGATATTCCATACCCTCTGGAAAGCAGCTGTTGGGGGCCTGAGTGTGCCCCAAATCCAATGCGCTCCAATTACATTTCTCGGTAAAGTACTGGCCTACAAGACTGAATCCCCTTCAACTCCTATGAACTTAAGTATAACAAGGGCAACAGGGTGTGCTTTATACGCCCCTTTCCCCCAATTCCTTCTTTAGGAATTCAAAGTTCCTTTCTTGCTCCACTAATTTAATCTCTACCTTTTCTGTTGGTTTTGAGTTATTGTTTTTCTAGTTGCAGAGCTATATCTATGACAAAGAAGTTGAAAGAATTTGCTCTGTGGGCCTTGTTTATCTAGATACTTACTGCATGGATACCAGGAATTATTCTTGATGCTAGGCTGCATTGGGTCACAACATACCATTTTAAAGAGAGGAGACAGTGACGCTTCCTGCTCAGAACAAGGTCAAGCACAGCAGCACAGTGCTGAAGGGCTCTTACAAAAATGCTCATTTTATGGCAAAACACTGGTGGGTCTGCTAGAGCTCTGTTGTATACCTCTGCTTACTGTAAGAGCAATTGCAAATTAATCTTTTCTCTGGCAGGTGTTTCTTCAGTGTAAATGGATCACAATTGTGTTTTGGTGTTGCAGGAAAATGGAAAGGTAAGAAACAGGACTGACTGAACTGGTGTGTGATCAGAGGAGATTAGAGCAATAGGTGATATAGGCAACAGGATTTTATTTTGACAACTCATTCTGGCTGAGCGCTGCATGACTGCATTAGGCATATGCAAATATCCCAAAACATCAAAGCATAGTTATTTGGGAGTCTTCAAAAGTTTTGATAAAAAATTATGCTTTATTCGCTCTTTTCTGTGTAATTTAATCCATCAGGGGAATCTTGCTATGATCTCAAAAAACAGAATCCTGTGTGCCTTTCTGCTCTCTCAGTGAGAGATAAAGTGATTAATGGCAGCAAAGAAATGAATCCTAAGTGCATGAGTTAAACTAATGGGAGCTCAGCTGTTACACCACTAGTAAATGGGAAGGGAAACTTTTCGTCTTGCTCATGCTGAAGAGCTCTGCTTCATCATCCCCTTTTCTCTGCTTGTTTTCGTTGCAAAATTCTCATTACAAGAAGTAGGAGCTGACATCTACTGGTAGCCCTCTCTGTATACCGTAGAAAGCTTAGATGACTTAGATAATGGAATCAGAAACATCAAACATGGGCATGGATGTAACAAAATTGGGACCGACGGGAAAAAGGTATGTAGGACTGGATCGTTCATCTCAGGGAAGATAAGGGCAGATCAAAATGAATTGGAAAAGAATGAGCATGGAAAAACAGAGAGGAGAGAGGATAAAAAGGGCTGGTTAATTGCCAGCATCTTCTTACTAAGCTCTATTCCTGACTGTTTTCTGTACCAGTGTGCTCTCTTCTGTGTGCGCATGTAGGCACACTATCAAACTTCATGCTGAACTAGCAGGCAAGTAGGGTGAGAGGTCTGTGCACAGGCAACTAGGGAAAGGGTTGGCAGTCATAGGGGCTGATAGATCTGGGAGCCAGTATCCCAGAGTGATGGAGCTCTGGTAGCCAGTGGCAAACCTGTGCTCTGATCCTCCTTGGACAGGAGGAACGGGATTGAGCATCTCATGTTTATGTAGGTGTTTTCAAAGGCTTTGGCTTTCTCTCTGGCTTTGCTGATCTGCATAATTGACTGTATTAGTGTCTCATGCATGTGTATATGTGCCTGTGGTGTACACGCTCAGCTCTGCCACTGTCCAGACCCACCAGTGGGAACTGCATCAGCCACCTCTGTCTGACTGGGAAGTGAGGAGCCCTGGGTCAGAGCCCACCAAGCCAGGGAGGAGAACTCCTCTGCATCCCCAGGCCCTGCAGATTCAGCTTCACTTCACAGCAGGGAAAATGTAACACATTGTGTAGAAGAAGGTAGGATTAAATGTGAATAACCATCCCCTAGAAAATTTCCTGTCTCCTTGGACGGTGTGCTGCATGCATCAGTAGTGATTGCCATGGCATGGTACAGAAATAGCTCCCCTCCCTCCCTTCCAGGAGCTTACATTCTTGCTGCTGGGTGCACAGGTGTGACGAAGTAGCCTCATCTCAGCTCCTCAGGGCAAACAGCCACAAGCAGACTCCTTTGTTGCTGTCACAGTCTGTGCCACTAGTCAGAACGGGCCGAAAGAGCCAGGTTGCCTCAGGACCTCTCCTCTCGACAGTGAACATCTTGGTGTGCTGGACGTGATAGAAGCATGTGAAAGAATTAGGAGTCACCGGAAGTGAGGTGGAGAGGCAGGTAGGCCTGTTATGGTGAGTACTGCATAGGCAGTGAGAGGGGATCTCCCCAACAGGAGAGAGAAACTGAGGCTGGAAAAATGCAGGAGTCTGGGAGGGGGTGTCATGCAAGAACAGCAGAAACGGGATATGGTGATTTAGAAGACAGGTGGATTATAGTGGTGAGAGCTTGGCAATGCCAAATATTTTACCACATAAATCTACATGCCATAAAATGTCAAATATCTCCATCTTCTGCATGGTTAGGATCTTTTTCTGAACTTCTTTCTTTATAAAGGTCTGAAGCTTGTTCAAAATGCACATGCAAAACACCCTAAGCCTCAGATCCAATGCATTCATTGCATTTCCTCTATTTATTTATTTATTTATTTATTAGATTAACCTGAATATGTTATGTGTTTGTTACTCAAATATCATGAAGAGGTGGGGACTTGTTAAAAGTGTCCCACTATCCTAGTTGGAGGAATGAAAGAGTATTATCATTAGGTTTCTTTCTAAGAATTCAATAGATGAAAGATCTATTATTGATTTTGTCAAAGGCTTATTTTGAGACTTAAAGCAAAACATTTTGATAGGTTAATGGCTGAAGCTTTTAATCGGTTAAACAGAAGGTGATGGGAAAGAAGTCTAATGCTTACTAATTGTGTTCAGGGTATTGGGTAAATATAAACCACGAAGGCATTATTATATATAATGAGAAGTGCATTTAATTTTCTGTAGTAGTTCACTACTGAAGTAAAATACTTCTCTAAGTCCTGAGCAGCAATATTTGGTGGTGTCATAATCTCTTTATGTTAATTTCTGCTACCAGTATCTTTCTTGGAGGAGTGGCTTGTTCCCTCTGTTAGGATTACTCCATCTGTCCTAAAATGCATGTTAAATACACAAAAGATGCGGTGGTATGCAGGTTTCCTAATAATGATGTCAGTAACATAAGAAGAGGTCCTTTTTGACACTATAAATACAAATGACAGTCTGCTTAGATTCTTTGCATGGTTTGTCAGTTCCAATTCTCTTCCATGTTTCTAAGTATTCTCAAAGATGTTGGGATCACAACATGCTTTGAATAACTTAATAAGTATGATGTAGATTGTTGCTTTCTTACAGGAGAATTAACTATCTGTGAGAGAATTAATTTAATATTTTTCTTCTAGCCTTTTAAGAGAACAATAATCCCATATCCCTATACAGAAGAGAAATTTTTATTCAACATAAGGCCTTGAAGGTTTTTTTTCCCTGAAGCTGGAAAGTAATGCTGCACGTAGGTGTATGCACTAGCCATTGGTTTTTATTCTTAGGTAATCCCCGGGGAAAACCTTGCAAGTAAAAATACAAATAGGAGGGTTTGATTTTCTCTCTGACAGGCTCCTCAAGATGTTACAGACAAGTGTCTCTAGCAGGGTGCCAGCTGTTTGTGGCTTAGACCTCCCGCTTTGTCTCCCCTGGAGTGGGTTACTGCTGATGCTGCCAGTGGGTACACCAGATAGCCATTTAGAGATTGTGCTGACTGCAGAGTGAGGCAGCCGTCTGCTTAGTGTGTTCTCTTCAGAAAACACCACTTAAGCCTTCATTTCCAGGAATCGTGCCAGCTTCTTCCTGATTTTGTAGGTGAAGTTCATGGCATTAGCTGGTTGTCATTCCTTGTGACAGTTGTGAGCATATGGTTCTGGAAAGAAGGCTGAGTCAGAGCATGGTTCTCTACTCTGGAATATAATGTCTGCACAGCCCACTGTCTTCTCAGGCATATTTTCTGAATGAGCGAAGAAGTGGTTTTCTATTCTTTTGTTTCCAATTAGAGATGTAGCAAAGAGTAAAAATTCTTGAGTGTTTGTCCTAAATTGTACATATTTTTATTCTTTCTGCAATATCAGTGCATTAATGCATTCATCAGCTATACTTCAGAATTAATTTTAGTTGCTGGAAATAGCTGGCCTTTGAAGCATAAAAACTGATTTATTTAAAACCAGCAAAAAGATACACCGATTTCCCCTCATCCTGTTGTGGAAATTAGCACACAGTCTACTGCAGTATCATTATCCTCAACGGTGTTTGTAGCATATAGACTCCTTTATTCAAAACGATTTTTGATGACGTTTACATGTCCATCAATTAAGTGAAAAGAGTAGATAGATGCTGAAAACCAACATGCAGTGATATATAGGTTTCGTATTTGTGTTAAAAAAAGTGTGATCTACTTCTGAATATGTAATTTCACCCACGTCTTTACTGCCATGCTACTTTTTGACCCTGTACTTCTGAAGAGCATTATTAATCCTATCATAATAAAACCTTTGTTCAGGCAAGTCCACCACGAGTTTGGGGAAAGTTGTCTTGGCAGATTAATTTTTGCCCATCTTTGTTTCTGTGTGTGGGCTGTAAATATTGTCATTGTCGTAAGGCTTTGCAAAAAAAAAAAAGTTAAACTGCTCTTACATTTTCTTTCATTTAGGTTTGCTTTATGGTCCGTTTAAACAGATTGCTACTTGCTACTGAAGACTGCTGCTGCAGTCTTCGTTTATTCAGCTCAACTGTAGCTTGTTTATAGATACTATATTTTGTGAGACTGTCTCGTTACATATATTAATTGAGGCCAGGATTTTTAAAGGATGCAGAGGTAGCTAATTCCAGATAATGTTGTCTTTATAATTTATTATCTAAGGGTTTCAGTCTTTGCAGAGCTATATAGCGAGTTTTCAAACTTCAGGACTACTCTTCAAGAACTATTTTTAGTTTTGCTTGTGTGGGGTTGTTTTGTTTTTGTGAGATTTTTTTGGGGGCTTTGTTTCTTTGTTTTCCCCCCTCTTTCAAGCTAAACGAGTGAGGCTTTCCTGTATGCATAAAAATCTAAAGGAGAAGTGAGCATACGAACGTGGCTCATGGTCAATACTTGTTCGGTAGAAGCATTTTAGTTAGTCTGCACTCCACACTGTGCCATTTTTGGTTTTGGGGAATTCCATTACAGATCATATTAGTTCACCTAAAAGTGGCCTGTACAGACGTTGCAATCAGGTCTTGAAAAATGTCTTGCATGATGATGCAATCTTCTGCACAGGTGACTCAAATTCAAGCCTTTCCAGCAGTCTGTTTATAGTGAGGTCTTGTAGTGAGAGCCTGAGCCTGAGCCAGAGCTCAGCAGAGGCAAAGAAGTGTTAGCGAAAAATTGTTGCATGTCAGAGTTCTTTGTAAAACACATGTGCAGATGGTCCTTTTAAAGTGGATATATGCTTAATTCTGAAGTTGGACATGACTGAATTTACTTTTACTGTGCCTCAGACACAGGAATATTACTGATTTAAAGAGCTGGAAAATATTGTATAGGTTTAAAGTCATCAGAAGTTACTAGATGTTGGAGTAAAATGACTTGCATTGTAAAATGATTGGTGAAGCTTGTCAGAAAGGAAACAATAAAGGTGGTACTTTGCTCAGATGTTTTGTATCAACCTGCCGCTGGCTGCATCATTGCAAGTACCGTAACATATTACATTTTTATATGTTTATTATCCGTGACAGTAACTGTTTCTTGTGTGGCTTTCTAACTGGTATGTTTTGTGATGATTCATGCTGGCTTACAACAGTTTTACTGGGTTACCTCATTCAATGAGATCTGAACTGACACAACCCGTTGTAAGAGAAGCTGGAAATTTTAGGATAAAACAGTTTTATATATAAGCCTAGTGATTTGAAGAAAAAATAGATTTTCCATTTCCTCGAGGAACTTCTGAGGTTTCTGTGTCTGAAAGATAAATTTGGAGATTGCTTTATTATTCAAGTATGTCTAAAGTGTAGGAGGCAAAACCCAGACTTGATATCTGTTTATGTTAATTAAATGTATTTCCAACTGACAGCATGTCTGAATGTAAATAAGACAAATATGTGTCAGGAAGTAGAGAGAAGTGTAGCAAGTTCCGTGTAGAAATGTTAGGAAAAAAAGGTGAAATTAAACTTTCTCTTCACTCATAGCTTGCCTTCCTGCTCATTTTTTCTCTTTGAGCCTAAGTTTGATTGCAAATTGCATGTGAGCGGTTGCTTTGCAAAGCAACTGTTGCAAGTTTACTTTGACTTACAATTGCAGTGGATTTATGGATACAAAGCCTTTCTAACCACATGAGGTGGAAAGGAACATGAAAGAAGTTCTATTCAGTGATTAGAGTAATTAGTTTTGCCTTTCTCTCAGGTGTTAATTCTGCTGTTAAATGTCAATGCTTCTAGACTTACTGTTTCTGTTTATTGAAGATAGGCTATTCAGTACCCGAAAGTGAATGCAGAAAAACCCATGTCTTACTAGTAGTGATGACAGCACACCATAAACTTCCCTGACCACTTTCCTGGCTATTGCTTTTCGCAGCTTTTGTTACCCAGGAAAAGCCAGCAGTGAATGAGAATTAATCTTGGGTTTTGGGGACAGCGTAAAAAAGGCAATTGCTACTAAAAATATTCTCGACTCCATGTCCTGCTCTGCTAGGAAATTTCAGACTATCCCCTGTGAGTAAGTGTGAGCTGTAAAAGAAATTTAGATTGGATGCTCATATTGGATTTTCTTTCAGAAACTGGAGGTATTTAAACTTTGAAAATATTGGAGTAAAATAAATCCGAAAACTGTAAGCTTACAACACTCCCCTGAATCTATGCAGTTCTACACCTTTATTTTATTCCTTCTAGGGATATGGAATATGGATAAAAATAACCGTTTTTCTTTGTTAAAAAGATTTTTTGATAGAGAAGGAAAGGAAGAGGTTTCTCTTTCATTGACAGCCATGCAGAAAGTGAGTTACTGCTACTTTAGAAACACCAAGAGGTATGAAAGACTCTTATGAATATTCTCTTCTTGGAGAGATAGTAAACCTCTATCCGTATTTCTTCCCCTCCCTTCCCGTATTCAGGATGACAGACTCATCATAATGTGGATGGGAAATTTGTCATAATCAGAGAAACTCATCTCATGGCTCAAACCCTTTCATGAATATTTATTTACTTTCCAGTGGAAATTTCTGTTTCTTGTCAAAAAGAGAGTTAACAATCTTAAAAACCTTAAATACCCTTTTCTGACATCTTGATATCTTTGTTCCCTTCTTATTGTAAACTGTATTTTGTTAGTATACTAATGTTATCCCTAGCTGACCTCTTAAGACCAGTATATTGACATTTTATTATGCTACCTGGGGCTTAATTTGTTAGTCTAAGGTTGACCTTCATGCAAAGCTGCGAAAAAAAAAAAATAGCCTCTAGCCAATGCAAGCTTATTTTAGTAAAATTAATTTCTAAGGTCAGTTCCTATGAAAGATTCTGTTAGGAACAGTTTTCTGTATTGGTCCTGTTGATTTGCTGCTTCACTTCAGTTTTACATTAAAAAAAAAATATATATATATCTTTCACTTACATCTTAATTTCTATTTTGAACAAGTGAAATTCAGGTTTTAATCTTGTCACCACAGGTTTTCATTAGTCTGTTACTTCATTTGACATTATCTCCATGCTATGGTGCTGTTGCTTGTCCACCTCTTCCAGTGGAAAAATTGCTGTTGCTGTCTTTTCTTTGTATTCGTTGATAGTTGTCACAAGTTTTTCTGGCAGGTAATTACCACCAATATTTCACTGGATATCTCATCTCCTTTTCCAGCACTGTGTTTTTTAAAGAGTTCTGCACAATAAAATCTTTATTTGTAGACTTCACTGGGTCCTATAATAGATGTCCAGCACTGTGATTCAGAGCCTGTGTGCTGGAAATTTCCACTGGGCTGTTCTTAACCTTCTCTACAAAGCAAGGGAATAAAAATTATAACAAAACAAAATGTAAAGGT
The DNA here is from genome assembly GCA_013399365.1 of Pampusana beccarii. Lineage (NCBI taxonomy): Eukaryota > Metazoa > Chordata > Aves > Columbiformes > Columbidae > Pampusana > Pampusana beccarii. The sequence continues at coordinate 117,030 of VWYH01004267.1, read as the reverse complement.
TCTTTCTACTAATTTAATCCAGAAGTGTTTAGTGCTGTGGAATTGATTGCACTTGACAGGGTGGAGGAAGGCCGAAAACTTCCCTCCTCACTTTTGTATTTTCATAAATAATAAAAAAAGCCCAACACATTGATTCTGTATTTTCTGGTTTTGACTTTCCCCTAGCTTCCAATGCCTATGCACAGCAGTATGCCATGTGTATGCTGACTGTAGAAGACAAAATATTGTATAACCTTTGTGCTGGGAACAGGTGGGCCTTGGAGGGTGTTCTGTTTGTTTTGGTTCATTTCCTGAGGTTTTCTTTGCTCTATGTTGCTGATGGTTCACATCCTTGGAAACTAGTAGAGATTAGAGGAGTAAGGAGAATGTTTCTTATGCTTCCTTGATGCTCAGGTGTGAAGAAAGTGAAGAGGCTCTCTGACACAGGTTACCCAATGGCCCTTCTAGTGGCCTGGACCATCAAGACTGTAAAGGAGTCCCTAATGTGAACCATTTCTCATGGCTGTGTCATTTAATGAGTGTATCTTTCTGTAGGAATGTTAGCTGAAGTAGTATTTATATCTGCATGCGTGTTTCGACCTTCTGATCTGCACTAATACAGTTGTTTCTGCTGCTGTATTCGAAAATAGATATGGGAAAGATTTGGGGTTAATAAAAAACAAACTAGAGAAAAAGGTTATCCCAGATCTATTGTATATCTCCTTTCATTGCACAACTGCAGAAATTGTTGTTCAAGATGTAAGAAAGAATATACTTTCTGAGACAGGGATTGAAGTAATTTTCACAGGTGCTGCAGCTAAAACAAAAGCTGGTAAAACTGCAGTTTTCAGGCATTAAGATGCAGTGTGTGCTCTGATAATTGTACATCCCCTTTGGATACCTTTGATGGAGTGGTGTCCCACTGTCCACAACTGGTATGTCTGAGTAGCTTTGAATAGTCTTTGTGATAAAAGCCACAGATGGAAGTCTGTTATTTCTTAGTTTTACACGTTCAATTATTTCCACCTGTGTTCTTGGTGCTACAGATTATTCATGTTTCAGCAGATTTGTGCCAGCACCCTTCATTTACACTGGAGTAAATGACTCCGAACATTTATCAGTTATTTGTGTTACTGGTTAACCTACAAAACAGAAGAGAGAGAGAAAAAGAAAGCTTTGACCTGCAAGATTTTTGACTATTAAACACAAAGGCTTGTGTCATCCTTTTATTTAATAAAACCCCCAATTTTTCACAAATGACTATTGTAATTAGACTTTGCTTCTCTGATCTGAAACATGATCTTCTGAAAAGACACATAGCTGCGTTATCAATTGACAGGTCCAAACATGAAAAATAAGATAACAAACGCTGCAAAAAGTAAATGAAGCATAGATAATACACCCAAGATTATGTATAATTTTGTTAAATTAATACACCATGTCTTAAAGGTAGCAGAAATACTGTGAAATGTCTTGATGAAATGGAAAAAGAAAATGTTTCGTATTAATGCCATTCTAATGGAAAAGCACTTAGAGAAAATAACTGTAATTTGCATTCTGATCCCTGTTCTGTGAAGTGGCTTATCAAAAAGAAATACTCCATTACTTCTCTCTAAAAGTTCTAATTTTGAATTAAAAATACTTTTCAGGTGGATCATTAGAACAAATTCCATCCTTTAAAAGCCTGTCTCCCTTATCAGAGTGCAACTTGGAAATATACGTTTTAAACAATTTCATTCTGTACCTGACAGGCTAATTTTTGTGTTCAGAGGTAATTATTTAAACTTGTAAGATTCTCGTCCATTTTTTTCCTCTTTGCACACACAGACACTAGAGCACACTAGAAATTTGTGCAGTCCAGTTCTTTTATAGCTTTTGTGTAAGTCACAGAGTTCCCACTTGCTTTAGTCCTGTGGAATAAGTCAATACTGATTGTCTCTCCTTTTTTTTTTTTTTTTTTTTTTTTTTTTTTTTTTTTTTTTTTTTTTTTTTTTTTTTTTTTTTTTTTTTTTTTTTTT